>OY986052.1:8139831-8586879 GCA_963920205.1 Stenodema calcarata
GTATATTATAGTCAATGAGAACCTTTGGACTCAGTGGGTAGGTTGCAGTAAACCTCCAAAATTTAGCCTGGAGGCGGTGTGAGTAATATGTGGAAGGGAAGCTCTCGTGTTTGAGATAGAAAGAGCTAAAGTGTGAAGGAGGAGGACATAACCTGCACCCGCACTGAAATATCAATGTAATAATGTTTCATAATAAGTCACTGGAGGTCGGGGAGCACCACCGAAATGTCGCCCCTTTGCCACGACCCGGAACTCAACCAGTCTTGCGGGTTATTGCATTTTATGATTCTTGCTTCCAGACAAGGCGGTTGGAGCGTGGGAGGAGGCCGATAGAACAAAAGCTACGGCGATTTAAAATTCATAACCTGACATAGCGAAGGAGCCTCTGAATTATCGCCTGTTAATAATGCACAAGTGGTGGGACGAGGGGTACCCAAGGAACGGCCCACTGCATACTGATGTCCCAACCGCTGTGCGTCTTCATCAGAGAAAAAAAATCTAGCTCCTCGTTGGCCTTTACGATATCAAAAAAATTGTACCTTTCTCCGGATAGAGTTGTTAAACCCCCGCTTAATAAATACACCCCTTCAATTTGTATTATTATCATTTCTTAGGATGAGCACCTAATGAACTACAATGCATTTTTTTCATGGGATCTAATAAATGCATTTTTAGTGCAATAAGCAATTAAATCAAAAAGGTAGGCGAAAGATTGAATAACGAATGATATATGATATGTACTCGTATCATTGTTTATTAGCATTTATAGATATGATGATTGATCATAATATTTCTGGAACGTTTGCTGATCTTTCAAATGTTGCTATTTACCATGATGAGATTTTGTTGTGGGCTAACAGCCGCGATGATTTGGAGAACATTTTGCACACGGTTTTGCAGCAAGCTGATTTGAAGGGGATAAAATTCAATCCTGGTAAATGTGTTCTGTATGCTGACATAGTTGAATTCTTGAGCCACTTGTCCTCAAAAGATGGTATTTCTGTCACCCTGGAGAAGGTCGAGGCTGTGACAGAATTGGAGCGCCCCTCGGACCAACATTCCCTACAGCGTATAGGTATTGGGCCTGTTCAATGACTTATCAAAATTCATCCCGAAATATTCAGAACGAACTGCCTGTCTTTGTTGCTTGCTGAGGGATGAATTACGTAGGTGCAATAATTATTCAACATGGCCGCCCAGTTGCATTTGCGTCCTCGGCCCTAGCAGAGACATAGCAGCGATATCCAAAAATTCGGAAGGAGTAATAACTTTGGCAGTTGCCTGTGGTTTTTTCACATTTAGGCATCTTCTTCTAGGCAAGGATCAAGTGAGGGTTGAGACTGACCATCAACCCCTCTTGGGGTTGATGAAAAAGCCCTTGCACGAAATTCCTCAATGCCTTCAAAACACAATATTGCACATTCATCACTATTCCGTCAACCTGGTATACGCGCCAGGTGATTGCATCTATGTTGCAGACGCATTTCTGAGCCCCAGGCTGCGTCACTGTCACGCACTTGGAGGATGGCAGTAAGTTGTTTGTTGCAAGCTTGATGTGTGAATTTCTTATCAGCAAGCAGTTCTTCTAAGGGTGAATGGTGAAGGTGAATGGTCAGCCTGTAAAAAGATAGTGGGCGACTGCAAGCCTCCTATGAGTTCCGTGTCGAACTTTCTGCTTGTGAGGAGCTGGTTCTAAAAGGCGACATAAACTGTTGTACCCAGTTCTCTTCACTTGATCACTCTCCGGTTGCTGCACAGAGGTTATCTTGGTATCAGCAGAACTACTTCTTGAGCTGATGAAACAGTTTTCTGGTTGAGGATCAATCAGAACATCCGAAAGTTTCTCAAATCCTGCTCAACCTGTCAAAAATGCTAGGACAATAAATTAAGGCTCTTATTGAGAGCGGAGAGCTACCGATCAACCCGTGGGCAGAAGTGGCCCTCTGACCCTATGATGGGGCTCCTCAACTTTAGGGCCACCCCTCAGGGTGATGTTGGTCACTTGTTAGTGGCCGAGACCTGCACAGTACAATTCCATGCACTCTTAACTACCTGAAGCCGGAAATAACCATCATCGGTGCTGACTGGGAAAAGAGCAAGGTTTTCCACAATCGTTCAACCAAGAGCAGGGATCCATTCGAGGTTGGTGACAGGATAGTTTTTCAGAGGCTCCCTGATGCAGTCACGTACCTAGTATCCACAGAATAAACAGAGATCGGGATTCCATATATTTCACGACTGCTATTACTCATATTTTAATGTATGCCTACGATATAACGACCGAATGACAATTAATTACAGGAAGTTCTTTAGCTTCAGTTTCGATTTAATTGAGATTTCTAGCCAACCAGGAATCTGTCGTTACTTGTGTCAAGGAGGTGATTCACAACTTATTTGTAAAACAACCATCCCGGGATGTACTCCATTACCAACTATCCACGAAGGTTTCATTTATTTTGTACGCCACAATTTTCAGCATTAGATGTAGGTACCTACTCAAATAAACAATATCTAGAATATTGTCATCATTTTTTAATAAAAGCCACAGCCCTTGACGCGTCATGTCGTGAGAATTGGTTCCACAAACTACATCTTCCCCAGTCGCTAATGAAATATGTAAGATATTAGTCTACTACAATGTTCAATTCCCACGCAGCATCTGTAGCCTGTGCAACGACGCAATAAATCCCTATTCGGGACTGACTTGATAGCCCCATTGGACCCAACCTCTCATCGGGGTTATCCGAGATCCTAGTCAGTAATAAAAGATGCCCTGCGAAGAGCGGGCCAGATTTTATATCCTGAGATCCGGAACGCACAACTCAAACAACATAACATGAAGGGTATTATCCTTCGACTTGAAATCCGTGGTTATACGAGAAATACTGGTAGTTGATGAAAATAGATAGCAAGTTAAGTAGGTTATAATATAATATTATGTATCTATATTGAGAAACAATCTTTCATGTAAAGTTTCCAGATATTTAAATACAGCGATACGCTTGCCGGGATCGAATGGGAAGGGGACAATATTGAAAGTATAGTTGTTGGATACATTGGTAGATGACGAGGTTTCTTAATATGAGTATAATACCTTACCTCTCACTCAGAAAGGACTATTTACAAACACACAATATTTAACCTACTTACTTCAATTATTTTGTGTAGCTACAATGGGTCTGACTACACTAAACTACTACGGTAATTAGATCACTGATCTAGGCTGAAAGAGTTCACGAATGTTCTGCTGATTCTTCATCAATGTAATTGGCAACAAAAATAATTGTTGGTACCTACAGAAGTGAAGGTTAATATCCGATGGAAAGAGGGGAAATAGTCATCAGGTCAATAATTGCATAAAAATCATAAATACTAAATTTGGTCCTCGTTTGGTGAGTATACTGCTAGAATCGAAGTTATCACAAAATATTCCACCTACACGTATAGGTAGGTACATACCTATTTGCTGGTCGTCATGGAGAGCAGTAGGTACGTAGTTCCTCTACACTCTCGACACTTTCACTGGGGATTCTTTGGACTGTATACAGGCATGTACAGAAAAGTTCTTGAGATATTCTCAGTGTTGCCATTATCGTTGGCGTCGGCTTGTTGGCACAACCGAAAGGTAGCTAACGCTGTTGTTTTGTCCCATCTACAGAAACGGCAAGGCCTTCTGATTTCCCGGTCGTCGCGAATCCAATTAAATCGTTCTGGAGGTGTGTGTTCAGAGCACGTCCTCCTCCTTCATTCGATTACCAGCCCCTCTACCAGCAGTCTCCCCAATTTAACCCAGTTAGCATTCTTCTAGTTTGTTACACCGTGTAAAAACAACCCTTCGCTCGACACATTTTCCCCAAGTTCCTTTTCCCATTGTTACTCCGTCCCCTTACATTCTAAAGCCCGAACCCTGTTGTCCGGATCCTGGCTTTTTCACACACAATCCTTTCCATTGCACGGCGTTTCCCTAACAACCTGTTGTGTCACGGGAAGTTAGTATTGAGAATGGCTTGTTAGCTTTCTCATCATCCCAGTAACATAAAAAATCCATGTTTACATATTAAAAGCTCAAGTGCTCAACAATCCCCATCCCCCGAACAAGTTCAACTAGAGCGTTGCCACAATCAAGTTATATTCAGGATGGCTCCCACTTGATCCTCAAACCAAAACGATTTTCATTATTTATAGGAATCCGCCTACTCGCTCCTCCCAACTCATTCAAGTACTGGTTCTACTTGCAGACTATGTATGTACATATTTTATGAACTACTAACATACCTCATTTGACTGAATTCCGTGGACAGGAATTTGATCCCGATTTGATGCAGCATTTTATAACACATCGATAGTCATTGTTATTAAATGTTGGTGCAGTAGTAAATGTGAATAAACTAAATTTCATACCCATAATTCAGTCACGTTGCAAGATGGTGCAAGAAGTATACTACCTTCAAGGAAAAACTGCAGTGCGGGTGGACCGAAGGCTGTTTGCAGGACCTAGGGTTTATGGCGGAGAGGACCGTAAACACTTCCAAATTACCACCTAAAACGGCTCTGAAAATATATAAAAAGAGGGAAAAGAACGTGGTGAGGGAGGTTCGATACTTTTGGTAGATTATTTGCATAAAACAACCAAGGAGAGAAAAGATCTCCCCCTCTTTCCATTCAAAGAATTATGAATTAACAGAAATTGCTTAATTCGAGTTTTGAAATACGTAGCACCCGGTTATAGAATTTGAAAAAACACTGCCTCCGTTAGTGATAACTTGTGACTGTGACTTGTACTGGCAAGTATACTGATACTTGGAAATTGGATGTGTGGGCTCCAACTGGGGCGAGGATGATCCTCCCAACTATTCATAACAATATGGAAACAGGAAGGGAAGCAAATTGACACACATAACCTGGAGGTGTGGTCCTCTCCAGGATGTCACCTTTGATTCTTAAAGATTTCTTCACCGAACTACGAAAAAGAACTCTATCAGAAATGTCGAATATGAAAAGTACGAGTATGATGTGCATTATTATGAAAGGAAGGAATGCCAGGATTGGTATCCAAAATAACACATATTTGGAGTAAGGAAAACGGAAACCAATACCCTCAAAACAAAAACATCGAAATGAAAAACATCTGTTTTCCCGAAAGATTCAACAAAAACTTTTAGTGTGAAAATCACATTTCTTTCAACTTTCGACCATAATTTTGCATTATATTATAATCTCATTTGTTACGATATGAAATATCCTCCTAACACTCCATTGCCTTGCACTTACCCACTATCTAACTTGTGGTTCGCCCAGCATAATCGCGGTATTCTCCTGTTTGGTTTCCACAGGGTTCCGTTGTCAAACTGATCCATGCCTTCCACTTAATTCGCTGTTTCGAGTAATTGGATCCAGACCCGTCCGACTATCGGCTGTTTATCAATTTTCCATATAACCCCCCCCCCCCACACCACACCACTCCTGCCATATCATACATTTATCAGATCCCCTAATCGAGAACCAGATGCGCTAGATTTACCGGCGACAATATTGAATGAGTAGCGACAGGTAGCTGTGCCGTTATCCTTTTTGTTCCTTCGTTGTGATTAGATAATCTATTAAATAGCTATTAATAATCTATTAAATAGCTATAATCTATTAAATAGCATTCAAATGTTTTCACCGGCGAGTTCAGTTTTGTCACATTAATGTGCAAAATATTTTGAAGCAAAAAGCGTAAGAATTATACCCTGAATGTGGAACATTTCGTAACAAGTACCTAATAGAGTAACAAGTAATCTAATTCTTTCTTTATGTACCTATATTGATGCACGCATATATCCCAATGGAAAACGGGCAGATATGTGGTGAAATTATGACGTGGGTGGATAGGTCAGGCCTGTATTATTAAAGTTTGCTCCTCTGCTGTGCAAATATGTCTCCTTGAAACACCAGATATATCTCAATTTATTGAGGACTGGTTCTACCGCGCTGAAATGGAAGGCAGACAACTAACAAGCCATAGAACGTCCGTATCGATTCCACTAAATCTCAACAGCACATTCTAAACTTTTCATAGAAGACCTGGAAAAGAGTGCATAATAATATAATTATTATCATAATAATATTATGATAATATATCATATTATGATATATTATTGTAATATTATTACAATCATAAAATCATTTCGTACCCACCTTCCGTGAATGGGTCGACCCACTTTATTATTCATCATTTTGTCGATCACGTTAGTAACCAATGTCAAAATGGAAATGTTACCCTTAGTAACGTTTTTACACATCATGAGTAGAAAGACCAAGGGTCCGGTCGAGGCAGTAGTAGAAAAGGAAACCGCAGATGATACTCAGACGACTGGAGAGAGCGCTAAAGAACCGAACATTTGGAGGAGGATTTGCACCAAAGACAACGTATGGCAGCAGATTCAAGCCAGAATCCCGATCGTAACATGGCTTCCGTATTATCACTGGAAAACGGATTTGATTAACGATTGTTTTGCTGGTGTGACCTTAGCATTCGTAAATATTCCGCAGGGCCTCGCGTTCTCCATTTTAGGTTCGTTAAATTTGTAAGCGTTAGAGTTCGTATTCATGGCGTATATCTTTACTGTAAACATGGACATGCCTCCATTGTGAATTCCTGTCAAGAGGAAACACAGTACTCTTAGAGTAAAACGTACCTCAGGTTCTACAATTGGTATCTACAGAACGGAATCTGAATACAGGTATACTTAGAAGTCCCAAATTGTATACCTGACACTCAAACTTCCGCAATCAACATTACATCGTCTTACTTCTTTGCTCTTCCAAATTTCATCAATTTATTAAATTTCCTTCCTACTATACAACAGCACTACTAGCAACTTTCTTCATTGTATGGAGTTTGGGATGTATGCTGCTTGATTCAATAAGACAAGCACCCCATCGAATTGTTCAAGTTGCATTTTGAGAGCTCTTAGTACTGCCGAGTACATACTCTCCGCCAATAACATCACTTATCCTAGCATTTTGATATACTCTATCTCTGTTCTGTATTTCTTTGAAAGTACTGGTGGAGCTCTTTTCCTAATTGTGCCCTTAAGGGGCCTGTACCCACACCCTCATTCCTCGCAGAAGATGGGCTGAAACCCACTCCCAATCCCGACCTATACGTTAAACAACAGTGACATGATAAGCGTACAATTGGGGGATCCACATCAAGAGCTACCATACCGCATTATTATAACGTAACACGTTATTATAATTCTATTTTCAGCTAACGCACCACTCGTCAGCGGACTTTACACTGCTTGCTTCTCGTCTTTCTTATACGCCTGCCTCGGAACAGTCAAGATCAGTTCATTTGGACCCGCTGCAGTGTCAGCCCTTCTTACTGGTGAATCCGTCGCAGTATACATGAGGAGTTTGAATATGACCGTCTCACCAGCTGGAAACAAGCAGGATCTCAATGCTCGAGTTGCTTTCATTTCAACGCTAACTTTCACTATTGGTCTCATCTATGCTGTGTTTTTCATCCTTCAATTGAGCGCTGTACTCGTTTTATTAACCAAAGCTTTCATATCGGGATTCATATCAGGCTGTACGATCCACGTTCTTTCAAAATCTCTGAAAATCATACTAGGATTGCGAATTAAGAACCAGTACGGATTATTTGGAGTGTACAATAACTTTAAGGAGGTGATATTGAACCTACCCAAGACCCATCTGCCAACCCTTTACTTTTCTCTGGTGGTTATAGCGATTCTTCTCTGCAACTTGTTTGTGTTCAAAAAGCTATTGGCCAAAGTGACCAAGTTTATAGTTCCAGTCGAAGGAATCCTTCTCGTTCTATCAGTTATAGTTTCTCATTTTTTGGATCTTCACAGCCATGGATTTGACATTGTCAACCGTATTCCAGAAGGGATGCCAAACTTCTCTCCTCTAGATCCAATTTTAATTCCAGTTGTCATTGCTGACGCTTTAACAGTCTCTGTCATTAACTACGCCGTAACTTTTTCCATGGTAATGGCTACAACTCCTGGGTACAACCGAGCGAGCCAAGAAACGTTTGCTATGGCGGTAATGAACATGGTATGCTCAAACATCCAATGCTTTGTCTCCGGTAATTCGATGATGAGAACTATGGTGGCAGTAAACGCAGGAATAAAAACACAGTTGGCAACTATAATATCTTCTATTACTCTGATATTTGTACTGCTTTTTGCGGGATCCTTATTCGAGGAGTTACCAGTCGCAATCCTTGGTAGCATTATAGTGTTTGTGGTAACGCAGCTACTAATCCGCAACCTGATGGAGTGCCCCAACGTGTTCAAGATCTCTTTGGAAGACGGCTTGATATGGGTGGCCGTTTTCACAACAACCGTGATTTTTGATATCACAATAGGATTGATTACCGGGTTCGTGGTGACTCTGAGGCAACTGCTCATTAAGTACACTCATCAGAAAGAAAAAGAGAAGAATGAGCAGAAAATTGAAGAAGAGAAAGAGACAGAAGTATCCTCTTCCCAGGATCCTGATTGGAAAGCCCGAAACCCTTGAACATTAAAACTATACAAGGTGGGTGAACTTGTACATATGTACATAATTTGTCTTATGATTGTGCAGTATTCAGCACATATACCTGTACAACTAATAAAAATATCGGATAGCAACCTTTTTGACCGATCAACGTCCATCACATTCTTTACACTTTCTCAGTCTCCACGAATCGTGGGCACACAATATTAACACTTATAGCGCCAAGCCAAAAAAACGGGTCTACCCGTTCAAGCCAGCCGTTTTTTGAGTGGTTCACACCCCCAGGCCAGCTCTATTTTTTTATTTCTCTATAAAGTGCAAGTGCTTACCGATGGTCTTGAACAAGTTTTAGCTCAGGTGAAGAGCAAATTATGCCAAAATGGCGGATGTATCAAATTTATACATGTGGCCTCATGGTGTGAATTTTCGAATTTCCTCACCCATAGGCCAAGTGTATACATTTGATACACATATACAAATACTTTTCTACCCGACATTATGATAAAGGCACATATACGAGAACACTGACTGACAGAATGTTTGAAAAGATGAGTGAAAACGCGTGGAACTGCACTTCTCCTGGTGGGATAGATCATGGATGATAACATTGATAACAACAGCTGGAAACACCGCTTCTTCTTCTTCTTCACCTTTGATATTTTTTGGCGCGCCAACAACAGGATGTCACAGTACAGGGCCATACAAGGTCATTCTACCATCCAAAGTAAGGTAAACCATGCGTCAGGATGATACATACACGTTAAAAGAGACTTCTCAGTGTTGTATCATTCTGATGCATATGGCCTCCCACTGTAAATCGAATATGTATCAAATCAATACATGTGGCCTTACCAAGTATACTCAATTTGTATCAAGGTTGATACATATGGCGCTTTACGTGTTAATTTGTTCTAATAATCCAAGCTGAATTATAATGAACAATTAGAATTAATACTGGTTGGGATCAGTCTGCCCTATGAAAAGCAAAGCCGTATACCCTCATATCTTTATCTAAGGCAATAATTGCAACAGCGGTGCCATATGATTCATTGGTAACAACTGAAAATGGTCAAGAAATGAATTGTTGTCATGTTTGGAGAACGTGAATGGAACTTAGGGCATCTGTCGAGGGTAGGTTGGCATGTTGTCCGGAATTCCAATACTCCTGTTCTGAGGAACTGCGGGGTTAAAGTAAAACATAAATCAAGTTTTCCACTAGATGAATTTATTGATTCCCCATTACAAGTAATTTCATACTGGTTGTTGTTCATAGGACTTGAGACACTTATCCCGGTACTCAATTATGAACGCACGCTAACTGTTTTCGTGGAAAAAGTCATTTCTGGGCAATCCGCTTTGTAGCAACGACAGGGTATCCTTTCTGTGATTCCCTCATTAGAGCGTACTTGTAAGCCATGTCCTTGAATTTCAAATCTGTGGTGAACTTGAATCTTCTGACTATCATTGAGATGATAAGCTTGGAAATGTTGTACGCAAACATTTTGCCTGTAAGGAATCAAGGAAAATTATATATCGTTAAAGGTAAAAGAAAAGGGTTGGCATAACTACAACCTGTCCATCACTTCCCTTGCCTTGTTGCTTAAAACAAATTACTCCAAGCAAAATTCTATAAATTTCTACCTCGCATATTCATCACCGTTTACTTGACAGTACAAACAGCCACTCACCGGCACAGCCTCTGCTCCCAAAGCTGAACGGCATGAAGGCTCCTCTTGTCCTCTTTGCTACTTTTTCAGGTAAGAAATGATCAGGGTAGAACTCATTTGGTCTCTCCCAGTGAGTCGGGTCATAGAACATAGAATGGAAGTTGAAGAAAATTGAAGCACCCTCCGGATAGATGTAGTTATCTGTGGAAGTTCAAATATTAATTAGGTTTATTTCATGACTTCAATTAATGATTCTCATCTGGTCGAAATGCTAATGCAAAATACGGATTTCCGTGTTTTGTTTTTTTCCCAGAGCACCACTGCTCTGTTGGGCATATAATATATTATACGCCCTATATGGATATTTCACTGAAACACTAGCTATAGTGAACCAGCTATAGTGAAACAATACTCTGCCGCCGTAAGTTAAAACCACCTACCTCCATTTTTTTCATGTCGAGAAAAATGCAGTTAAGTGAGGAAGGGGGCCCAGATCATCAAATTGGAGATAAGATAAAGTCTTTTTTCGAACCTTTCCGATGGAGATAGGAAATTCTACTTTGGCAGAAAAGACGCGCCACGTCGAGATCTACGCAGCCATGTGCCCAACTCCAAAAACACCAAAATGGTCGATAGGGGACTTTATCTTAGCACGGCAGTACTGCCGTCCTAAGCAAGAAAGGCGTATCTCGAATAATTGAAATTTTGGGTCGAAGCATTTTTAGTTAGTCACCTTTCGCACTTAAGTAACAACTTTTTTTTCAATGTGAAGGCATTAAACGGTACAAAATACCAGGCAAGAAAGGCCTATCCCAAAAGATACTACTTCTTTGCTTAGGAAAATGAGGTACGCCCAATTGGCTTAGGATTTGACACCATTTTTGAGAACCCATCTTCCTCGTAGTTTTTTTGTGCTCTAACAGTGAGTTAGGGTGGTTTTCGCATGATCATAAGGTGAAGCTCGTTAACATTCTATAACTGCCAAACCCGAAACTCACAAAAAATTGAGATACGCCCTTTTTGTTTAGGACGGCAGATTAGCTATAGAGCTGAGTGAACAAATCAGCATTCAGAAATGACCCGCATCCCATCACCCTTAGTGTAATTTTTCTCAGGTACAGTGAATTCTTCAAATTCCCAAAGAATAGACCTATCTATTACAGATGGAGCAGCTAAAGGTCCGAGTATCAACAAGGGATAAGAGCAGCATCTAAAATAGGTAGGTATCAAATATTATGTGATACCTATTGCTCCAACATAGGAAGCACAACTAGTCTTTTTCATCGTTCCACATTCAACTGACCTATTTTTATTTCCTCAGAAAGCGTCCTTACAATCACAGGCGGAGACACGTGTCGTAAGCTTTCATTAAACGCCATTTCCAGGTAGGTCATTTTGGCCAAGTCGTCTCTAGTTGGAACATCAAGGCTGTACTTCATGACTTCTAACTGTTCCTGATAAATTTTCTCCTGGTATTCTGGGTGCATGGCCAAAAAGAGGATCAAGGACGACATTGCTACGCTCGATGTATCAAAACCCTTAACGAAATCATAATAAAATGCCTTAAATATAATTTATGTGTTCATTTTATTGTAATAAAGATGTCCAATCTTTATACTCTCCGTACCACAACCAGTTTATTGAAACAGTAAGACATGAGTTTGTATGAAATTAAACTGTAGCAAGCGTCCATGGCAATAGACTATGATTGTGGGTGTCCAATCAACATATCTTCCTGTGAAATGTAAACTGTACTTATACTTCTCGCAAGATGCAATCATTTGAATTTAATGTGTGACAGAGATAGTAACATTATTCAACAAAACATTGGATTTTCGTACCGTTTGAGAACTGAGAAAGCTACGAGTTATACTGTTGGGAAACTAATATGATACGGACTAGATATATTGGAAGTAATTTCTAAACACGCTTGGTAATTGATACTCATATTTATAATTCTTCAGTCCTAACGAGTCATTGAACTCACGGCTATGATCATATCAAGGAAACTAAAAATCAGCGTTTCCTCGGATTCGTTATGAAGGTGGGCGACTCTAATGGCAACTTCGATGTAGTTTTTTGGCTCAAAATCGGGATCTGAAATGATTATGAGTAAAGATTAGTTCAATAACGAATTTGACTGTTCATGAATTGTAGTGATTGTCTCATAATGATTTACCTGTAGGATCTCGTCCTTCTCGTGCCAAATTGTCGCGACAATCGTTGAGCATCTGGAAAATTAGTGAAAGGACCTAACAAACACTTCTCTCATATCATGTGTTATATAAGTATTACAACAGGTTTCTAAAGCTCTTTAGGTATGATACGAGTAGTGTTGAAATATTTAAAGTTCAAAATTAACCACCTCGATCATTGTGGGCCTGTAGTCATCCAAGTGACTCCTCCTGTCTAGAGCAGATATGTGACTAGGTATCGACCAACGAGGTTGTATCACTGGGTAGAACTTATGGTTAGGAACGTTGGTAAACAGTTACTTGATATAATTACCATCAAAGGTGGTACCGTCACCGACATCACGGTCAGCCGACATCCAGAAATCAGTCATCCGCACAAATTTGAACTACTTAACTTACCAACCTTTTTCAGGGGTCACGGTTTTTTATTTGATACTCGTAACAAGATCTCACTTTTTGAGGGCTCACTTTTTCAAGGACAACTCTCCCTATCTTCGTTCCCTTCTTTAGGTCTCTGCCTCCTTGTGAGAGGTTGTATATCCACTCAATTTTATATTCCGGTTTCATAGTGCGGTTGAAGATCGCATCAACTCCTCTGTAAATATATATGTGAGTCATTCACCATGCGACCGTGAATTGGAATAATATAGAACCTATTCATTTTATTTATCGAAAATAGACTTGCATTGATATCAGACGGGGGAGGTCCATGGTGTTCTCAATTTGGTGGTCACCCCTCACGTCCAATATAGTTTCTGAAAACATCAAGAATCAAAATAATTATTTACCTAGTGTGTATTCATAATTCTCTGTACTTCCCTTTTTTTTCTTTAAAACATTCTTTATTACACCAAGTTTACAACTTATTAGCAATTTGGTTTTGATCTTATTTACTACGTGTAACAATCGGAACAAGATACAGAACTTAATAATTAACAAGTTCTGTATCTTGTTCCGATTATTGTTGGATCAGATAACTGTTAACAAGTTCTGTATCTTGTTCCAATTATTGTTGGATCAGATAACTGTCGAACTATTCATTATTCATGAACTAGTCACTTACATCCAGCAAATGACATGACCCCTTAGTCGCTCTTGGTGGGCGATGGCAATTTTCTTGATAGTTTCGTCGATAGATTCCATCTCTAGATCATGGTGAAGTCTATCATTCTGAATGTACCAGGGTGCATTAACTATGAAAGAGCTGAATAATTTTCCGATTGCTCTGAGCTGAGCAGCCCCACAGCTGCGCTCCATAAGTCCATACTGGCTTTAGGACTTGGTTGTACAGGGTTAGTTTATTTTGCACAGACAGTTTTGATCGCCTGCCCATTCACCACGACATTTTTCTGAGTTTAGGAGTCAGTTCGGGTTTTTTATTCTTTACGTGCGACTTCCATCGCAGCTTCGCATCTAACGTCACCCCAAGATATTTCGCTTCGTTGGCGTAAGGGATGACTTTGCCATTGAGGTAAGCGGGCAAGTAGCCGATTTTGCGGTTCTTGAAATTAACATGGACCGACTTTGCCTCATTCATCCGTATTCTCCATTTAGCAGTCCATTTTTGGATTTGTGTAATAGATTGGTTGAGCCTGCCCATTGAAGCGTCAATGCTCTCCCCCACAGCTAACACTGCGGTATCATCTGCAAAAGTGGCGGTTGTATTACCACTGATTTCAGGTAGGTCACTGGTGCAGAGTAGGTACAGGAGTGGGCCAAGTACACCTGAGGTACACCAGCACCAATTGGTTTAGGTTCAGTGTAGGCGCCATCAAGTTTAACGCGGAAGTAGCGGTCTGTAAGGTATGACTCTAACAGCTCGGCATATTGTGATGGTAGTGATTTTCTCAGTTTATACTTTAGACCATCATGCCACACTTTGTCAAACGCTGTACCATTTGATGATTCAATACCTTAGTAGACGAGACTTCTCACCTTCTCACGTCGTAAATAACAACTAATACACACCAATCTCAAGGTGAATCATACGTTGGTGGGGGCCTGCTCGAGAAGGAGCAATTGGTATCACAGCAGGTGGTACTACTGAGAGATAGTTAACTTCATTATTTAAAATTCAGCACTTAACGATTCATTCCCTCAATGTCATGAAAATATCACGAGGTAATATGGATTTCATGTGCATACCTAATTCCATTGCTCTTATCAATCTTCCTTAGAACCTTTTTTTCGCAATGCTTATTTATTACTACGTCTAGAATTTAATACACGTAGGAATATACGTAATGTCTTATCTCTTCAAATAAATCAAACAATAAAAACTCGTTTACCTACCCAGAGTTATATCCAGGGTACAATATTTAATCAAGTCATCCACATGGAAAACACCTTCACCGCACTTGGATCCAATTTTCTTACAGAGAATTTCGGCTTTGTCAGCAGTGACCACCATAAATTCGTCCATTCTTTTTGAGTGGAGAATTTTGTCCAGAGGGCGTCTGAAGTCGGACCATGATTTGCCTGTGACGTGCAAAAGTCAGAGAAGTGTTAACAATAAAATTTATTGTTTATCATTTAATGATTTCTACGTAATAAGTCCGTCCGCTCACTTGTTCGATTTAGGGTTCCACCCCCTTACAAAATCATTTAGTAATTAAGACAGTAATCATAAAAACCGGATGTCTAAACTATGATTGTCCCAGAACGGTTAGAAACATACAAGACAGTGGGTAAGTCAACCAATCAATTAAGGAGAGATAGAGGTCAGAAAATATCGTAAAGCTATTAGTGGTGGCCATGAAATGTTCCCACGATGTGAATGATCAATGAATCGCGAAACAATTTAATGAAAGTGTAATTGATTAATTTATGAATGTATTGTATTGATAAATTTAACTATCCACGATAGATTTATGCATGGGTACATTAGGTACATATCTTACCGTTTCTGCAGACTACTCCATTTGTTGCAGCTTTAAACGCGTGATAGAAATCGTAATCTTTATCCGAGCACTTGTTTATACTAATAACTGCCTGCACAGAGTAAATATTGATTTAATTGTATTCAATTTTTAATTTATAAACTGATAGTCATTTCACTTTGATTGTATCAATCAGTCTATCAAGTGTATACATGAAAATATATACCTTATAAACTCGAAAATTATATCAAAATCAAATCCTTACTGTAAACATGCCTCAAATATTTCATTCATAACAGGATAACATACCTCAGCAGTCTTGGCGTCGGATATAAAAATCGTCAACTTGGAGCCAAAGTAAAAACTCATGACTTTCCTCATATTACTCAACTTTCTGATGATTAACCACATATCTGTTAAATAAATATGAATATTCTACATTAGTTTCAGTAGTTTCATTATTGATAAAATTTTTTCATGGTAAGTATACACAATTCTTGTTATTCAAAACTATGGTTGTATACCTAATAATAGTGATACTATTCATTTTGAAAGTATATTGTGAATTCAAAGATGCCAATTTTCAGATCATACTTCAACATTTTTAGATCAGGAATTGTTGAAGAACAACTTGGAACCAATCCGTTTCTGTAGTTGTGTGGTGATTCTACACGCAACTTTACTGACCCACAAATGAGACCGGAGACTTGAAATATTAAGGATAATATCCTTAATATTATCCAAGTATATTATATTACAGTATAAAGTATATTATAATTGGTATACTTTTTTATTATATTGTACATTATTACAATATGAAGTACCTATATCATACTCCCCAGAATAAGCTGTGTATAAAATATAAATTCGTATCTATAGCTAAAAACGAAACTTCGCAGTATTTTCAACTCCAATGGGAAGCACGTGGAAAAATTTAAGACTACTGGTTTCGTGAATGAGAACGAATTCGATGGAGTGTTATGAATTGAATCTAGACCTTGGAATGAATAAATTTCATGTATTTAGTACTAAATATATATACATATATATTTAATCGCTCTACTTGAGTACCTAACTACACTCTCCATACGTCTTGTTCTTACCTTGCATATTTTTCATCCCGTAAAACCACAAGGCGTCACCAATAATGGGCCATCTTGTCCCCTCAGTTGTACCCGGGATGTTCGTTTTGCCTTTCACGGGGATGGCAGGCGCAAGGATCCGATGGACCGCTGCGAGGAACAACACAATAACAGTCAGCAGACCCAGAGCGAGTGTTGTGAGGAGCCCCATGTCTACGGTGGTTGCAGTGAAGCTGAATGTAAACTAGTGAGTGGTTCCTCACGGTTCTCACTACCAAGTGGGGGATGTAAAAACAAAGTTGTTTTGGTCAAGGTTACCTATCAATCTTTACTCAGTTACCTTTTTTGTATTATTATCTTCGATAATGAACCATTGGAATAGACCATGAAAAATACATTTATATCCTTCCTCAAAATTAGTTGGTTTACGTTTCAAGAAGCGTAGATCGAGACAGGTGGAATTAAAAAACCCTGCAAATTCTTTCACAACGGCTTATCGTCCTTCTGTCTGGATCACTGTTCTGTATTCGAAATCCTTATGATTACCATAGCTATACGAAACAACACTAGTAATGCGTTTAAACATTTGACAAGGTGACCAGGAGGTGACCAAGTATTTACCTATATCGATACATAATAAATGAAACATTAAAACATCAAAACATTAAAATTTAACATTTAATGATGTTGAGGGATGTCGAGGGTCGGTCAAATGAAAATTGATTTATGTGCCAACGTTTCGAAGAATATACTTCTTCATCTTCAGGGCAGTTTATAAAATGGAGTTGGACTCCAACAGGGAAGTTCTTGCCTCCAGATCACAGAAGTAACAACTTGTTATTGAAGTTGAAGTTGTTACTTCTGTGATCTGGAGGCATGAACTTCCCTGTTGGAGTCCAACTCCATTTTATAAACTGCCCTGAAGATGAAGAAGTATATTCTTCGAAACGTTGGCACATAAATCAATTTTCATTTGACCGACCCTCGACATCCCTCAACATCATTCTTACTGACGGTCAAACTAAATCACACACACTTAACATTTAATGTTCTATTATATAAATTTCATATTTTATGAAACATTATTAAATAAATTTTACAACAAATAATAACATGAAGTACCAACAATTATATTTTTGAAATATCCTCCTATCCGAAGACACGAAAACTATCGGAAACCAACATTCTCAATGTCTCAAAACCGTAACAACTTTAATACATAAATATACTAGTATCCTCGTTCAGATAATAATATACTTGATACATGGGGACAGTGCTTTCTTCCAATGAGACCCATTATGACGGAGTATTTCGAAATAGGAAACTTGAGTTGGGGCTTCAAACAGGGCTTCCACCGATAATAATGAACCAATACTGTCCTGGGGTAGTTCTTATTCCCAGAAACGTTTTTTTGATCCCCTGCTAAAACCACTTCATTGCTTCTATATGTCCAAGTATATTCGTTTTACCTCAGACGGGAACGGTCGGTTTCGAAATGGTGTACAGTATAATAGATGTGAGCGATATAAGAACCAGAGCTATTGACGATTTTCTTTCGTCAATAGCTCATGACTTCAACGGCACTGACTCCAATAATGTCCAATGAAGGCTTAGATGAAAAAGTAGGGGTTGATTACGTTGTTCGACAGGAAATGTCTGGCATGAACGATTATCGTTACACTGTCAAACTATAGAAATTCGATCGATTGCCTCGTGTCCGTAGTTAAACCTTCATATTCACATGAGTCGGTGGTTTCTATTAGCCCATGACTTCTGGATTAGGTTGAGTAATATGTTTCTATAGCTGTTGGTAGCCTTGGTTACCTAGGTAACGATGATATTCATCATCAATAGTTATTAGCAGTGTGGTACTTACAATAGGAAATTTCCAAACATGCGAGCATAACCTTTTCATTCATGTAATTATTATTAGAGGTCTCCATTACTGTTTCTAACGTTTATAAGCTCCATTCGTTTGGCCGAAACATAATTAAAAGGCTCGTAATTTTACGTGATGTTCGCCTGGCATCATACATATTTTGGTGGCCTCAAATTACTCGAAAATACCTGACCTGATAGAGCTCATTCCCTCGAGGACCACCCACGGGGCTATGAAATACTGTCTCGAGTGAATTACATTTGGACTTTGCATCAAGATGCTGTTCAGAGCTGGACTGCAGAAAACAGGTAGATTCACGCACTTGTCAATTTTAACATGTAATCCAACCAAATAGTCAACAATGAATGTAGAAGTCGATGTTCCACCCTTAGCAACCCATCCTCCTCTATAAAAGGCAATAATTGCATCAACGGTTTAGAGAGAGGATGACCTTTAGAGATTGCCCTAACGTCAGCAGCGAAAACCTGCGCCTAGGCTATCTGGAAAAAAATTTTGAAGGCTTTTCAAATTCAAAACCTTTGAGTGTAGGTACACAAAAGCTGGAGAAATGAAATTCAAATCAAATGGGAATGGAGTTTTCAAAACTCGAAAAATTCAATCAAACGGTATATTTTTTAGTTCATGTTTAGAATTGTTTAAGACCATCCACAGCTTAGTATGACGACTCAAAGTTGGAGCAGATCGAAAATCGTTAACATGATGGTGAATCACGAGGCCGCCTGTTGGCTCAATATTCATACTGGCCCAGCTGATTCGAACAGCAGATGGTTTCAGACGTCGAGTTAATTAATCATTATAATTATTATTAATTATAATAAGCCGAAATTATTAATAGCTAACAATAATTATTAATAATTTTCACTACTTGATAAAATTAATAATAATTAATAAAAATTCGTAATTAACCTATCATTTAATAATCTAGACAGAAGGGTGATCTGCATAACGAAGATAATAAACCGTTGTGTCAAGAATTTGCAGACTTTTTCGAAGCCTAATGCTAATAGATATATTAAAGATAGTCAGGTAGTTGCAATAGGAATATTGCTGCACTGTGAAAGCAAGTTCTGATTTTGATCATCTTTCAACAGGTTTTAGTGATAAAACTTTGGAAGAGGAGGACATTGCCTTCATGATGTTGGGTGGCCTGTATCCGCTGAACAAGTAAGTTGTTGTCGAACTTTTTTCAATTAGTTTTATAATTGATTGTTGATTTACTTATACTGACAATGAGTAGGTACTTCTATGATTTTTGAAATACTAGGAATAATATTTGAGTTTTTTCAAGGTACTACACCGTTTACTACTACACTGCCTTCGGTATCACTCTCTTCACGTTTGGAGGTAGGTACTAATAAGTAGGTATCTAGAGGTGTTTTCCGACCGTAAATGAGATTGTTATTGATTAATTTATAAACTCTGAGAAAAACCTCAATCACACTTCCCCACTCAATTATAACATTTCAAGTGGCGTTAGGGGATTCATGGAATTTCGAAATATGCCAAATCAACACTGTTGGTAAATCAACTCCACGGATATCGATCAACCGATTTGATGAACAATATTTCCTTGAAAAGCGATGTAGCCTTGCCATAAATATTTAACTTTGTTGGCATCAAGTGATTGCCACTCTACCCAGAATTTTATTGAGCAGCGCTGTACATTTTTCTTTAATGGATTAATGTTTTTGTGTAGGTATTTTTTCTGTTTAGTCCACTGATCTGACATTTATATCAGACTTTATTCGATTGTACAAATTATCATCGACCGATGAGTGTGACAGTAAATGGAACTTGAATCAATGTTTACTGATTACAACAGGTATGGTGGTTAAATGCTTTTTGGACGGGAAATTCATCGATTCCTTTGAAACAGCTCATGTCCTGCTCATTGTTTTCAACATGGTCACCCAGATGATCAGTTACAGAAACCATTATGAAATCGTCGACAAGCTGTTCAGGTTTGTGGTTTGACAATCGTTGAAGTTAATGATTCATTCATTGTTCAAAATGCGGTAAACCCAACCACTAAGTGCGTTTCTTATTGTGAATTCCTTGAAGAAAATCTTCAAGAAACCAGCAAGAGTATTATATTACGAGTTCTTTATGCGAATTTCACTCTGTTTCAATTGTACTCTGTGAAATCGTAAACGTTGTGAGATCAACAAGTACGGTTAAAGATGGCCAAAATCGTCCCTTTGATGACTTCGAGTAGATTAAGTCAAATGGGATACATGAACAGAGACCGCAATGAACTATCCAGAAACGGAACATCCTTGAGAGTGGAAGCAAAATAGTAGGCCTTAAATAGAATCCCTAGTACTCAGCCACGTATGGAAACCAAATTTAATTAGAATACGACCGTCTTTATGACGAGTCTAAATTTTTGTAATCTCCAGGGCCATAGACAACAACTTTTTCTCGTATGGAGAAACTATGGATGAAAACACGAGAAAGATCATAAATGAACTCAATGAGAAAAAGTCGGCGAGGAAAAGGGTAAGCTGCACTCGAAATGTTATTCAGTAGTTGTGAAGCGTGTTGTTATGTACAATACAATATTTAAATAATATTTACTTATATTACAAGGTGTGTTCATAAAATGGCCCGAATCAAAAGTTTGATATTCAGGTGCACTTGTATTGTGTAGTAGGCCGCTAGTGATGATCAACAACGTTGGTATGTTGTGTGCACGGCGAAAGCGCTGATCTCCGAATGTGAAATCTATGAAATTCTTAGGATATGTTCGTATTAATATTCATTATGTTACATAATTAAACTTTTTTGACATTGGTACTCATAGTATCACTCTGTTTTACTCCCTAGTTCGTAATGCCTAAACTATACTCCATTGCAGATGTATGGAAAATTGTACAAGTTTCAAGTGATGTGTTCTGCTATCTGCATTATGGCCAAGCCATCACTGATTTACTTGATCAATGGCCACAGTAAGTATGAATAATGGTGGTACATAGTGTCACACTAAGTCAATTTATTATTGTAGAAGAGCTACATCATTTTATTGCAGACCAGCTGAAACTCAATCGATTTTATTTATACGTCAACGGTTCAATAATCACATTGAAATCTAGAGGGATTCCTGGATCATGATTAAATGCAAATTTAATGAAATGGATGTTAATGTAATGGATCATGATTAAATGTAAACCTTTTAAATATAATATCAATATCACTTTTTTTGAGTATTGTACGTTTGTCGAACTCCCATCAAACAGGCTGACGAGGTCTTCGGTATGGAATACATTTTATTCCATACCGAAGACCTCGTCAGCCTGCTGGGTGGGAGTTCGACAACCGTACAATACTCAACAAAAGTGCGGTACTGCCTAACTCGAGAACTGTGGCGCTAAACCACTCAGGACCTAAAAAAACAACGTACAACTGAACGAGGTCTTTTTTCGTATAAATCAGTTCAATAAATTGATTTTGGGAGTTTGATTCCCATCAAACTTAGGCAAGCAAATTGTGTCTACCTCAGGTATGAGAGAGTCTACCATGATTTTCAAAGAAAGAGGGGTATTATCCAATCCAAGCAATCAGAAGACAATAGTATGTTTACATTTTCAAGTGAAAGGTGAATTATTCACCTTCCACTTGAAAATGTAAACGTACAATTATAGTGACGATAGGTTTTTTTAAATAAAGGTCTGGGTATAATTATTATAAGCACTGAGAAGATGTCATTCACAAGTTCATGCAAAAGGGTCAACATCAAAATGAAAATCCGTAAATTCCAGCCACCAACTACACTCATGTAGGATTTCACAAAAAACCACTTGAACAATATTTTGTTTTTGAGTAGTTTATTATACGTTTTAATAGAAAAACTCTGCAAATTCTTGACACAACGGTTTATTATCCTTTTTGCGCACCCTTCTGTCTAGATCACTAAATGATTGATTAATTATTATTATGAATTATCATTAAATTATAATTTTTATAAATAAATGTTATAAAGTAAATTTTGCAATAAATTTGTAAAAATGTCGATAAATTTTTCAAATAAAATAAAATAAATGTTATTCAATGTAGTTCAATCAGCTGTGCGAGTATGAACAATGACCCGGCAGGCTGCCGAATGATGTTATTATTATAATATATTATTTTGTTGTAGGGAACAAAATATTCGAATCATCAACTAGGTACTAAATTTTCATATTATGAAAATCGAGCACTAATTTGTGGCATTTTCCCTTCAGATGTAAACACTGTTGATGGCGAAGACTGGTTGATACAGCAAGTACCCGTCAGTGTGTATTTTCCGTGGAGCAACTATTGGGTGCCTTACGTGATCGGGCAGGTACTCAATTACAATTCCATCATAATAACCGCCTTTACGGCTATGAGTAGTGCATCGAGCTTCATCAGGTTTTCCGAGGAGCTTTCCCATCAGCTCCAAATCGTCAAACTCGGTTTCAGCAACTTCATGTCCAGATCCCAGCATTTATACACACAGAGGTGAGAATCAACTTCTTTTCAAATTTGTTTTCTGGTTTACAAACTGCTTGATCATGGAGTATGCAAAAAAAAAGAAGTTTGAATATAAGAGTGGATGGCTTACTATTTTAGCTCTGCTCCTCTTGGAATAGCCTTTTTCTCAGAAGGCCCTCCAATTGGGTAGTTACATGAGCCTAGAAAGCAGGAAATTGTTGGCCCTGAAACATCAAATTCATAATCGAAACTGTTGAAAAGTGTCTACTAACACATTAATTAGACAATCGACATCTTCAATAACAATCATGGTCACATGTTGTTTCTTGTGATTGAAAAGTATCGGTTATTGTGTACTTGAAAAATTAATTGATTCAAAATTGATGTTCTTGATTGGTCTTTTTTACTCCGCTATTGTTCTTCCTAATTTGATATATAAGAAACTCTTCCAGAGGAGTCTCCAAAAAAAAAAAAAAAAAAAAAAAAAAAAAAAAAAAACTTTACCAGTTTTCCCTGACGTACTCGTATGTGCTCATTAAGTGCACAAGTGCATATTAAGTAACGTGCTCTTTTCCTCGACCTCCCATACAAGCTCAATTCGGCTTTCATTCACACCTTGACTATTACTAATCGACGGGCATTAGCGAGTAATAACATTGATAGTTTGCCAAGGCCTCCAGTTGACGGTTTCTTAGATTACTGAAACTCTCAGTAGAATTCCCAGATGTGATTTCGTTACGATTTTAGCAAAAATATAATATATTTTATGATATTAATCATATTATGATGTTCCAAACAGCTGCTTATAACATTGACGCCAAGCATTTGAAAAAACTTGGGGTTTGATATCAATAACTGAAATATAAGAAAGAAGTAAATCTGATATTATACACTTAACTGCAGTCCAAATTTTAAATGAGATTTACCTAACTGGAATTTTCCAAAACATTATTGAGACTAATGTGAAATCTTGTTATTGAAAACAATAACACTACGAAATTCAGTATAAATGGGTCCTGGCCTGGGATAGTTCCTGAAGGTTTTCACAATTCCGGGTCAACAAAGGATGGCGAAATGGTTGTTGTAAAATAGGAAACTTGCAGTATAATATACTGCATATATATTATATTATATGCAGTAGATATGTCTAGGGACGCGGGAGCCAAGAAAACCCAAGCCCGGAAACGAAGCGACTGATTACGCGACGGAACAAGTTGGGGTTTTCAGCCCCCTGGGTGTCTCGGGAGTTGATTTTTTGTACACACTCTCTAGGTGCATGTGAGGACGTAAACCAAATTTCAACTCTCGGGACCATCAGATGTCGGGGGTATAGCAGTTTTAACACCACTATTTTTTACGTTTTTCGTGTTCTTCTTCATTGACGAGGCTACAGCCCAGCAGACAAAACAGATCGATCTGAAATTTTGCACACACGTTTGTTTACATCAAAGGGAGTGCCTTTTGGACATTTTGCCCCCCCCCCCCCTCCCATTAGAGGGGAAAGAGTAATTTGCAGGAATTTCAAATGGCCATAACTTCTTCTAAATTGGAGCTATTTCAGATTTTCTTTTTTAGTTATGTCTATTTGGAGAGTTGTAGGAGGTTGTAAAGAAAAGGAGACTTTACAACCTCCTACAACCCTCCGAATAGACAAAGGTTTTTCAACCAAGGAGGAAATGGACAAAACAACAAATTTGTTAGTTTTATTTTGCTTACTAACTTCTTCAATTTGAGCTTCCTTAGAAGAAAAACAAAGGAGTTATGATGGTTTTTCTACTTTCAATGATAACTGCCGTCAAAATTAATGGACATTGGTGCGGTTGGTCCTAAAATGTACGTCTTAATGGCAGAAGTTCTCATCAGAAAATATCGAAAAGGAGTATCAAAGGGTCGTGGGTGTGATGGAAATGGGAAGTGCAAATCACTCCTCTACTATAGTCAAAAACACGTGTCTAGGCAAACAGACTTTTAAGCCATATTATGGTTCTAAACACCCCTGGTGCATGAGTTAGAAGCAAACGAATGGTCTGCTGAGTGATCATATATGATCAATATATTGCAATGAGCGTTAAATTAAATTTTAGTGTCGATTTCATCTTGTTGATTATACATATTTGTATAACATGTTGATTTTTAGGTATGGTAGACCGTATTTCCCGAAGAAAGGAGAACCTGATAATGATTTTGAGAAGTGTGTGTTGACGTGCTTGAATACGTCTGTAGAACACCACACCACCATTACTAGGTAAGTGAAATAATTCAATACCACTCATACGATCATAGATAGTCGCACAATAATCATAAATTAATTAATTTAAACTAATAAGCAAATGAAAACTACTTAACTAACTTTAAAATCGTAATATCTTGAACAGGTTGTTTGAAGACTTCAAGAAGCTGATGTTCGTCCCACTTTTAACTGTTATCTTCGACGGAGGTGCCTTAGTCTGTATATCTACTGTTCTGCTGCTAACGGTCCGTAAACTACTCTTCCTTCTGTACCTAACAGTTAAACAGTCTATCAATATTTTTATAGTTTGTTCAATCATATTCGGTTATAGACAAACCTTCAAAGACAAATTTTATATTTTTCAGAGCGAGGTCACTGTGGTAAAAGTGTTAATGCCACCTTTCATTGCCACTGAATTGTACTATACATATGTATACTGTTCGTTTGGAGAGCAACTGACCAATCACGTAAGATATTCATATTTGCCTCCATAGATCTGTTAAAAATGTGTGTTTAAGGCCAGTCCGACCTGAAATAGTTCCAAAAGCTCACCACGTTGTGCTTCAAAATGAGTAAAATTTACATCCAACCTTTTCAATGGACGCTCTTTGTCCCCGCACCTCATCTAACACTAACAACACCTGTCTGACCGCCAGTTTCCAGGATTTCTGAATAAGTCTCCCATCTTTCAGTACACTATCAATTATTATCTAAATTCAGATTATGTTGGTTATGTAGCAAGCAGTGGACTAGATATAATCAGATTATATCTTATAATGTACGATGAGAGTATGATAAAGCACTTTGGAAAACGTGGGATGAAGCAATGAATCAGAGGAAAGCCTATACGATTTCGGTATAAAGCTTGGACTTTGACCACCGTGTATGGATACATGATAAATGCTGAAATTTATCAGGGTAAGAGAGCGATGATGGTAGATTTGCCCGATGAAAAGAGAAGATTACCCTACCTTATCCACTTTGGTAATTTGTTTACAAGCCTCACTCTTCTCAGCCATCTACAACGTGGGACTTTGTGTAGACTGCTTCCGTCCGTACCACAATTATTGAACTTTTCATCAGTATTCGTATTTGATCTTGATTGATTGATGTATTTTTGGAGTTCTTGATTATAAAACGCACAGCAACTCTCCTCCTAAATATAAATTATTTTTATAAACGAAGTAGCCAGTCCTTCCTTGATACGGGTTGTATTATACCTACATAGTAGCTATTATAATAGTTACATAATAGCTACTATAACAGCTTTTCCCAATCTAATTCCACATTTTACCAATCAAATTCAACATTATTCTCTTGATCCACAAAAAAAGGATAGGAAAGAATGAATAGTTGAGAAAAATGAAAATCTGAAAAAATATGTAACCGAATTTTCAATTTTTGTAATAGGTACACGAAATACAATTACTGTAGTAACATCAACGCAAACTTTTTAATAAGAACAAATGAACAACATGAAGAAATTATTCAATAACAAAAATGTTAGTGCAGGGGGGTTCGATGCTTTCACAAGTACCTACTAGAAATATGGTTATCACGAAGATGGCGCAGTCATTTTGCGTCACTGACGCAACTCATCGTTGTGAGACATCCGCTAGAATGTGGTCGCCACGCTGTCCGAGAAATATTTCGGACCTCTTGTTTAATAAGTAAGAAATTTTACCTACCAACGCACTGGGCTGATTTGATAAGACGGTTTTCTTAGCTCATTTTGCTGGTTTTCATTTTTCTAAACTTTGCTTTTGTGTGGATCTAGAGAATAATATTGGATTTGATTGGTATAATGTTGTATTTGATTGGTAAAATGTTGAATTTGATTGGTAAAATATTGAATTTGATTAGTAACATGTTGAATTTGATTGGGAAAATGTTGAATTAGATTGAGAAAAGCTATAGATTGACTATGTGATTGTGGAAGGATTTCCGAAACGCGCTACGGTGAATAGGGCGGTTTTGAGAAGTTCAGAATTTGAATTTAAATCCAAAACTCAAACGTATAATTTATTCAACGTTCTCAAAGAGTGTAATGCCGTTTTCAAATTTAAAATCGACCGAGGATTGCGGGAGTAGTTTTTATGTAAATGTTTCCCATCTCGAAGCGCAACGTGGTGACAGCTTTTGGAACTATTGTAGGTCGGATTGGTCTCCAGTTAAAATAGCTGGTCTGTAAAGTTAGTGGTTCTTCTCTTTTGAATTCATAACCTAACTAGAAAACATGTCTAGAAATTAAGCTATAAACTCACATTTGCATTTCAATAGTCGAGGAACAATGTAGTTTAATGTCTTATGGCAACTACCATACAATATCCCACTGTATGCTGCCGTGAGAAGTAAAAACAGTTCAAGTTAAAATTTTGAAAAAATTCAAAACTTTCGGGAAAACGGCTGAAAAGAGTGTTCCGTCACTTGATGTGGAGGAGCTTATGTGTGACGTATAGCACGCCCTGGCCAGGTTATTCATCATTTAATGTTGAGGAAAAACTGTTCGAACAGTTTCCAAGCTGAGCCGTTTTCTGCTTCGGTCCAAGTGGTTTTTCCTCCAAACACCTCACTCCAAAAATTACAAAAGCTGTTTTCTCACTCCAAAAATTACAAAAGCTGTTTTCTCACTCCAAAAATTACAAAAGCTGTTTTCTCTGAATTCGATGTGTTCAACTTGGATGCATTTTTTTTTATTTTGAACAGCACCTGTTTTTCCTGTACGCAGGGCCAAGTGGTTCTCCCTAATGTATAATTTGTTATAGTGCATACCATGTGGAGGAAAAACAGCTCAAGTGGTTTTTCCTCCAGACTTATACAACAGTTTTCGATTCGGTTTTGTAAAAACAGCTTAACAAAGCTTATTCAGAGTAAAATCGATCTTTTCTGTATTTGATCGATATTAACACGATCGATAAGATGATGGAAAGTGTGACCTCGTAACTATAAACTGGAGTTGGCTCTTGGGGCGGGAAGCTCGAAATCCGTGAGGCATTTTTGTGGGCTCCCCGAATTCGTGAGACAAGCTGTTCTTCCTTCACACGGCAGTATGGTAGAGCTGAAAATTGAAAATTTCAAATTGAAAACTCACACCATAACCTGTAACATAGTAACTGTGGCCAACGGCCTTATCTGGTGGACAACCAGTTCCCGTAAGATTGAGGATTGGGATGCCTCGAGCGTACTTGGTGTACTTGACCTCCGTGATCCACTTAGGTGTTAGGCAAATCCTCTCCACCAAAGGAGGCGAGGCAATAATTAGCCAAGAGCCATAAAGAATTTTCATCCTCATCCTGGCCAGATTCCCATAACATACCGCCCAACCCTCAAACGTCGTTGCCATTGATTTTTCAATTGCAGTTTTCTGAAATCGGTGAACAAATGTATTTGGACAACTGGTTGCCGCTCAGCAAACTTACCAAGCCCTACATGATCATTATCAAAGCCTACTCTTGCTACCCGAAGAAGCTATCAGCTGGAGGATTCACCTCGCCGAACCTTCGGAGTTTCGGAAACGTGAGTCTTAATTTATCCATATTTAGCATTCAACGATTGGCTGTAGTTGTAACCCGCCAGAAAATACTTGATCCAAGAGTAGGTACCTAGAATGTCCTATTTGTTTTCTGCAGTGAACGCTATCCTCATAATTTAGCAAGTACTATTGTTCACTAGGCTTTATTTTCAGATGAAAATGAAAAAAACTAGTTTCGAGCATCAATACAACTAGGAATCATCAAATTGAGCCTTGTTTTCCACGGGATACTTTTCATTAACGATAATCTATATTGAGTAACAAATATAGTATTGAGGTTGCAATGCACTGATAATCCAGCCTTTGTAACATAACTACCGCCACTTAATCGTTACTTTTTGCTAGTACATACCTTGAAACTTACCCAACTCGAAAATATGAAAATTCCTGATTTATGTCGACAGGTGCTGCAGACAGCTTATTCGTTCTTGAATTTCCTCGTTACATTGAGGTAAATCTGAAATCAGAAATGATAGTCGAACGTCGATGACATCATCATACACCGTAGATCATAGATTCTATGACTTTACTTAGTAAAACAAGGCATTTTCTAGGTTGACTGTCCTGTATGAGCACCAGATGATGTTCACGTATAATATCATACCCAAGTGTCTTGCTATAATTATGGTATTATCATATTATAGTTTTGTATCATTTGAATAAAATGTCTAGAATCGAAGGAAATTCTTCATTTGATTCACTCCATCCGTAGACCATAATTTTTTTCTTTGGTTAATCATATTGGGTACCTATCTCGACTTATTTCCACATCAGTATCAACTGTCAAAGGAGTTTATTCTATGATAACGCAATCGCGAAAGCCTCTATCGACCGCAGAATGTCGGTTTTCGTTCTCAGTACGTGTATTTGAGAAGTCCACAACAGGACGACCATACTAGTAATAATAATTATTATGTCTTATGATAACAGCGATTATTGCAACAGCGATGCCATATGACTCATTAGTTCAACTGTAAATGGTCAAAAAATGAAATGTTGTCTTCTTTGGAGGATCCATTTGAATTGGCAAGTTTTTACTCAACCACACTTCTTATCCTGACGGAGAATCTTGACCCCTATATGAAAAACTCTGCAAATTCTCGACACACTGGTTTATTATCTTCTTTGTACAGATCTCGCTTCTGTTTAGATAACTACATTATAGATTAATTATTATTATGCATTACGAACAGACAAGACACCGAGTGACTATTACACTGTCATCCATCCTCCACCCATGTTTGAAATTTTAAGTCTCTAGCTCATCATCAAAATTTAATTTGTTTAAACAAATATAATATATTTGTTTGAACAAATTAAATTTGGATGATGAGCTAGAGACTTGAAATTTCAAACATGGGAGGAGGAATATTATATTATGTTATTATAAGTTATGGAATTATATTATATTATGTTATGGAATATATTATATTGTTAAACAATTATAAAGACAAGATACCGAGTGAATATTTTATTGTCATCCATCCTCGGCCCAAGTTTAAGATTTCAAGACTAGCTCGTCATCCAAAATAGTTTTGTTTAAATAGGTGTTTAAGCAATATTATAGACAAGAAACAGAATGAATATTTCATTGTCATCCAGTTCTGACCTATATTTAAAATTTCAAGTCTCTAGCTCATCGGGAAGTTGAAAAAAAAACTTTGTTCAAATTTGGAGTAAAATTTCAAAATTCGTTTTGAACCCCTTTTCATTGACCTGGAGTTATGAAAAGGTTCAAGAATCATTGTGGATGTTGTCCGAACCTGTAAACCAAATTTCGTAATTTTCCTCAACGCTAACTGGGCAAGGTGATGGTTTTTTTTTTCGATTTTTGGAATCAACGTATCTTGAAAAATTTTTGAAGGAGGGTATTTTTTTTTTCCTTGAGCGATTCCAAAGGTTCATTATCGAAGACAATAAACCAAAATGGGAGGCCATTCAAAGTACTGGTTTCATGGTTGTATTGTCAAGAGACTAAAGACATGTCCAAAAAGAGTAATCATATTTGAGAAAATCGGCATAAAATTAGATAAAATTAGATAATTCCTATATGTGGACTAACTTGAATTTATATTCTTCAAAATCTGTTGTCGTTGTAAGTGACTAAATGACGTGTTATAGTGTAGGTGGTGTTGAGAAATGCTTGGTTGTACTAAAATTCCCATTTGTATGGTCTGATTTCATTTGAACCTGGTCGTCTGTCGAGGACAGGTCGACACTATGTTCGGGATTCCAATACTCCTGAGCTGTAAGAAACTCACCAAAGAAAGACAGGACCACACTTTGCAACGTTTGAAAGACAACTGGACTGGATGTGCCCATTCTGGATCGGAAAATTTATTTGTAGAACAAGGACGTCGGGTAGGGTAGGTAGAAGAGTGGGGGAGCGTCTGCAGGTAGCCTGAAGCTTATCATTATAAGTTTGAGGGTGCCAATATTTGGGGAGGGTGCCAATAGATGGTCCTATACCCTACATCGACAATAATTGAAATTATTTCATAGATTCAGATGATTTGTCGGGAAGATGGACGAGGTATGATGACGTCGCACACGGAGTCGTTTATTTGAGCAAGATAATTTCGGGATTTTGTCAGCACCCAAATGATCAATCTCCCATTGGGGATTATCGTCAAACGTGTAAGTACTTACGTTCAGACAAAGTTTCTGGTAAGTAGATTATGGACGTCGGTACTAGAAGCTTTCATGTTTCGAATCTGGTTGAGTGTTCCATGTTGGTAATTGCGGAAACCTGCAAGGGGAAAAAACGCAGGATTGGGTTTCGGTACCATGTATTACCGTCTCGGGAATAATAATTCAAACAAATTTAAAGGTAAACATGAACAGAAATTAGGAAAAACTGGGAGCGCGAAACAACAATGGCGAGAACATTATTGGATGAATACTCACAGAAAACCCCACAGAGACTAGGGTACAGAATACTGGAAAATGGCGCCGTCACATGATGCCGTTCTGGTTCGGAAGGCTACACAACTGTTACCATCGAATGTTGACATCATCGATATATAATCGCAACATTCGATTATCTCGATAATCGACTTCACCGGGCGTATGAGGAAAGCAAAACAGGAGATAGAGATAACAGGTATGTTCCAACCTGACCAGTTCTTGAACTGGTTCAGGAACTAGTTCTGCGCAGAAGCCATGCGCATGATGAACTGCGTTCCAGCCTGTTTCAGTTCGTGAACTCAGTGCAGACAACGCGTTCCACCGCGGCCAGTTCATGAACTCAGTTCAGCTCAGTTCGGGAACTTCTTGCACTGAATTGAGATGAGGGTTGAGAACTCGAACTGGAAAGGTAACAGTGATCTCACGTTATAACCTCCCACAAAATCATTTGACTTCCTGAGTTTCACGGGAGAAGACGTAGTATAGTAGGGTTTTCTGTGGGAGAAGAAGGGTCCAGTTTGTTTTGTGTCTTTTATTTGTGGTTCTCGTTTTTAGCGTATTCTGGTACGTAAGTGTTCATATCTCGACAAGATAAAATCATATCATAAAATCATTTATCATTTAAATCATTTTATCATAAAATCATATCTCGTAAGATAAAATACGTCTAAGTACAGTACCTTTAAAATAAATAATTTCTCAGAAAACTGTAAAGATAAAATTATAACCCACGAAATGAAAGATTGTTGGTGAACATGCGTGTATTTTCAAACCAAATAATTTTTGAATTAGGTACTTACCTACTTAAATAAATTAGATTGAAATAAAGTGCATTGTTTGAATGGAAGTCAACTTGGCCTACATTAAAATTAATTATAGGCAAACGATATAATACGAACAATGTTGCAGTTTCAATTTAATTGAAAATTGCTTCAATTTGTCCACTGATTAATTTTGGTTTATTATCTTCGATAATGAACCACTTTGCCCAGTTAGCGTTGAGTTAAAATTACGAAATTTTGTTTTTGGGTTTGGACCAGCCCCACAATGATCCTCGAAACTTTTCATAACCCTAGGTCAAGGGGAAGGAGTTCAAAACGAATTTTGAAAATTCCATACCTCGAAAAATTCATATAGAACGGTATGTTTTTTATTTCATATTTAGATAGAGTTTATTCCTAAGAATTTTTGAAGACCATCCGCAGCTTTGTACGACCAGCCGTTCGTTCACAATGACGGCTCAAAGTTTGAGCCTGTCAACACGAATCAAACGGTTGAAAGTGATGTCGAGTTTTTTGTTCTGAAATACGTTTCGTGCTACGGAAATGAAGGTAATTTCGAATGTTTGTTGGTAGGTACTTCTTTTATAGAAAAATTATGATAAATTTAAATGATAATTATTAATACTAAATACAAATGATTAATACATAACAATAAATTATAATCATTTTCACTAGGTACCTACTTGATAAAATTATTATTAATCATTATTTTTAATTATTATTATGAATTAGGTATCACTAATTATTAGTGATAATTCATAATAATAATTAATCTAACATTTAGGATCTAGACATTTAGACCTAATTTTCAGGACAAAGAAATAAACGGATATCGAAATATACATGTATGAGATTTATTCTACATACCTCCGGGTTCTTGATAGTATCAGAATACACTGAAGTTAATTGAAATATAATCGTAATGAACTTAAGTAGCAGAAGTGAACTTTAGGGAAACTGATCGCAGTCGATGGCAGAGCAGAAGTGAAGTTGAGCCGGAGGTGGCAGCGTACATAGCGCCAACGACGGTTGCGGTGGTTTTAGGAACTAGGTCCACGGCCATCGGTATCCACGGAGTATGTATCACGAGAGAGGACGGATTGATAATCTTGACACTCCCCTCCAAGTCGTCATCTCGATGTCCAGTATCCCGAGCAAGGCAACAAGCTTCCATTCATGACACTCCGTATTCAGCATAGCGTTCTCCGTATTGGTCGCAGCATTCTCCTGGTTCTACATATCAGTCTCCGGGTTGAGCATGGTGGTGTTGGAATCGACCAAATCTTCCGACTTAGTCGATTCTAGCTGTTAATATCAAAATAGAATCTGATCAGTGTTTATACAGCATTAAATCTCTGAATTTGACAAACTTAGCATGATTTAATGGCTTAGTTAGAGTATCAGCTATTTGATCATCCGTTGAAATCCATTTAATTTGAATATTTCCATCTCTATGTTCTTGACGCACATATAAATACGACAGTCTAACCATATGTTTTAATGTAGAAGAGTCATCTACTTCTGCTAGTCTAATCGCCGGTTTAGAGTCTTCATAGATAATTGGAATTAAATTTAATCCAATCATTGTTGAACACATGGTCCTGATTGAAGCTAAGTCTCGACACGCAGTACTCATAGCTACAAACTCACTTTCAGCTGAAGAAAGAGCAACATGATTTTGACGTTTTGTGCGCCATACTACCGGATTACCAAATAAGTAGATAATATATCCCGTTGTGGAAAAGCCTCTTTCCGCAGATAATCCAAGAGAAGCATCTACATAACATTCAATGTTATTATTCCCTTTATCAGAAAACAAGAGTCCATAATTTCTAGTTCCTCTAAGATAACGCATGATCCGGATTACAGCTTTCCAATCCTTCAAAGTGAAATTTGACTGACGTCTACTTAACATATTCGTGGCATATGAGATATCCGGTCTAGCACCACCTTGCAAGTAAAGTAGAGAGCCTATTGCTTGTCTAAACGGAATGGAACTAAGATCACAAATTTGATTTTTCTCCTCCTTTTCAATCGATTTATCGAATATCATAGGAGTAGAGACAATTTTATCACTATCAGGATCAAATTTCATCAACATGTTGTCAATATGAGATTTCTGAAGTATCCCTATCGTTCCTTCACTCCGGTTTCTAATAATTTCTAAACCCAGGTATTTTCTAGGTTCCCCGAGATCAACTATAGAAAATTCCTTTTCTAAAACGCATTTAACCTGTTTAAGTTTTTGATTACTATTAGTAGCCAGAAGTATATCATCAACATAGAGTAAAAGAATAGCTATTTTGTCTCCTGATTTCCACATAAACAAACATGGTTGAAATGGGTATGGTTGGAAGTCCATCTCGTTCACAGCTTCTTGAAACCTGATATACCACCTTCTTGGTGATACCTTTAGACCATACAGCGCTCTGTGTACTTCACACACATGTTTAGTCTTAAATTTTTCATCCAGTTGTAAATAATTGTCATAACCATCCGGAATTTCCATATATACCAATTTATCAAGCGAACCATTTAAAAAGGCAGTTTTTACGTCATATTGAACCAAATCCAGGTCATATTTCGCTGCTAAAATTAATAGGAATTTTACATCTGGTAACCTTGCAACAGGAGCATAAATTTCTGATAACTCATAGTTATTATTATCAGCAAATCCTTTGACTACCAGTCTACTACGATACCTTACCGATCCGTCAGCTTCAGATTTCCTCTTATGTACCCACCGGGTTTTCATTACTTTCATTCCTTTGGGCACATCCTTTCTAGAAATGATTTTCCAGGTGTTGCACTTTTCCAGGGCCTGAAATTCTGTATTAATTGCATCTAACCAAAGATCAGCATCAGGTGCTCTTAATGCTTGAGCATAGGTTAAAGGTTCTTCACCAGAATCTTGAAGGAAAAATGTTTTATCTCCTATATCGCCTAAGTCTTCAAAGAATTCACATTCATCCTTTTCATGAATAAGCACCGGATTTTGTTTGTTTTCGATGCCCTGTATGGAATCTTCTATCCTAGTTGGTATTTGAATTGAAATGGAATTATCCTCCTGATTAATATTGGTAGTTAGCTCAGAATCCTTGTTACTGGCACCAACATCACTATTAACCTCTACTGTAAATTCCGTTTGACTACCGGGTTCAAGAGCCTTATTTTCATTTTTAGTATAATCACCATAGGTTCGGTTTTCTATAAAATCTACATGTTTTGACCTAACCACCGTTTTATTTTTGTAGTGCAATAGATGGTATCCGGTTTCACCACATTCTAACAAGAATCCTAAGTTTGCTTTGGGTGCAAATTTAGAAGTGGATTGAGTATCCAAGATATAAGCTTCACATCCAAATCGTCTGATATATTTTACCGTAGGGGCATGATTTAATACAAGCTCATAGGGGGTTTTAAAGTTTATCGACCCATTTGGAGTTCTATTATGAATATAGATTACATGTCTCATGGCATAAGGCCAGTAGTGAGTCGGAATACCTGAAGAGATGAGATTGACCCGGATTTTCTCTTCCAATTCTAAATTTTGCCTTTCAGACACGCCGTTTAATTGAGGGGTGTAAGGCTCGCAAGCAGTTAATTTTATATTTTCTCGTTTAAGCAAAGCATTCATTTCACTAGTTTTATATTCTAAACCCCCATCCGTTCTAATTTCTGAAACCTTAGTTTGGGGGCCTTTTAATCTCCTGATTTCTTCTAGACAAGAAAGCAAAGCTAAGTTTACTCTAGTTTTGTTGCCTATTTCGTAAGCAAATACATACCTAGAGGCATCATCCGTAAATGTAACAATATATTTAGCTTGAGACCTATATGCCACCGGTTTTAATGGTCCCAAAAGATCGCTATGCAAACGATGAAATACAATATCTGATCTATGTCTTTTACTAGTGAATGGCTTGCGTTTGGCTTTAGCCATTTTGCAATCAGGACAGTCTAAGATATTAGTATCAAATTTGACTCCTTCCAACTCCGGAATTTGTTTACCCGCTATCTTTAAATATTTTAGAGAAGCATGATTTAGTCTGTAATGCCATCCTAGACCTACATCGTTTCTAAATTGCAAAGTTTCATCCTTTTTAAACTTCTTTGGGTCAGAACTCCCCTCTAAACTGAGCCCCGGTTTCTGAATTTTTCTTTTAATTCCGGTTTTGTTTACATCTTTAGTGATTTTATCTACCGTATTTGTTTTCGCCGGATTTTCATCGCTTTCTGACTTGGTCATCAACGAATTTCCTTGCACCAGACTGAGTATCCTTAATTTTTCATCCTGATTTGCATTTATCATAGGAAGCGAAAAGGACAACCACCAAAAACGTCCATCAAAACTACCGGTTTTTAGAATGTCCCCTGAACTCGGATCTATAATTTCTAATTTATTTTTATCAAATTTCGCACTTAATCCTTTTTGCATTTGTTTCCTAATAGAAAATAGATTTTCTACTAGTTCAGGTGCATACAGCACACCTCTTAAAATCCCAAATTTCTTTAGTTCATCGTTATAATATATTATATCACCTGATTGTCTAATGATTAAGTCCGATTCCTTACTACTATTTGCACACGATATCCTGATTTCATTATGCAAATTTACTAAATTAGAAAATACCTTCTTATCCTTAACTATGTGTTCAGTAGCACCACTATCAGCTATAAACCTTAATTGAGGTAATTTACCATCCAACAATGACATCTCCGAGCCCCAAGAATGCATTGCTGAGGGCGTTTCCCCGGAATTAGGCCTGGGTACAGCAATGGCAGCCATCGTATTTTCGTCATCGTCATTATCATCATCGGATTCTTGTGCTGCATAATGAGCTCCGTCTGAGGTTGTTTTACTCCGGGTTTTTGAAACAACACTCCTCAATCTGTTCTGTGCTGGAGTCCTAGAGCGAGCTTTAGAGGTTAGGATTAACACCGGATTCCGTATTTGAGACCTCGTCAGTGACCATTATTTCATCGCCGTGAGTACGACGCACCGGGTTGGTTAGCGTGGACGCCAAAGCGTTAATCCTTAAAATGGACTCCTCAGAAACCTGCCGTATTTGATCCTTGATTTTATCAAATTTGCTTGCGTATTCCTTTTCAACCTCCCGCCTAACCACTTCACTCCTCTTTTGGATCTCCTCCTCCACGATTCTCCTTATTTCGTCAGAGTTCATTTTTCTCTCCGGAACAGATAATGTTACAGCACCAGATTAAGTCTATATTTTGCTCCTTGTTAAATGTAGTTCTACCTTAATCCGTAATAAACGAATCTTAAAAGACACCGAACTAAAATGACTCCGTGAGTTTAATACTCGTTGACATATCGTTAAATTACATTCTTACTTAAGCACCGCGCACGCCTTATTCTCTCCGAAATACTATTTTTGTCCCCAGGTCTGGAATTCGCTCACCTTGCGTCCCGAATCGTGATTTTTCGGGTTTTTAGTGTATAAAACACTGAGTGAGGTTGCAGTTACGGGGATGTTCGATCCGCCCCGCTATCCATGTCTGTATCCGTTCTCATAGAGATACCTTACCAGACATAGACGCGCTGTGCGTCGGTAACAGGGCCTGAACAACTAGCTTACACCTCAGCGACACGCACACACATAAATAAATTATGCTATGACTATCCCGCTGGTAAAACCCAATGTGAAAAATGCACGATTCATTACATGTTTCATCTCAGAGACTAATTCCAACCTATATCTTATTTCAAACTTTATTCGAAAACTCCGGGTTTGTTAAATTTAAATAAATCGGATTTTAGTTTCTTAAATCTCATTATTTATTAGCTTCTGCATTCAGCCGGGTTACTTCTGCTTGCCATCTGCGATACTTTAACTTTCCTGATTCTGCAACATCATACTGTTATTAATTTAAATACTTTACTTCTCTAAATTCACACACCACACTGGGGACGTGAGCAAATTCCGACCTCGTTAGGTCCCTAGGCTTTCATGCAGAATAGTGTCTCGTGTTTGCGACCGGTTTACCAGTAGAAAGAGGCACACCGCATTAATTCCGAACTAATGTCAGCACTCCGGGTTAATACCAAGCTAGATATTTATCGAGTGGGTTTTCTTTTTTTCAACTTATAAATACCGTAACTTAGCACCTTAGTTAATTTAAATGTATCAAGGTAACACTCCCGCCGTATTCAGCCAACAATGTAAACAAAACATTCACCGAACTCACTATTTTGAACAGGAATCAACCGTGATCATCTGTTTTGTCTTCATGACATCCTTGTTACTACCGGTATAATTTTCTTACATGCACGAAATACACCACATATTAAAAGGAAAAGTCAGTAGTTCCACCTTATTGCAAAGAAAAGGTTCAATAATAATTCTAGCTATCAGTGGAAAATCAATTTGTTGTGATAACGAACAACAATCGATAATGCTGATAGAATGTTACTTTGATACTATAATTTCGATCGATTAATCGATTCTTCGTTGAATATTCGAATCCGGGTTTTATCATGAGCCGTTTTATCCGTATTCCCCACTTCGATAACTGTAACCTACCTTAATATCGATTTACATACATCGATCTTCTCTTTCTACCGACGCTCTAACGCATTTCTTTTTATGCGCCTCCTTACTAATTTTTCTCGAGATGGAATAGTTATCACCCGCACTCTCCGAAATTTAAGAGCGATTTTCATCGATAAAACTGAGTTTTTCATCGTTATATCCTGCTAGACTTACGGACCATCGACTTGACTCGGGAAGCACACTCAGTTAAATATTGCATCATCCTTTTTTGAAGCAAAATGTCCGCCGCCATTTTCCTCCTGATTTATGAAGCTCTCACCTGCATTTTCTCCGTTGTGCTTCCCGTCCGGATTACAGAGAAGAAAACTAGTATACTTCTCTAACTATTCCATAAAAAACTATAACAACGAGCTTCCAGTTGTTATTTCCTGATTCGCACCGGATTCTCGAGAAAAATCACGAGCACTATTTCTCTGCATGGGACGGCTCACCCGTTCGCCGGCCCACCTATGTTAACATTTCAGGACAAAGAAATAAACGGATATCGAAATATACATGTATGAGATTTATTCTACATACCTCCGGGTTCTTGATAGTATCAGAATACACTGAAGTTAATTGAAATATAATCGTAATGAACTTAAGTAGCAGAAGTGAACTTTAGGGAAACTGATCGCAGTCGATGGCAGAGCAGAAGTGAAGTTGAGCCGGAGGTGGCAGCGTACATAGCGCCAACGACGGTTGCGGTGGTTTTAGGAACTAGGTCCACGGCCATCGGTATCCACGGAGTATGTATCACGAGAGAGGACGGATTGATAATCTTGACACTAATGATCTAAACAGAAGGGTGATCTGTACAAAGAAGATAATGAACCGTTGTGTCAAGAATTTGCAGAGTTTTGAAGGTGTTCAGAAACGCGTAAGCATATAGTTTTTAGAACTATATTAAAAATAAATATTCAACAATTCCCGCCGCCACCCGGTAGTCCACAGTACAAGAATCTCTTTTTTTTTACAGAAGGAGCAGACAAATCAAGCTCTGCTTACACTTATTCTTGTTTTAAAGAAGTTACTTGAAGTAGGGTCAATGCTAGATACATTCCAGTTTCTAGTCCTAGACCAAGTCAATTAATTAACCAAGACCGTTAAATGGGATTCTGAAATTCGGAATTTCAATTCGGAAATTGTTGAGTTCTGATATCTGATAGCGATAGAAGAAGAAGGTTACTCTGATCAAAACCGCCCTCAGCGCTACCTGCCGGAATAGTTCGGGTCGTTCCAGCCATTCAGTTCACGAACCCAACAGTTCTTGAACTCATCCCCACTACTCCTGAACTGGTTCCTGAACTCAGTTCATGAACTAGGTCAGGTTGGAACATACCTAGTAGAGGTTTTGTAGGTCGTTGCCGGGCTGCTAGGATGCGCCAGTTGAACAGGTTTTTCCAGTCTGATGCACTGTTTTTATTTTGTGCAAGTTGCATCGCCATTTTACTTCACAGCTCCGTCTTTAGTTGCCTACTTAGTTGTATTCAGTTGGTTTTATTCAGTTAGTTGTATTCAGTTAGTTATTCTTGGTACCTAGGGAAGTGTAAAAAAGGCTTGCCCTCGAGGCAGGCAAAACGTCTAGAAAGGGTTTTCAATTTTATGGTGCAGCCGGTCCGTTTTCATTGAACAGAAGATGTCTCTGCATATTCCACCATCCGATGCTGAAAAGTAAGATGTTTTAAGTAAAAGTTGTACTGGCTGTCATTTTCAGCTTTCAATAGTGATACGTTTGTGTTGTGTTGTGTACTCGTCGAGAAATATCTTTCGTACCTATGGAATAAGACCTTCAACCCAAGTTACCTACCTACTGTGCTTGAGCAACTTACATTTATTTTTCCTTTGCTTTGATTTTAGGCAGAAAAAGTGGGGGAGAAGCTTTTCTGCAGACCTTGTGGAAACTCGGTAAGTTCTGAGCATTTGTACCTCTTCAAATCTATGAGCGTTTTATTCGATTATAAAAATTGGGCTACACGAAGAGCTGTAGGAGAGAAGGATGGAGCAAACTGTTGATTTGCTGTGAAACACTGCGTTCTAGATGGTCCTATACGAGGGCTATGTCAAGGGCAGTCTAACTTGAATTTATATTCTTAAAAATCTCTTGTCGTAAGTAAATGAGGAGACATAGTGGAGTTGATGTTGAGAAATGCCTGGTCATAGTAAAATTCCCGTTTGTATGGTCTGATTCAAATGGAGCTTGGGGCATCTGTCGAGGGTAGGTTAACATGATGTTCGGGATTCCAATACTCCTGAGCTGAGCCGAGAAACAACGGGGTTAAAGTAAACAATTAATTAGATTTTTTGCCAGATGAATTTATTGATCCAACATTACAAGTGATTTTTGCGAACTCCTTACTTTTCATTGATAATGATACTTGACACACTTATCCCGGTACTCAATTATGAACGCACACTACCTCTTATCGTGGGAAAAGTCATTTCTGGGTAATCCTCCTTGTAGCAACGACAGGGTATCCTTTCTCTGATTCCCTCATTAGAGCGTACTTGTAAGTCATGTCCTTGAATTTCAAATCGGTGGTGAACTTGAATCTTCTGACTATCATTGAGATGATAAGCATAGAAGAGAGGTACGCAAATGTTTTGCCTGTAAGGAATCAATGAAACTACTGTATCGACGAAGAAAAAAAATTCATGGCTTAATGTTATTCTTGCATGGTTTCATGGTTACCTGAGCATCACTTCCCTTGCATTCCATGCTAAATTCTATAAACTTCTACCTGAACTCTTGATCACCATTTACTTGACAGTATAAACAGCCACTCACCAGCACAGCCTCTGCTCCCAAAGCCGAACGGCATGAAGGCTCCTCTTGTCCTCTTTGCCACTTTTTCAGGTAAGAAATGATCAGGGTAGAACTCTTTTGGTCTCTCCCAGTGAGTCGGGTCAGACAATATGTTACAAAGTGCGAAGGCGAGTGAAGCGCCCTCAGGGTAAATATAACCGTCTGCAAAAGTTGAAATATCAAGTAGGCATATTTCCAAGCTTCAATCAATATCTCACTTAAGGTCAATATCCTATGCAGAAAACAAATGCCAATCTTCAATAGTGAACCATTGGAATCGAACGAAAACAAAACAAGGTTAACCCTCCCTCTAAATTTGTGGATTTACGTTAAAAGATGCGTGAATTCACCGTGTACGGTGCCGACTTAGGAATTTAAAAATGTATTACTATTTACATAGTGTTCGGGATATTTTTAGACAATTTAAAATATTAAATAATATTTTAAATTTTATGGAAATATTTGTGTAACTACGTATTTGTCTAATCGTGTAACTACGAATTGAACTTTCAATGTTGCAAGTTCAAGTCGTAGTTACACGATTTTGGGGATTTTACTTGTACAACGTCGGGAGTCACTTATCCAGATACCTAGTCTAGACAGTAGCGGTGCGTGGGCTCTGAAAATGGTGGGCCACCACATTCGGAACACAAATTAACAGCATTTTCCACAAAATACCTGTAAATGTTTTCCAACAGGAGTCTTCTTATGAGAAATGGGTGTATTTTAATCAACCGCAGCTCTTAGCAAGTCAGAATGTAAGCTCTGTGTTCATAGTAGTTTTGACCAGTACCTACCCGGGATTACCAGAAGCTATAGCTTCATACGAGGAGGTGGCTGCGTGTATGTACAAAAATGTGTGAACAACGTAAAAAAATATGAGTAATGTCGTTAGGTAGGGAGCCACCACCACTTTCAGAGCACACAAGAAAGAGATCATGAGTTAGGACCATAACATTATGACTGAAGAGTATAGTGACTAAATTATTCATGGCTAGAGTAATGACTAGAACCAAAGTACTACAGAAATGACTAACGAGATTAATGGCAGACAAAAGAAATAAGAACTAGAGTAAAGGTAGAGAAATGAAAAGACTAAGCGAACGAAAAAAAAAGCAAATAACACTACAAATACCAAACTTTATTGTACGAATTTAATTGTACGTATTTAATTGTACGTATTTATTGTACGTATTTAAAGTACAAGTACCTTTGTATTATCTGATTTTGCTGAATAAATCTTATCTTATCTTATCTTATAACTTTCTTATTGAAATCAGAAAAATTAGCAATCATTTCATTCTCTACTGACAACGTCGTCAAAGCATTAAGTCTCTCTTGGGTCATAGTTGATCGAATAAACGTTTTTATTCTTTTAAGGGCAGAAAAACGACGCTCAGCTTCTGCAGAAGTCAATGGAATTGTAATCAATAATGTTAGTAGTTTCTCAGTTTCAGAATAGGTATCAACTAAATTATTGTTGTGCAAAAACAACAGAAATGGTATTGCGCGAAATGAGTAAAATCGGTTCTCTGATAAATTGTCACCAATTCAGTTTTAAGTTTCCGAGATTCTAGGATAGAGTAAGCAGTGACCGTGTTTTCAAAATCTTCAGTTGGAAAACATTTTGAAAAATTCGGAAAACTTGCAGTATCAAGCAGTTTTGAAGCTGCCAAATGCCCCTGAACGAATATCTGCTTCTAGCTTGAGCTATGATAATATCACAAACCTCCACTGCTTCGTGAAAAATGCTAGGTGCAGTATACGGAAGGAAATTCGAATGCCAACTGGTTGGCTTTTTTTTTGGTTTATTATCTTCGATAATGAACCATTGGAATCGCCCAAAGAAAAAATTTTTTTAACCCCCCCTCAAAATTTGTTGGTTTACGTTTCAAGATACGTAGATTCAGAAAATCGAATAAAAAAAAAATCCGTCCGCCGTCCGCGCCACTTTGCCCAGTTAGCGTTGAGTTAAAATTACGAAATTTTTTTTATGGGTTTCGACCAACCCCACAATGGTCCTCGAAACTTTTCATAACCCTAGGTCAAGGGGAAGGGGTTCAAAACGAATTTTGAAATTTTGAAAATTTCATATCTCGAAAAATTCATATAGAACGGTATGTTTTTTATTTCATATTTAGATAGAGTTTGTTCCGTAGAATTTTTTAAGACCATCCGCAGCTTTGTACGACCAGCCGTTCGTTCACAATGACGGCTCAAAGATTGTGCCTCACAACCCGATCGTGAATCAAACTGTTGAAATACAGGTCCATTTTCATACTAACAAGCTCTTTGGAACATCATATGGCTTAAGTGATGTCGAGTTTGTTGTTCTGAGGTGCGTTTCGTGCTACGGAAATGAAGGTAATTTCGAATGTTTGTTGGTAGGTACTTTTTTATAGAAAAATTATTACCGACGTAGTATTAAAAACCCCAGAATTATATCGTATTAATTAATCATAAGTATATAATAATAATTAGTATTAATAATAAATACAAATTATTAATACCTAACAGTAAATTATAATAATTTTCACTAGGTACTTGATAAAATTGTTAATAATTAGAGATAATTGATAATAATAATTAATCTAACGTTTAGGATCTAGACATTTAGACCTAGTGATCTAGACAGAAGGGTGATCTGTACAAAGAAGATAATGAACCGTTGTGTCAAGAATTTGCAGAGTTTTTTTTTTTTTTTTTGAGTTTTTTGTGTTTTTGGATGCCGGGGCAGTGGCCTTATGGACGCAACGCCCCTGAGTCTAGATGAAGCTCTTAGCACTTATGATAATCTGAAAATTGCGCGTCAGGTCGCTAGAGTGATAACCTTTAGCTGCTCCAACATAGAAGCGCTACATGTATTTTTCTTCATTTCACATTCCACTGACCTATTTTTATTTCCTTAGCGAGCGTTCTGAATATAACAGCCCCGGTGACGTGTCGTAAGCTTTCATTAAACGCCATTTCCAGGTAGGTCATTTTGGCCAATTCGTCTCTCGATGGAACATCTAGGCTGTACTTCATGACGTCTAACTGTTCCTGATAAATTTTCTCCTGGTATTCTGGGTGCATGGCCAAAAAGAGGATCAAGGACGAAATTGCGACGCTCGTAGTATCAAAACCCTGAACAAAATCATAGGAAAATGGTTTTGAAAGCTTATAATAATCTTTGTACATTTCGTACCCCAACCAGTAACTGTTTATTGAGCCCGACATTAAGACATGATATTGTATGAAATTAAACTGTTGCATGTGCCCATAGCAATAGCCTGAAATAGTAGGTGTTCAATCAACTGTAGCTGTACTTGAACTACTAGCAGGCCCCATCATTTGAATATAATGAGTTACAGAGGTGATTCAACGAACAACAGTGGGTTTTCTTGAGTGATTTATACCGTTTCAGAACTGTGAAAGCTACGAGTTATACTGTTTGGAAACTAATATGATACGGTCAAGATTTATTGGAAGTAATCTCCAAACACGCTTGATAATAATTATCAATGTGAATTATTCACACTCATTTTAAATAAATTTGTAATTAGCTTGAACAATCCATTGAACTCACGGCTACAATCGCATCAAAGAAACTGAAAACTAGCGTTTCCTCGGATTCGTTGTGAAGTAGAGCGACTCTAATAGCACCCTCGATATAGTTCATCGGCTCAAAAGCGGGATCTGAAATAATCATGGTACCTAATCATTAGTTCAATTAAGAATTTGACTTTCCATGAATTGTACCTACTGATTGTCTCATAATAATTTACCTGACGGATCTCGACCTTCTCTTGCCAATTTGTCGCGACAGTCATCGACCATCTGGAAAATGAGTTTAAGGACATTTTACTAGGATAGGTATAACTTTGCTAGATATTAGTTTGGAAGATTATAGTACTTTTTATAGAAACGAGGCCAATTTTTAGTCGAACTTCAAAATTTTAAATAATATGTACCTTCCCAGACAACACATTGATGTCCAGCGTTAAGTTGATGACATCAACTTGTTGACAGTGCATAATCATAAATATAGAATAATTCATTTCTCGTATCCGATTATTGATGTCTCTAGGTACACAAAGGAACAAAATAGACATTTCCTTGAAAAATAATGAAATCCAAGTTTCTCACATTTCTTCTAATTCTTAGTCGGAATTTAAACATCAACCTCGAAGAGCAACAATCAATTTTAATCAATGCGGAAATTTTAATCAATGTCTACAAAGTTTTACATCAAACTATTTTCACGTGCGGGAGCAGGATCTCGTTTTTTTTTTTTTTTTTTTCAAAAACCAGTCGAAATACTTCTTATTTATTTATTTATTTTCATGTCTAAGTGTCGTACGAGAATTTTCTTTATGACCTGTACGATTGTACAGGTGGTTTAGGACAAACGAGTTATGTATTTAAACATTGCTAGTATTACAAACAGGTTCATAGTTTCACGACTCCGGTGCTTTACAAAGTTGGGGTAGTTCTAAATACGAGTAAGTAACTACGTGTAGTGAAAGCAATTAAATTTGTTTTTAATCAAAGAAAAGGACAATAGGAAATAATATAATATAATAAAATCGAATCTATAGAAACCGATTCCATGCATGGTAACATAGGGACTGTTAGAATAGCATCGATGTAACATCGATTTATACAGGGTGGTTCCTAATGAATGTTCCTCCCTTTTTATTTCGATATTTCGAGAGAGCGAACAACTACGGAAATGAAGGTAAGTTCGAATGTTTGTTGGTAGGTACCTACTTCTTTTATAGAAAAATTATTGCCGACGTAGGTAGGTGGACTCAAAAACCCCAGAATTGTATCGGTACATTTTATTTGTGATTGATTCATTATCTCTATCAATTAGTTTCTGTACAAAGAAGATAATAAACCGGTGTGTCAAGAATTTGCAGAGGTTTTTCCCAACTGGTTTGCATGGCGGGGCGGGACGCTACGCAATCCTAGATAACAAAATCATTCACGTGGGCTCACTTTTTGAAGCGCAACTTTCCCGATCTTCTTAGCCTTCTTTAGGTCTCGGCCATCTTTTGACATGTTGAATATCCAATCAATTTTATATTCTGGTCTTATAGCGCGGGCCAAGCTCGTATCAATGACTCTGAAAATATAGTACGAGAATATTTATATAAGTGAGTCATTCACCTTGCGGCAGTACAGAACCTATTAATTTTATTCATGCAAACTACACTTGCATTGCTGTCAAATAGGGGAGTTTCATGGTGTCCTCCATTTGCTGGTCACCCCTCACGTCAAACATAGTTTCTGAAAACATCAAAAATCAAAATAATTATTTACTTTAAAAACACCATTCTCTGGATAACATTTGAGGATACCGTAAATGACGACGAATACACACCAATCTTAGGGTAAAACATACGTTGGTGGGGGCTGCGCGAGAAGGAGCGCAATTGGCATCGCTGGGTGATCTTAAAGATCTTGTTGTGTTTTGTCCTTTGTACAAATGGAATATTTAGTGTTCGAAACAAAGAAGCTGACGTGTTTTGTGTTGCGAGATGGAGAACCCAAATATGGTTCGGGATTTGAGCAATGGCAGCAGGAAGAAGACAGATTCTTCTCGTCAACTACGACGACGCGAATCAATTTCGAGGTATGACTGTGTCCCCAACCTTCACTTTTTAATACAGAAGGAGCGTCCGTGCTCCCACGCCACAAAAAAACGTGAAGTGTCAATCTATTTGTCTATCAACGACTGAATAATGAAATTTCATCTGCATCGGTAAGCGAAAACCCAGATCTTGTGACGCTGCTCCGAATCCATAAAATCCGCGCGAAAACGTTTTATGGACTAATGAACGAGGCTGCCTCTAGGGAGGATAGAATATCCTTCATTTTCGATCCTCAGCAAGTTAACCCATTACCGAAAACCCCTATTGGGAAGGCTTTTACGATGTCAAGTATTTTTTTACCTCCTGTGGTGTCTCATACTCATTCAGGGACCCAACTTTTTTCACCTGGAGCGAAGTGAAGACGAGGAGAGGATCAAACGAACTCTGGTCGGCTCTCCTCTTTTTCTTGAGGAAAGCTCAATTTTCAGAAGCCATTACTTCGTTTAAGCTTTTCTGTGAAGGATGCGGTGGATAGAATCGTAATTCGAACATTATCCACCTCCTCTGTTACTGGCTGAAAAAAGGATCACCAGCTCATGTGCAGGATATCGAACTAATTTTTCCGGTACAAGGACACAGTTTCCTGCCGGCCGATTGAGCTTTTGGGAGAGTCGAAAAGCAACTGAGGAAATGCAGAATCTAATAAACACTGGCCCGGAATTTGTTGATGGACATGTTTAGTTTTGGTTGAAACATGAACTCCGAAATCTGGGTGTGGACATGTTTGGCTTTGCACGAAACACCTATGTTTGAGGTGCTAAAACAACAGCCAAAATTCACTTTTGAACCAAACAGCTCTGGGGGATTGTGGAGCTTTTCCATCTTAACAAAAATATGCAACAACGCAATTTCAGCAAATAATAGACATGTTCACTTTACAAAGATCCCTCCTCGACTTCATTGTAGTCGTACCACCAGTAATACTCATATAATTCTTAGACGCCTTGCTTTCGCGATGCCAGCCGGAATAGCTCATTACTTTACTATTGTACCACCACTAAGTACTAATCACCACCATTACTACATGTATCATGCTGTATTTCTGTGGGTTTGGGTTCATAATTGAATAGAATGAATAGCATTTTGAAGGACCATCCGGAGCTTATCACGTTCATAGAGGGGAGCAGCTGGTGCAAACAATACATGATTTGTGATGTAGAATTTCTTGTTCTGAGGTACTTTTTGTGTCTCCGGAAAGAAGGATATTTCGCATAGAAAGAATATTATAATATTAATATAATCCACATATGTGATTATATGTGGACTTTATTAAAAAGTAGACTTTATATCGACTTGAGGTGTCTATTTGAATTCGAATAGACATTCAAGAAGAGCAATTGTGAATTCAAATACGTCGTAAAACTCGAAAAAAGTAGACTTAATAATTTCAAGGAAGAGGTAAGACATTAAATATTATCTAATGTCTTATCTCTTCCTTGAAATTATAGTTAAACAATAATTTACCTACCCAGAGTTATATCCAGGGTGCAATATTTGATCAATTCATCCACATGGAAAACACCTTCACCGCACTTGGATTCCATTTTCTTACAGAGAATCTTCGTTTTGTCCGCAGTAACCATCAAGAAATAGTCCATGTTCCTGGAGTGGATAAGTTTATTCAGAGGGCGTCTGAAGTCGGACCACGCTTTCCCTGTGACGTACAAAAGTCAGAAAAATGTTAACAATAAAGGTTTTGTGCTAAATAGGTCCGCTCACTTGTTCAGTCATGGTTGTACTCTCTCACAATATTATTTAGTAATTAGGACAGATATGATAAAAATGGATGCCTAAACGATGATTATCCAAGAACGATTGGCCAACACGGTGATAAGTAAACCAATGAATTAAGGAAAGATGGAGGTCAGAAAATATCGTTGAAGCTCTTACTGGATATCATGAAATGTTCCCATGATAAGAATGATCAATGAATCTCAAAGTAATTTATTGAAACTATACAGAGTGTCTAGGGTTTCGATGGGACAAACTCAGGGAATCGATTCTGCAGATAATTTGCAACAAAAAGTGCCTCCTAGAGTTTTTTTTTAGAGGCTTCATTTTGGAGTTATTTACGATTTAAGATTTTTTTCGTGTTTTCGACCCTAACTCAGTTAAACGGCCATAACTCCCTTAAATAACTATGTAAAGTAAAAGTTGAGGATACCGTTGGAAAGAGCATTAAATTTCCTATCTCCTTGATTATAAAATCAAATTGTTTCGATTAGTCCTCATTGGTGAAAAAATGGTCAAAGTCCAAAGTGTGAGCATTTTTTAAGAATCACCATTTTTCTTTCTTTTTTTGCGCTATTAGTACGAAAGTGTTTCAGTGGGCACTCCTCGGGAAAAACTTGCCCAAAACCTCAGCTTTCGAATGGTATAAGAAAAAAAATTTTACAGTGAAATTTGACGGAGAAAATGACGTTTGAATCCTGAAAAACGTGAGTTTTTAGTTGAAATCAACGTTTCTCACCAAAAGCCGACGTGCATCATGAAAACGAGTTCGATATCGCTATTTATGCATTTTTTGACGCTGAATCGAATGGTGACACTCTTTGCCTCCGCAATTAAGAAGAAACTCGTTTTTTTTTTCATCTTAATTTAATTTAGTGATTACAGTAGGTTCTCAAAATGCCCCCCTCCTTGCTGAACACAAAGGCGGCATCTCCGACGCACGCTCCTCGAGACATTCCGTAACTGGTGCTCATTTCGCATTAACCCGACACATTCCTGTACTCTGGAAAAAACAGATAGTATTAGTTTGAGTAATCACTTAGGTTGAAGCAGAGTTAGGTCATTGTATCCGCAAAAATTTTGGTAGGTTTTTTGTTATTTTGAAAATTGTCTTATTGCGTGGAATCTACTTACCTAATGATGAGGGCTTCCCTCGTGTCCGCCGCTTCTGCGTAGACTAAGGACTTTAGTGTACCCCATACGTAGAAGTCCATGGGGGTCAGATCAGGGCTCCTGGGTGGCCAGGCTACCGGTCCATAACGACCGATCCACTGCCCTGGAAAATGGACGTTCATCCAATCACGGATGATTCGGGCGTTATGGGCTGGGCAACCGTCCATCTGAAACCATAGCTGACCCCTCCGGTTTAGCGGAATGTCCTCTATGAAGTTGAAAAATTCCTCATTGAGAAGTGCCTCAAAGTCTGGAAGAAGAAATCATTGATGAAAAATATTATTTGAACTCAAATTTTACTCATTTATAAAAATGGCCACTTAAACTCGGTTTTCTGTCCTTACTCTGTGCGTTGAGAGTTGCAGGAAGTATGAAGGGGCCGACAAGGTGCTGGCCAACCAGCCCAGCCCAAACGTTCACCCGAAATTCATATTGTTGGTGGCTCTCATGGATCGCAAAAGGGTTTTCCTCTGCCCACCTGTTGATGAATATTATTTGTCATCAGTTGCGAGGACGTGTATCATTGCAGTTACACCTGCCTAAGCTAATGAAGTCCTAATACCAACCTGTGCGTATTTCGGGTGTTGAAGACACCCGTTCTGGTGAAGGTAGCTTCGTCTGTCCAAATAATGTTATCCTCAAATCCGGGTCTTTGAGACAGAAGCCACTCGCAGAACATCATTCTGGACGCGTAGTCCCTTGCCAGGAGGCTTTGGACCCGAGTGAAATGGTATGGGTATAAACCATTTCTCTGGAGAACCTGGTGAACACGCTGGTGCGATACACCAACCTGAGAGACAAAAAAAAACGTTTTATTTGGGTACATGCATGCATAAGGTCATTCATTATCTTTGCGCCTAAAATCAATTAGTTCGGACCTGTCGGGCTACTCGCCGCGTACTTGTTCTCGGATCGTCGTCCACAGCGTCCAAAATGCGGATTTCATTTTGGCTGGGTCTTGGGTTTCTCTCTCGAACGGCGTACGAACTGGAACCTGTTTCTATCAGCCTCTGGAATACGAGAGGAAACGTTTTATGATTGGGATGTCTTCGGTCGGGGAACCTTATAGCATACTCGCGGGCGGCAAGTCTAGCGTTGCCATTCGCAAAGCCATACATAAAAATGATATCGGCTAACTCCCGGTTTGAATACACCTGCATGATGTTGAGACAATGAATACATTTGACACAATGCCGATTAAGTGCATTCGGGCGTCTTCGTTATCTGGATTTATCGAAATGACCAGACAAGATTCATCGTGAATGCGACCTATTGAAAAAGCTTAGGTAGGTACTCGAAAGTCCAAGAACAGTAATCAAAAGAAAAGGTCACTTACCATGAGTTTGGAAGCTCCTCGATTGAACATAAGTCCACTCCTGTTTTCTGAGATAGATAAATAGCGCTAAATAGCGCATAAATAGCGATATCGAACTCGTTTTCATGATGCACGTCGGCTTTTGGTGAGAAACGTTGATTTCAACTAAAAACTCACGTTTTTCAGGATTCAAACGTCATTTTCTCCGTCAAATTTCACTGTAAAATTTTTTTTCTTATACCATTCGAAAGCTGAGGTTTTGGGCAAGTTTTTCCCGAGGAGTGCCCACTGAAACACTTTCGTACTAATAGCGCAAAAAAAGAAAGAAAAATGGTGATTCTTAAAAAATGCTCACACTTTGGACTTTGACCATTTTTTCACCAATGAGGACTAATCGAAACAATTTGATTTTATAATCAAGGAGATAGGAAATTTAATGCTCTTTCCAACGGTATCCTCAACTTTACTTTACATAGTTATTTAAGGGAGTTATGGCCGTTTAACTGAGTTAGGGTCGAAAACACGAAAACAATCTTAAATCGTAAATAACTCCAAAATGAAGCCTCTAAAAAAAAAAACACTAAGAGGCACTTTTTGTTGCAAATTATCTGCAGAATCGATTCCCTGAGTTTGTCCCATCGAAACCCTAGACACCCTGTATATGATAACCCTTTTTATATATGAATACATTAGGTACATATCATACCATTTCTGACGAAAATGCCATTCGTAGCAGCTTCAAAGTTGTGATAGAAATCGCTATCTTTATCCGAGCACTTGTTCACACTAATAACTGCCTGCACAGAGTAAATGTTAACTTTTTAAATTCATAAATTGATAGCCAAATCCGCTTTGCTTGACTGTTTCATATTTTATGAAAATGTACCAACAAATATTTGAAGCTTATCAACTCGAAAATTATATTACTTTTTACATCTACAGGTACTGTGATGTTCCCGTGAAGGACATGCCTCAACTGCTTCATAACAAGATAACATACCTCAGCTGTCTTTGCGTCGGCTATAAAAATCATCAACTTGGCGCCAAGGTACAAACTCATGACTTTCCTCATTTGACTCAATTTTTGCAAAATTATCCACATATCTGTTAAATCAGGGGAATAGACGAAGTCAATATTAGTTTCACGAGCAACAGACAATGATAATGACAATGATTGTACCATGAATTAATTTTATCAATACCTACTAACAATGAGGTTGAACGAATAGATCAAGTCTTGATCTATTCGTTCAACCTCATTGTTTGGGAAAACCTAAAGTTGTTGTGAGTCTTTGTACATGAAGTAATATTTATTATTAGTTCATGGTAAAATTGTTTCGTGTATCAGGTAAATATACCATTACTGTATCTTACCAACAATGTTAACCCCACAACATCATACCATCACATTCTTTACACCACAACGTCCTGAGAGATCATTTAATATCTCCACGAATCGTGATAATGTAGGATTAGAACTGGGACTGGGAGGTATCAGTGAATACTATGAATACAATTTCTTTTTCTAGGGTTATAACAATATATTTCTTGAAAATGTTAACCGTATGCGTTAACGGTAATACGTTAACGGTATACTGATAACGGTTACCTATTAACATACCGTTTTCAAGAGATATATTTTTATAGTGTAAAAATTATTATTATATTATATTATTATCAGTGTATTATTATATGACATAATGTGTCATAATATTATCATGATGACATTAAGCACGTACGTAGGTACATGTTTTTTATTTGATTTATATTTATTATAATTAACTGCATAATAATTAATAACATATATTACAATATAATATATGTTATTAATTATTATGCTGTTAACTATATTATGTTGTTTTATTTCACAGCAGTAGTGAAAACCTCCGTATAGCCCCAGTTTTATTGAGGCCTAATTAAAATTGTGGCCATACGGGGTTCAAGATAAGGCTAATTACCTGAACTACCTAATTACTAGCTAACGATTGTTAGACCTAATTGTTGGACCTAGAGCTGACAAATGGGTATGTGAACCGGAAAAACTAGGACAAAAACCTTCAAAAGAAAAAAATGTCTGATAGTGAGACAGTTTTTCATCATCAAGCTGTTTACCTTCTCAACGGTGACTTTTTCATCATCAAGCTGTTGACCTTCTCAACGGTGACTTCGTAAATGTCATTAATGATGTTAATTAATTAATATTAAATGAGTAACTTATTATTATATTTACACGAGCATAAAGGCGTGAAGTGGTATATTATTGTTAAGGTGTTTTTCTATAAATTAGTTAGCGAAGAAAGAATAGAACAGGAACCACATTTCAATGGTAAAGTTCATACATGGAGAGGAATTTTCCACTCAATATGAAGAAACGATAAATACTATTAATGAATGTTTAGAATTGTTTATGAATATTCATAAAAGACGGATCAGGATGAATTTATGTAAAATTAATCAATGTTGAACGACTTTATGTTAAATACCAACCAATCTACGAAGCAGTTATATACTTGTAACAAAACTTCTATGAAATTCTAAATTAATAATAATTAATAATTTAGAATTATTGTCAATGTGCGCAATGTTAACGATAATGACCCATACCGTAATAATAGAATATCTGTATAAATTATTAAATCGTTTTGATCTTGTTCTACACGCATGTTTGTTGAAATCTACCCTTTTATAATAATTATAAATTAAATTTTGTCCTAAACACAAGTACAATTTGGTCATTATTCTCGTTCCCTTCTTCTACATTGCGAAACAATCGGAGTTACCAGACGTGAATTATTCACATCTGGTAACTCTGATTGTTTCGCAATGTTGAAGAAGGGAACGAGAATAATGAATGTTTAGATAATATCTAATATCTAATATAATATATTATATTCATAAAAGACGGATCAGGATGTTCTATCTCTAAGATGATAAGATCAAGTGCCAATTTCCTCTTTTAATGAGATTCAATGATTGACGCTATCACATTTAAACTAAATCATCGTTATAAATAAGACCCCAGTGACAGCGGTTATAATTGCACAATTAGGTAATTAGCCTTGTAAAAACCCCGCCCAATTCAATTGTTGCAGTAGGTACGGGGATTTTTTCACTACTCACAGCATTGAGGTATGTGATTTCGTAAATTAAAAAAACACTAATCGTGATAGCGAAAAACGAGATTCAGATTTGGAACCAACTTTCATGTCCTGTAGTTGCTAGGGGAATGAAACTTCTTCTTTCTTTCGTTTTCCATTCGTTGGAATGCTCTTGATTTATAAATACTGTAACTATATTATTGGTTTATAACTATACAGGGTGTTTCTTAAGTAGTGGAACTTCCTTTCTAACTTCGTTATTTTCAGGAAAATGAAAGAAAGCTTCTAAAGTAACCCCCCTTCAATTTTTACAATGAATTCAAATATGTCATTCCCGCACTTTGCGCATGCGCAGAAACATGCACAATTGACACCAACTTCGGTTTTTCAAATGGGTACCCTCATTTTTTATTGCAGATTAAGATTCTACGTAAAATTTTATGAACATTTGACCCCACAATCGATAAATTTGACTGCGCAGAACCTGTTCTGCGAGCGTGCAAACTTGCTCAGATGCCAAATTTCGCAAAACATGGCGTCTAGTAATCCCCAAGTGTGGCACAAGAATTTTCATTGTTTTTCAACGCTGATTCACATGCTGCCATCCGTTTTTTGATTTGACTCGATTTGAACGAAATAGTGGCCGAAAGTCGGTTATTTTGTATGAAAAAAAACGTGTTTTGAAGCGTGTGTTTGCACATGAATTACATAATTTGCTATTCCCATCCTCTCTTCCAGTCTCAACAGAAGCGAGAGGATTTTTTTTCTACTGCGTCAATTGGGAGCCAGAAGCGCGCCAAATTGCTTTGCACAATTTTGGTTCCCTGAAACCCTAGGTATGAGGGTGGCGCAGGATTTTAAGATATTTTCGCACGTATTGAAACTCGGGCTTGGAACTAATTGTTTGAACTGATAAATTTTTCTTCTTGATAAAACGGAATTTTCCTTTAAAAAAATAAAAATTAAAATAAAATAAAAATTAAAATAAAATAAAAATTCTTCTAAAATAAAATAAGAAATTACATAATCCGTTCAAACTGACGTCCATTGTCTTCTACACAGGCTTGCGCTCTCCTCACCCATTCATCATTGAGCGCGCCCGTAATGGAATGAGGGGATGGGAATAGCCAAATATGTAATTCATGTGCAAACACACGCCTCAAAACACGTTTTTTTTTTGTGTTTTTTTCATACAAAATAACCGACTTTTGGCCATATTTCGTTCAAATCGAAATGGAATTTAAAAACCATGTGAATTTGAACTCATGTTCAAAATTAATTTTGAAAACATCATATCTCGGGCATTTCAAATGGAACGTCTTAGTTCAATTCAGAGAATGGTTGAAAATTATCTGGAGGAACTTACAAGGACATTGTACGCGTATACTCGTACACTGCAGTATACGCGTACAATGTCCTTATAAGTCCCTTCTGATAATTTTTAACCAACCAATGTTCATGAACATTGATCTACACAGAAGGGCAATCTGTACAGATTGAATTATCCACATTGTGAATAATTTGTAAGTTTTTAACTTCATTTTAACCTTTGTTTATTTGGAGGGTTGTAGGAGATGGTAAAGAAAACGGGGGAGAATTCTTTCCGAGCTTTCGGTTTTAATAAGCCATCTTCAGGGGTAGGTATTTTTTCCTCGACCCAGTCTCTGTTTGTTTCAGAATAAACTACTCGATGAAAATACCTACCCCTGAAGATGGCTTATTAAAGCCGAAAGCTCGGAAAGAATTCTCCCCCGTTTTCTTTACAACATCCTACAACCCTCCAAATGAACAAAGGTTATTCAACCAAGGAGGACACGAACGAAACCACAACAAACTTCATTTTAAATAATCGGGAAGATATGAGAACTACTGGTTTAAGTGTCATGCAGTGAATCTGAATCCAGTATATCTCAAACCGCTCTACTTGAGTACCTCACTACACTCTCCAAATGTCTTGATCTTACCTTTCGTACTTCTAGCCCCGTAAAACCATAATCCGTTGCCAATAATTGGCCACCTTGTCCCCTCAGTTGGACCCGGGATGTTCGTTTTGCCTTTCACGGGAGTGATGGGTTTCAGGACCCGGTGGACCGCTGCGATGAACAACACAATAACAGTCAGCAGACCCAGAGCGAGTGTTGTGAGGAGCCCCATGTCCAACTTGGTTGCTGTGAAGCTGACTGTAAACTGAGTTATTCCTTACGGTCCTCAAACCCAGCAAGAGCCGGGACGTGGTCTGAGGGGGTCCAGCACCCCACTCTTCCTGGTTTTTTTCGTTACTCGAAAAAATGCAAAATATTGAATATTGAGTAAGTATTCTATACTCTTCGCGGTAGGCTCTCGTCTAAGACCTCCCATTATCGAAATTTCGGGAGGGCCAATTGACGAACAATCTTTCTTGTCTCAAGGATTCCTTAGCAGTATTATCCGGGTTTTTTGTTGTTGTTAATTATCTTCGATCATGAATTCCAATCGACCACGAAAAAATAGTATAACCTCTGACGGAGTGGGATATTTTCTAGTCTCCCTCCACCATAAGCGCAGCCAATCATTTCCGATCAATCCTTTCCTACTCCTTTCCAAATCCACCGACTGTCATCTGTGAATCAGTCCTTTTTCCGAGCCACCGGATTTTCCCGGCTCCAACGCTTTTCTCTCGACCGTTATGCTCAGGATAAGTGTTGATGAGAAAGTGATCTAGAAATAGGTATGCATTAAATTCAACTAAACATCAAACACTGTGCCTTAGCAAGGACAAAGAGTTAGGGTGTTCAAATTCTCTTGATGAAGCAACCAATTCCATTTGCTTCTATTTATCCGTTTTGATTTTTTAAAAAATCACGCAAGTAATTATCCATGAAACATTTTATTGCAGAAAGCCTTCAGTGCTGCAGACATCCCAGTTCGCTTGGAACCTTCTGGTCTGTTGAGGGAGGATGGAAAGAGACCTGATGGGGTAACGCTCATACCATGGGCCCTGGGTAAGAACCTGGTTTGGGACGTGACGTGTGCGGACTCCCTTGCGCCAAGCTACATTACCTCCTATCGCACCCCTGGATACGCAGCAGAGCTATTGGCCAAAGAGAAGCATTTGAAGTACCAGGCCATCAAGCGTACCAATCATTTTGTAGCCTTTGCCGTGGAGTCATTGGGTTCTTGGGCAAAGGAGGCCAGGGATTTGGTGGACGCTCTAGGCTCAAGATTGGCAGAAAAGACAGGAGACCGAAGGGCGAAGCGGTACCTTGTTCAGCGTTTGTCGCTGGCCATCCAGCGAGGCAACTCCACGAGTGTCCTGGGGACACTGCCTACATCCATGTCCATGGAAGAAATATTCTACCTCTAAATTCCTGTATACCCTATTTACATAATTACTTCTGCGCCCCCCCCCCCCCCCCCACATGTCCAGTCATCATTGTGCTTTTGGCCATTGTGCTACTAATAAAACTTTAAAAATCCAGGCAGAGGAGTTAAATTATTAAAGCCAGACAAAGGAGTTTCTTTCTGCCTGGATTTCGTTTGATGGATTTCTCCAAGTTCACCGATCTTATGAGGATTGGAATATTTTTCGTTGTGATTAGTTGAAATGAAATGTTTTATTTGTATAAGCCTTCCGGCGTTACAAGGTTGGCAAAAATATCAGTAAAATAATAAAAGAAGTAAGTGTGTAGTAAATAAATTGAAAGAAAAAAAAAGAAGAGTATTACAATTTCCGCCTAAGATTTACATAGAACAGAGGAACTACCAACTAAACAATTTTTAATAAAGGAAGCCTTCATTTAAAAAGAAAGCCCTTGTATGGATGCAATTACTAACAAAGAAAAATACTTTCTTACATGCAGAAATATTCTGAAGGGACAGTATTGAGGACAGTTCGTGATGCGAAAATTCATTTAATTGAAAAAAATAAAACTTTTCGCCTCGGGGTACCGTGCATACACAAAGAAAATGCAAAATGGTATCTGGTTCTGATAGGTTACATAAAGGGCAAACTTCTTGACTGGTAAATTTAACGATAAATTTTGGAATGCTCAACTTGGAGAAACAATTCCCACAGAGCAAAACCTGCGCAAGTAGCCGCTAACGCTAATACCCAGTTCAGAGTCCAGGTAAATAGGAAGGTTGTCCTCAGGTGGGCAGTACATTCTATAAACGGGGCTGTACGACGACACCTCCATTCGTTCCTGATCCAAACGTCTCCGGGACGATTCAATGCGTTCAAGGAATGGGCCTCTATTGAGTATCCTGGGGTCCTGGGCGGACCACGTCGCTCCTTCGTTGTATTTGGAGAAAATCTCACACATCTGAGAAGCCCAATTATACAGTGGGTCAGGCCGAGCATCGTGGAGAGCAAGCAGACGAGAAAAGCGCAGCCTAGGGAGCCTGGAGCCCTCCATACCGCACAACCTAGACCACCAAACCAGAGCCAAACCAACAACCCTGACCTCCAGATGAGGCAGACCCAGCTCAGTACGGGTCGTGTTACTGGGCAAGAAAAAACAGGATTTGAATGCCCGAAGTTGAATTTTCTCAAGATCCCCGCATAGAGGTATCCCCCACGACTCAACGGCATATAGAGATGATGACAGCACCAAGGCGTTCATCACAGCTCTCCATGAGGAGAACGGACCACCGCGGGCTTGATGCAACAAAGGAAGCAGTGCACGAGATGCCGTCTCCGCTTTACTGATACAGTCTTTAGCGTGCTGAGAAAACCGCCCCGAGCCGACAAATTTCAAACCCAAGTACGTGTTCGTTGTGATTAGTTTCGTCAGTCCAAATAGGGTTGTGCCTAATCAGACAAACTTCTCAGAGAACTCACATTTAGAGATCAAACTAGATGTAGTGAACGTGTGGCATAGATCGGATGGTTTGGAGGTTGAAATCAATTGAATTCTAGAGCAAACTACATCTTCCTAGAGCTCACACTTCTGTCTAAACGATTGATGAAAGTTTTATAGAGAAGACGAATTATTTACAAATTTCTTAACATTCTCAACGTTCGCAACATTTTCGAATTTTTGTACGCTGTTAACTACGAAGTTTTAACTGTAATTGAACGTTCCACGCAGATAAGATAACGAAAATAGTAGTAAATACTCGAATTTCTCGGCCAGCTATGTAATTTCACTGGTTTCTTCTATGTAATAATGGTAGCAAATAACAGTAATGGACCACAACTTCTTGCGTGTTTCAGTGCACACTCTCCCTCTATGTTGCTTTGTCTCATATCATCCTTGAGATAGTCATGCGGCCTTAAACACATTCGTAAGCCCATAATTATGAATGACCTAATGAGGCCACCAAACAAATTGAAAGGAGGTATTGCTGGAGTAATTAAACACTTGTATACATATGAAATTCGACACATCTTTTCGTTTTACTTAAACTCGTGCGCTTGTGTTTGAAACAACGGAAAGGAGTGAGGTGAGCAATTTTAGAACACGTTCTAAACATTATAAAGCCAGATAGGGGAAAACACTTAAGGAGAAACTCAAACTTCATAAGCATCTGTGTATTTACTTTTTCACATTTTTTGGAAATTATGCAATTATCTGTGTTCTACAAGAACATGGAATTTGAATAGTCTAACTAAAGTTTGAAATCAGATGAATTCCAATTTTTTATTTTGCAATTCAATCTCAAAAACGTGTTTGCACCAGTTTTTGGACACCTATGTACCAGTTATTGGACACACACTGAGAAACGTGATCAATTTCAATAATATTGAAATGCTGCATGTGGTTTCTTATTATGCTTACTCTCAATATCTGTTAAATAATGATGTACCTTAACAAATTTTGCAATGTACTTTAGGTTAGGGTGTAAAATAGCTCATTATGAACATTATTTCTAGCTGGAAAATAGAACATTATGAATTAACTCATGGAGGTATAAAAAGAATAATTCTTTTTATTATTATTTTTATGATTACGATACGATGAGTAAACATTAAAAAACTTCAAAGCTCTTGAAAGAAAAATAATCTCCGAGATACCTACAAACTTATTAGAAATACCTTGTGGCATTTCTTCTATGACTTCAAATTGACCAGAAGAAGGTATAAAATCAATATACTAAACTTAATAACTCACAGTTGGTACCTATTCTCAAATCAGAAAAAACTCGCAAATCTCGCAGAATCATCAAGCGGATTTTCCTCCCGCAAAAGCTCTTCAACTGATGAAAACCATCCCAGTAGACCATCCTTTGCTTTACAAGCACTGACGTTAGTGACTGCTTCTAAATGTCTGTGTGTCTATTTAGAAAGCTACGCAACCATGTTCTGCCAGGTTTATTGTCAGTGAATGGGACTTTTTCTCGTGGATTCATTATAATGTACCGACTTCAGCTCAATTCAGGAATATCATTCCTGACCACTGAGCTGAACCTCCATGTTTCGGCGAGGAAAGCCCCTTACTGGCGCACGTAGTTATCCAGTTGACTAACAATGCATCTTCCTCCTTTGAAAGAACTGTTTTAGGTCCTCTTTCTGAGTTCTTGAAGTTAGGGCTATTTCTGAAGGATAAAGTCGATTCGGATCGATCCGATTTTGATTTCGATCGAAACGCCATTCGCGACGTCTTTCAAAGCGCATTCCAAATCCATAGGACTGTATTGTCGACGGGGAAAATATTCATTGATTTTTGTTTTTTTGGGTTTTGATTTAGTTGTTATTCTTGACTTGCCCATTGCTCAAGAACATAAGCTTAGCTTAGAAATTGGTGAAAGGAAATGGATAATGGGTATAAGGAATGCCTTCATTCGATTCAAAATCATCGTTCTACAAATGGAACACGGAAAAAAAAACTATGCCCACCAGTTATTGAACACCTGTGAGAAACTCCCCACAAACGCCTTAGTAATTCAAACAATTCGACCAAGTGTCCAATAACTGGACCCCGTCCAATAACTGGTACTTTTCCCCTATTAAACCTTTCGATGTTACTAGTGTTTCAAAAATGATTGTTTTAGAAATTTGACATACAAGTATGGTTAAAATTGGTAAAATTTCAAAATTGAGAGGTTCTTTGAATTCGCCGTTCAATTTTCTACAACTTTGATTCCAAGAGTGTTTTGACAAGACTAGATTGAATTTGATTTAGGTATCAAAACACAACAGTATTGGGGAAACAGATGGATATGGCATTGGAAACCAATGAACCATTACAAAGACATTTTCATGTCAAGTATAAAATGCTCTCGTTTTAATTTGAATATGAGGCATATGCTGATTGATACGTGCAAACTGCTGTTTTTGCACGTACTTGAATCGATTGATTAATCGAAATTCCTATCATTTCAGCCGTAAATCGAAAAAAGGCAGCCAGTAACCAAGGAAATATGAGGGACTATTCAACATTCGTTGCAGGATTCCTGACATATTTGATGTCGAAAGACCCTGAAGGTTTCAAATATCCCGTTCAAACGCAAAGCACGGCCGATCTACTTCCGACCTATGACTTCATCGTAGTAGGAGCTGGTTCAGCAGGTAAGAAATCCTCGATTCACAAATTCGAGACCATTTTTCAATTGATCATCGAGTTTTTTTCTGAAATAAATTTTTGAATAATGTCACGCTGTTGATGCTATTTCAGGCAGCGTTGTAGCGAACAGATTGAGTGAAAATTCAAATTGGCGCGTCCTCCTGTTGGAGTCTGGCGGGCAAGAAAATGTATTTTCTAGGACGCCCCTCATGACTGCCGCAGTAGCGTTTGATCACCAGCGCGGTTTCAATTGGGACTACACAACAACCAAGCAGTCGCGAACTTGTTTGAGTAAGTAATACATTCCTTCACGATCAATCCATCCACGAGAAGAAAGTAAAAATCCACAGTCATGCAGCATGGCTATAAGAGCGAATTTTCGAAGAAATAAATGTTTTTAATGTAAAATGTCTCCACTGAAGAACATGATGTAGGTACATTAAGAGCATCCCAAGTATCAACCACGTTTCTTCTTATACAAAGTGCTCCAGCTTAAGAACGGAATAAGGTAAGAAATCGCGATTCTGATTTCACCTTCGTGATCAGCATAAAAAACTTTTAAAATGAGATAAGTATCACTAGTGAGAATGGTTCGATTTGAAATAAAGTTTTTTCGAGTTTATCGACGTATTTCTTTCAGAAATGGCTCATCTTGAAGGTCCATTCGATCTCAATCAATCTCATCGATTCAATATGAAGTCAACTTCTTTCGTTTTTTCTGTTTTGTCCATTCGATTTCAAATTTCTCACCGTACTGAAAAATCTATAACCTGAGGGGGGTTTGAACAGTTTTAGGGTGTGTTGGGGGGGGGGGGGGTGAATTACCCATAAATGAAACAGTCTCATTAAAGTTCTTAAAGTCTCATTTTAAAGGTTTTGTTACTCTGAACACGATGGTTAAATCAGAATTGCGATACCTCATTCCGTTCTGAAACTGGTGTACTTTGAAGGTGAAGAAACGTGTTTGATACTTGAGATTTTCTTCATTGACATTATGTTCTTCAATGGAGACATTTTACGTAAAAGAACTTATTTCTTTGAAAAATTCTATAAGAATTCTATAAGAGCATGACTGGGGATTTTTTCTTTTTGTAATTTATCATTATGTAATTTATTATAAGCTATCACATTGGAATTTGATAAATAAAATAAAATAAAACAGGACAATGTCATGTCGCCAGAAAAATACGTTACAAGGTTGCTTCTACCGTCCCGTTCCAAACATTTTAGGTGGTATTCTGCCGTGCTAAGATAAAGTCCCCTATCGAACATTTTGGTGTTTTTGGAGTTGGGCACATGGCTGCGTAGATCTCGATGTGGCGCGTCTTTTCTGCCAAGGTAGAATTTCCTATCTCCATTGGAAAGGTTCGAAAAAAGACTTATCTCCAATTTGATGATCTGGGCCCCCTTCCTCACTTAACTGCATTTTTCTCGACATGAAAAAAATGGAGAGAGGTGGTTTTAACTTACGGCGGCAGTATAATGAGAATATAGAAGCTAATGTTCTCAGTCCATCCTGAACCATAGATGGACAGACCAAAGATGGAGGACCGAATGACAGCATACACATCGTGTTTCATTTCGTGACTGTCAAGGCTACGAATAGATTCTAGAGCTGATTTCTGGTCAAAAAGGTCTTGTAGTATTTTTTTTAATTTTTTTATTCAGTTAAAAAAGGGAGTTTCCCAATTTTTTTCGTATTTTCGACTTTATCACATTAAAATGACTATTACTCCCTTAAATGACATGAAAATTCAAATCTGATTACACCGTTGGAAAGAACACAAACTTTTCAAAACGGGATCGAAAAGTTTGTGTTCTTTCCAACGGTGTAATCAGATTATATAATCCGGCACGAGAATTTTATCCTTTTGTCATAAATGTTGCGCCAAAATATCAGCTTTCCAATGGTATAAGCAAATACATTTTGCAGTGCGATTTTGCAGGCAGATCACGTTTTAATAAAGAAAAACGTGGTTTTTCAGAGGGAAGTCCGGGTTTTCAACAATCATTGACTCGTCAAGAAATCAGTTTGAAATCGGATTTCATGTTATTCTTCTAGTAAAATATTATTTATTATCAAAATTCCTATTGTAGGTGTTTGAAATGTTCGGAAAATGTCGCGCTGTTTGGAAAAATCTCTTCGTGATAATTAGTTGGATTTTGTAGTTCCCTTCCACACCATGCTGGTATTATTAAGCAACGTTGAATATGCTAGTTACCTTCGCAGTACGAATTATATTTTGCATATATGACGCTTGTTTATGGCTATTATAGGTATAATACAAACCTGAACGCTAGAGAAGCTCTGAGGGAATATCAATGGCGATTCCCCCATAGGCGGGTCCCCAATAAAAGTGCATTTCCTGTGGGGACCTATTAACACTACCTAGTAAAAGATGTTCGAAATAATAATATTGTTTGAATTCGCCAATGGGGTAAATTTTGTTTCTTTGATAATCCGTAATTGCATCAGGAGAGACGAGCGATGCGGCCATGGTACATCACTGTTAATTCAGAGCGGTATGCGGCAATGCACAACGATTTTCAAGAGAAAATCGTTTAGAGGAGAACGATTAGGTCATGGTTTCAACAGGACGAAGCCACAGCACACACTGCTGAAATCAACGAATTGCTGATTAACAGGCGGTCAACTTGTAAACTCGAATCAAAGTACTCAGCCCGTATATATTTAATCTGAACTTCTGACTGTTTAATCGAGATGGCGTAGGGGTAAATAGAATAAATGAAAGTAAATTATATAGCGGGTTTACTAATGCAGTGGAAGCTCAGAATAGGAAATGAACATAATCGTCTCTCTTAAAGAATAAAATGAAGTAGAAACTAATAGTTTTTCTTAAAAATGAGATAATACGACCTGGCCAGGATTTCACTGTCTTAAATCGTCAATTCTGTTGGGATGAGAGGGCGTCGATGAGTCGTGGGCCGTCCGTAGGTCGGCCTCTTCTCGTTGAATCCGAGGAAGATTTCCCGACTTATTTCCCGACGTGGCGGGGAGTGAACGGAGTACTCGAAACGTTCTTTTTCCGTCTTATTTCCCTTCGTGGCGGAGGGAATTTCGCGAAAGGGGTTCTTGATCGAATGACCGCGGGATACTGCGACCCACGGTGACCCGGTATGCGCGAAGCGACTGGAAAAAACTTCGGACGAAGAAAACAGACGGAATGTAATGCGTTGTTGGCGAATTCGCATAGCACACTGGCGAGACGTGATATATTCGGACAGGAGAAGGGTTGAACGGCTTATCAAGGTGATGACTCACAGGTTGGGTCCACGAACAACGCGAACTGACGAAGCGATTTGACCAACGGACATACACATACACAAACTCCTCTAATCGACGTATGCAAAAAAAATAACGATAACAACTGCTCTTGTTGGGAACATTCAACATACCGCCCACCAAATTTGGGCTAAAATTTATGGGTTGTCTGGGTAAGGTTTGTAGGAGAGGGGACGCAATGGTACTAGATTCGCTACTGCTCGTTTCAGTGTCGCTTTTGATGGCTTTTGAATCGTCACCACTCGCACGACTGCATCCTTTCCTGGATGCACCTGAACGACTCTAGCAACGGGCCATGATGAGGGAGCTGCATCCTCCTTGAGAAGAACGAGATCGTTGACGGCGAGATTCTCCGAGTCCTTGCACCATTTTGGTCTTCGTTGCAGCGTAGACAAGTACTCTCTTCTCCATCTGGCCCAAAACTGCTGTGACAATTGTCCGATCAGCTGCCACCTTGAAAGCAAATTTTCCCGAGTGTTGAGGAATGAGGGTTCGGGGGTGGCGATGATAGGACCGCCCACCAAGAAATGACCTGGGGTCAAGTATGTTAAATCATCTGGGCTACTTGACAATGGGCAAAGAGGTCTTGAGTTGAGGATTGCCTCAATCTTCGAAAATAGGGTAGTGAGTTCTTCATACGTCAATGGGATGTTACTACCGAGACGAAATAAGTGACCCTTTACGGAACGTACACCTGCCTCCCAGATTCCTCCCATGTGTGGAGTCTGCGGAGGGTTAAAGTGCCAGTCTATTTGATTTTTGAGAGCGTAATCATTGATTGTTTCCTCAGTACCTTTCGAACGGAACCACTGGTATAGTTCCTTAAAATAGTTAGAGGCTCCAAGAAAGTTTGTACCGTTATCTGAGTAGATATCGGACGGCAATCCTCGTCTCGAGACAAAGCGGTCAAGTGAAGCAATAAATGCCTCGGAAGTGAGCCTTGTGACTGGTTCCAAATGCACAGCTTTTGTTGCCATACACACGTAGAGGCAGAGATAGGCTTTTCCCACGGCAGCCTTACGTCGAGAAGACTCTTTGAGTTGAAAGGGCCCTGCAAAATCTACCCCCACGTGGAGGAATGCACGATCTCCGTTAACACGACAACTCGGAAGGTCACCCATTACTGGAGCCACGGGTGTAGCTCTAGATCGGTAACAGCGGATACAGTTGAACCCTCTAGATCGGATGAGGCGTCGGAGTGATGGGATCCAGTACTGTGTTTGGATAATTGCCTGGAGGGTGTTTGAGCTAGGATGTAGGTAGCATCTGTGGTAGAAGTCTATCAAGAGAGCGGTGAAATGTGAGTCAGGAGGGAGTAGGATTGGGTATTTTTGAGAATTTGGAATGTTAGCATTCCTAAGACGTCCTCCTACTCTCACAATTCCCTCGTTGTCAACAAACGGTCTCAGTTGATCAAATCCTTTCACACCCTCTCCTTTTGCTGATGATTGGAAGAAATGATGATGTTGGACTGCTTTGATGCAGCTATTCCGTCCGATAGTCATCTCAACTTTGGTTAGAAGGCCAGTTCTTAAGCGACAGCAACAACATCCGACATGCTTGAGGTTATAAAGCCATCGTTGGAGCCAAGCAGATGCTCGAATGAGTGAGTGATAGGAGGAAAAGCGCATAATCCATGAGCACAGCGGGTTATCTGATGTAACAGGTTGGTTTACTGAAACAAGGATTGACTTCTCGGCTTTTATCTCGGGTAACTGGGTAGGAATGTCCAAGGATGACTTGGGCCAGGAACGTTCTGGATCAGCCAACCAGCGAGGGCCTTCCCACCATTGTGAGTGTTGAATAATTTGAGAAGGGAGCATTCCTCGAGAGGCAACGTCACTAGGATTATCCAGAGTGCCAACATGCTGCCATTGGTCTATTGGTAAAATGTCAAGAATTTTTTCGACTCTATTACTAATGAACGTCGAAAGTTTGTACGTAGGTGTTTGAAGCCAACCCAGGACAATCGAGGAGTCAGTAAAACACACTGTTGGAAGGCGGTGACAGGATAATGAAATCTGGAACTTTGAAGTAGTTGCAACAAGGTTTGCTAGCAGGAGTGCACCACTTAATTCGAGCCTAGGTATAGTCAACTTCTTGATAGGAGCTAATTTTGACTTGGACGTCAGAAGCCTAACCATGGCACGCTCGTCAATTGATGACATCACTCGGAGGTATAAAACAGCCGCGTATCCTTTTTCCGACGCATCGGAAAAGCCGACTATTTGGCATGTCAAACCCATGGAAGTTCCAACGAAACGAGGAATTTTGATCGAAGTCAAAAGAGGTAACTCTTCAATAATGACATCCCATAAATGTTGAAGTCGATCAGGGACGGGCTCATCCCAATCCAAGGGTATTTTCCAAATCTCCTGGATGAAATTCTTCATTAAAAATATGACCGGAGTTAGGAATCCCAGGGGGTCGTACAAACGCGCAATTATAGATAGTACCCCTCGTTTTGTGGTCGACTTGTCAGGAGACTTGATAGTAAAGAAGAATTCATCAGAACTATGATCCCAGTGGAGTCCGAGGATTTTGATCCGAGTGTCATCGTCATTGAGGAAAACGGGTTCTGAAGGGTTTTCTGCTGTAGATTGAATTAATGATGGAGAGTTACTTGCCCATTTGCTAAGGCTGAAGCATCCTTTACCTAAGAGACCAATAATTTGATCCCGAAGCTCTATAGTTTCATCTAGTGATTGAGCACCACTCAAAATGTCGTCGACATATATGTCGTCTGTCAGCACCTGAGCTGCTACAGGGTACTCATGTCCATGGTCGGCAACAAGCTGGCGGATAACTCGCAATGCCAAATAGGGGGAAGCTGACAACCCGTACGTAACAGTACATAATTCAAATATATTGGGTTGATCAGTCTGTGACTCGGAATCATACCAAATGATATGTTGATAGGGACGGTCTCTTTTGTCTACCTCAATCATACGATACATCTTTACGATGTCGGTACTGAATACAAACGGATGACGTCTGAAATTGAGGAGAATGTCCCGAATATCAGTTTGTAGCTTAGGCCCGACATGAAGGTTTTCATTTAATGATCCGAGGGTGAGTTTAACACTTCCATCGAATACAACTCTAATCTTTGCTTCTTTGGTGCCTGGTTTCACGATACCATGATGTGGTATAACAAATTTAGATTGTTCACTAGTTTTTTCCATATGTCCGAGAGTCTGATACTCCTTCATGAAATCAAAGTAGAGCTGTTTCAGAAGTGGATTGGTATCTAGTTTTCGAGTCAAAGTTTGAAACCGTTTTTTGGCAACTGCAATCGAATTCGAAAATTCGGGGGGTTCATTCTTAAAGGGTAGTCGAACGACGTACCGACCAGTAGGCAGACGATAGTGGGTAGAAGAAAAATGCTCTTCGCAGATTTGATCGTCTGGATTGACCACAGGTTTTTTAGAATTGATCTCTTCTATCTCCCAAAACCTCTTGAGATCGAAGTTTATGTCATCAGGTGATGGAAAATGTTGAGTCATGAAAAGGTTGGTTATAGGAGCCATGTTTTCAGATTCACACTTACTGATTTTACCGATTACCACATCACCAAATGAAGTTGAGAATAGACGAGCTGAAGAGTTATCAATGGGTGTTGAAACGTTGTTCCAGATCAATGGAAACAAATCTGCACCCAGAAGAAAATCGATTTGGGCTGGTTTTCCAAATCCTGGATCAGCTAGTTTGATATTGGGACAACGCTGTAGAAATGAAATGGGTAGAATTGATGTGGGTAGATGAGAAGTGATATTTGATACCACAATGGCATCAGTCTGATATTGTGGAATCTCCAGATTGCGCGGTCGGAGTATGCATGATACCATACCTTTCACCCCCTCAAAAGCAGTCTGTCCAATACCAGCGATCTTCTTCTTTGTACGGCGCAGCTGGAGTCCAAGACGATACACACATTTACTAGTAATGCATGAGTTTTGACTCCCTGAATCTAAAACCATTCTCACTGGTTGGTAAATACCCCTAGAATCCCGAAATTCTGCAACAGCCGTGGCCAAAAGTACTTGGGTTTCCTCGTATCCGACTGAACTCAAGCAGTGGTTTCTTTGTGACTGCTGATGAGATGTAGAGGGGGTAGGGGAAATCTGTGAATGTAAAGGAGATACTCCATGTTTATGTAAGGAGGAATGATGCCTTTCGGAGCAAAACCTGCAGTGCCATTTAGAATTGCAATTTTGAGTCTCATGCGCACCGGAAAGGCAGTTTTTACAGCCTTGCCACCCCTGAAGTAATTGAAGCCTTTGGTCAGGAGAAGCTTGGTCGTAGCGCCTACAACTGAGAAGTTGATGTGATTCATTTTTGCACACGAAACATGGCTGGTCTATCTTCAGTTTATACAACTTATCATGGGACCTCTTCACCTGTGTCACAAGGGAAGTATGAGGTGTTTGCGGTTTAGGAGGTTTTGAGTATTTGGATGATTTAGATGGGTTCTGCTGTGAATGTGACGAAGAACATCCCTGGTTAGCAAGCTGAAGAACCATACATCGTTCTCGTACAAATTTTAATAGTGCATCATAAGTAGGATAGTTCACCTCTTTATTTGTCATTTCGAATAGATCTCTTGTAGTCGGGTCTAAACCACGAACCATGAGATGAAATAATATAAACTCTGATTCTTGTTCGATTTTCAAATTTTTGAACCCTGCTACCGAATCACCAACAGTAGACAGAAAAATCTGAAGGGAGTCAGCTGTAGCACCACCTGCTGGCCGCTGATAACTTAGGACTTTGTCTAGAAAGGACGACGCTAAAAGACGAGGCTTATCGAAGGCCTCTTTAACAGCATCCCACGCTAGTTTGTAGTTAGCATCGGATATTTCGATGTGGCTGATAACACTGAGAGCGCGTCCAACTAAAGAGGTACGCAGATAGTGAAATTTGTCAGTGTCAGAAATACCATCATCCAGCTGGACAAGTGAGATAAAGATATCTCGAAACTTGACCCAATCGCCCAGATCACCATTGAATTTCGGAAGTTGAATTTTAGGTAAGTTCTTCGAGGTAGTTCTATTTAGGGTTAAATCAGCAATATTTGGAACTCTGTGACTTAATAATTCAGCAAATCTTGAAGCCTCGTCAGCCCGACGAGCTGACTCAAGTTCAACTTCACGTCTTAATTTTAATTGTTCATTGAACGCATTAGCTCCATCGTATAATGATTCGACAGCGGAACGCAAATCCTTGTCACTCTTACTAGGAATCATTTCCGCTCCTTCTAACGTGAGAAGGTCACATAACTCGTTCCACACATCATCACACTTCTGGTAGGCTTGTTCCATAGATTTAAGGAGGGCTTTGAACTGTGCAATAGTCTTTTCATCAGCATCGGGAACTATAGCCCTTTTTCCGGCATCGTAAGCATGCTGCACACGTTGAGCATACTCCTTCATCCTTCTGCGTAATGATGGCAAGGTCTGAGATTGTGAAGTAGCCATGTTAAGGTCAAACTGTTACAGGTAAATAGGAATGTGACAGGATGAACAAGGATTGGGGGAGGATATGATTTATAAATCAGCAAGGTATATAAGCAAATATAAATAAGCAAGGTAAATAGAAAGGACTAACCCTCACAAAAATGGAAAATATCGAATTGCAATTAAAACACTTTAAAATGTGAATAATAGAGTGTAAATTGTAAATGTGGCATGGAAAGACTAGATGTGTCGATATAAAATGATGAACATGTATAGGTTCATAAATATCATCCAACTAGATAATAGAATAGGATATAGCGAGAGAAAAAAAAGGTTTTACACTAAATTAAATTCGTGTATCGAAACAAACATAATGTTAATCGAATATTGGGGGAATCCAAACCATGCTCTGCTACCAAAATGTTTAATCGAGATGGCGTAGGGGTAAATAGAATAAATGAAAGTAAATTATATAGCGGGTTTACTAATGCAGTGGAAGCTCAGAATAGGAAATGAACATAATCGTCTCTCTTAAAGAATAAAATGAAGTAGAAACTAATAGTTTTTCTTAAAAATGAGATAATACGACCTGGCCAGGATTTCACTGTCTTAAATCGTCAATTCTGTTGGGATGAGAGGGCGTCGATGAGTCGTGGGCCGTCCGTAGGTCGGCCTCTTCTCGTTGAATCCGAGGAAGATTTCCCGACTTATTTCCCGACGTGGCGGGGAGTGAACGGAGTACTCGAAACGTTCTTTTTCCGTCTTATTTCCCTTCGTGGCGGAGGGAATTTCGCGAAAGGGGTTCTTGATCGAATGACCGCGGGATACTGCGACCCACGGTGACCCGGTATGCGCGAAGCGACTGGAAAAAACTTCGGACGAAGAAAACAGACGGAATGTAATGCGTTGTTGGCGAATTCGCATAGCACACTGGCGAGACGTGATATATTCGGACAGGAGAAGGGTTGAACGGCTTATCAAGGTGATGACTCACAGGTTGGGTCCACGAACAACGCGAACTGACGAAGCGATTTGACCAACGGACATACACATACACAAACTCCTCTAATCGACGTATGCAAAAAAAATAACGATAACAACTGCTCTTGTTGGGAACATTCAACACTGACTGTGCAACAGATGAACTAAATGTCTAGTCAATGAAATTTTTATGTAACTGCTCTCAATTTCTCGTGATTATGTACGTTTCAGTAAGTAATGGGCTGTGTGCGTATCCACGAGGAAGGGTTCTAGGAGGCACAAGCTCAATCAACGGTATGATTTACGTGAGAGGGTACCGGAGCGACTACGACCGCTGGGGCGTTGCCAATCCTGGATGGAGCTTCAAAGACGTCCTTCCGTACTTCATCAAGTTGGAGGACAATCGGATTACTGGGCAGGCGAGTCATGGGAAGAAAGGTCCGTTGACAATTACCAGGGCTCCCTACACGGACGAAATCACAGGGGCGCTGCTGCGAGGCGGTATTGAAATGGGTTGGAGGAAAGAAGGCTGTCATGAAAACGAAGAAAGTTGCATTCAGTATACACAATTTAACATGAAAGATGGGCGTCGATGGAGTACGTCTACAGCTTACCTCGAACCAGTTTCAGGCGTTAGAAAAAACCTTCACATAATAACTGGTGCTATAGTTAACAAAATTCTTATAGAAAATAAAATAGCTAATGGTGTTCAGTTTACCGTAAACAACCAATCGTTTAGAGCTCGAGTTCACAATGAAGTCATATTGTCCGCCGGTGCGATAAATTCACCAAAAATATTGATGCTTTCTGGAATTGGGTTGAGCAACCACTTGAAGGCCATAGGAATCCCTGTTGTAACAGATCTTCCTGTCGGAAATAACTTGCAGGACCACCTAAGCGTTAATGCGGTGTATCAAGTGAGAAATGGCACTTCAAATACTATTGACGTAATGTTTAGTGGCCAAGAGACGTATCTTTATAATCATACAGGTCCCTTGACATCAAGCGGGGTGGCACTGCTGGCGTGGAACCGACTTAACAAAGGTGCAGCTCCTATCATGCAGTATCACATTCTGCCAACCTCTTTTGATTCCATTTCAAGGGTTTCTATACACTCAACCTTGGTTCGCCCTTTGTCGATAGGAACCGTCAGACTGAACACGAAAAATCCCAACGGGCAACCTCTTATAGACGTTAACTACCTCAATCACCCACAAGACCGCGAGATGCTTGAAAAAGGCATTAAGGATACTATGAGGTTAATGAAAACTCGAGCTTTGGGGGAGTATAATCCCAAAATGATACTACCATCTCAATGCAATTACAGTGTTTCTTCTCGAGAAGTTATCCCTTGCTTGATTAAATACAGTAGTGAGCCCATTTACCATCCTGTCGGTACTGCCAAAATGGGACCTAAGAGAGACGGCGGGGTTGTCTCTAACGAGTTGAAAGTGTACGGCATTCAAAAGCTTCGCGTCGTGGATGCGTCCATAGCACCCAGTATAGTCAGCGGGAACACCAATGCCATGGCCATCATGATAGGGGAAAAAGGCTCCGATATCATTAAAAAAGAATACATGCGTAGAAAAGACATTAAGGGCTGAAAAATGTTGCAGTCTTTCGATTAGTTTTTCAAGTTGTATATTAAATAGTTTAAACTTTACTAAGTATTGAAAATGTGAATAATCAGAGGATTCGTTTTGGCAATCTAGTCTCATTTGACGATAGTTATATATTTTAAAACAAGTAGGTCACAAGCATGTCCAAGTTCACACACCAACGATACCAGCCCAATTCACTCTAGAAATACTTCTTAACTCAAGGCTACAAATATACTTGGGAACACATGATTTTTAGAGTGGTGATGTCAATAAAATGTTGAATTATAATCGATTGTAGTGCTATGTTTACGTACCTACCTATAAACAACATATTCACAGGTTAAACGAATTTAAAATCAGTAAACTGATGTTTAGAATCTACACTACATGGAGATACTTCGGTACATAGATATGTCTCATTTTCTCCCTGTAATATGTGTTTAGTTTTTCAATTAAAACAAAATATCGATAACAGGTGAACCTGGATATATTTTGCCAAAAGTGTAAGTCCTAGTCCTTCCTAAGTCCTTCATAATTTGAAAAGGTCATAATGTCTCCAAAATTGGAGCTATTTCAGATTTTGTTTTGGTTTATTATCTTCGATAATGAACCATTGGAATCGCCCAAAGAAAAAAATTTTTTAACCTCCCCTCAAAATTTGTTGGTTTACGTTTCAAGATACGTAGATTCAGAAAATCGAATAAAAAAAACTCTGCAAATTCTTGACACAACGGTTCATTATCTTCTTTGTACAGATCACCCTTCTGTCTAGATCACTAGGTCTAAATGTCTAGATCCTAAATGTTAGATTAATTATTATTATCAATTATCACTAATTATTAACAATTTTATCAAGTACCTAGTAAAAATTATTATAATTTATTGTTAAGTATTAATAATTCGTATTTATTATTAATAATAATTATTATTAATTAATACGATATAATTCTGGGGTTTTTAATACTACGTCGGGAATAATTTTTCTATAAAAGAAGTACCTACCAACAAACATTCGAAATTACCTTCATTTCCGTAGCATGAACGAACGGCTGGTCTTAAAAAAAAATCCGTCCGTCCGCCGTACGCCGTCCGCGCCACTTTGCCCAGTTAGCGTTGAGTTAAAATTACGAAATTTTTTTTATGGGTTTCGACCAACCCCACAATGGTCCTCGAAACTTTTCATAACCCTAGGTCAAGGGAAAGGGGTTCAAAACGAATTTTGAAATTTTGAAAATCTCATATCTCGAAAAATTCATATAGAACGGTATGTTTTTGGTTTATTATCTTCGATAATGAACCGTTGGAATCGCCCAAAGAAAAAATTTTTTTAACCCCCCCTCAAAATTTGTTGGTTTACGTTTCAAGATACGTAGATTCAGAAAATCGAATAAAAAAAAATCCGTCCGTCCGCCGTACGCCGTCCGCGCCACTTTGCCCAGTTAACGTTGAGTTAAAATTACGAGATTTTTTTTTATGGGTTTTGACCAACCCCACAATGGTCCTCGAAACTTTTCATAATCCTAGGTCAAGGGGAAGGGGTTCAAAACGAATTTTGAAATTTTGAAAATTTCATATCTCGAAAAATTCATATGGAACGGTATGTTTTTTATTCCATATTTAGATAGAGTTTGTTCCGTAGAATTTTTTAAGACCATCCGCAGCTCTGTACGACCAGCCGTTCGTTCACAATGACGGCTCAAAGATTGTGCCTCACAACACGATAATGAATCAAACTGTTGAAATACAGGTCCATTTTCATACTAACAAGCTATTTGGAAATCATATGGCTTAAGTGATGTCGAGTTCATTGTTCTGAGGTGCGTTTCGTGCTACGGAAATGAAGGTAATTTCGAATGTTTGTTGGTAGGTACTTCTTTTATAGAAAAATTATTACCGACGTAGTATTAAAAACCCCAGAATTATATCGTAATTATTACTCATAATTAATAATAATTATTATTAATAATAAATACGAATTATTAATACCTAACAATAAATTATAATAATTTTCACTAGGTACTAGGTAAAATTGTTAATAATTAGTGATAATTGATAATAATAATTAATCTAACATTTAGGATCTAGACATTTAGACCTAGTGATCTAGACAGAAGGGAGATCTGTACAAAGAAGATAATGAACCGTTGTGTCAAGAATTTGCAGTGTTTTTTATTTTATACTAAACACGATGGTGAAATTGGAATTGCGATATCTCATCTCGTTCTCAAACTATAGCACTTTGAAGATGAGGAAAGGTGGCTCTAATCTGAAAACGGAAAGAGATATCGTAATTCTGATTTCACCATCGTATTCAGAGTTGAAAACTCTATAAGCTGAGGAGGGTTTGAGATGTTGGGGGGGGGGGGGAGGTCCATAAATTCTCAAATTCTCAAAATGAAACATTCTGATAAGTGGTACCTCATTTTAAAGGTTTTCTTACGTTGAACACGACGGTTCGGTGAACACCACTTTGCTGTACATTATGTTTCCATCTTCCAATGTTACTTTCATTCAAATAATCGTCCATTTTTTACGTTATCACTACCTCACCACGCAAATTCGTATTATTAATGTATAATTCATTTTTTCGTAATACCAAAACATTTTATTAGCATTTTTTAGAACATTTTCATCTGAGTCTGAGGGGTTCTTGACAGTGATTTCTTCATTAGAAAATCGGGCGTCGTTATCATAACCAGTGTTAGAGGCTTGCATACTCCGCCCAACCCGCCGTAGGAGTGGCATCGTGTGATGCCATGCGCCAAAAATAGCGCAGGTGACCTGATTTCGGTTTTTTCATTGTTGAGAACAATAATGAGAATGAAAAGAAACCGAATGGGTTAATGACAATTTGATAATTCAAGAAAATCAGCATTTACCTAGCTGTAACTTTCATGATGGGACGAACAGGGAAGAACAAAAGCTCTTTATAGTTCTTCTTCATCCACTACAGGGATCTGATAGTATGCCCCCTTTAAATCTAAGTGCGTTTTATTCGATTGGTCTGACTTAAATGGAGCTTGGGGCATCTGTCGAGGGGAGGTTGACATGATGTTCGGGATTCCAACACTCCAGTGCTGAGCTGAGAAACTACAGGGTTAAAGTAAACAATTAATCAGGTTTTCCACTAGATGAATTTATTGATCCCACATTACAAGTGACTTTTTGAGAACTCCTTACTTAGAATAGGTACTTGACACACTTATTCCGGTACTCAATTGTGAACGCACACTAAATTTTTTCGTGGAAAAGGTCATTTCTGGGTAATCCTCCTTGTAGCAACGACAGGGTATCCTTTCTCTGATTCCCTCATTAGAGCGAACTTGTAAGTCATGTCCTTGAATTTCAAATCTGTGGTGAACTTGAATCTTCTGACTATCATTGAGATGATAAGCTTAGAAGAGAGGTACGCAAAAGTTTTGCCTGTAATGAATCAAGGGAAGTAATATGTCGATGAAGAAAAAACAAATTCTTGGCTTAATGTTATTCTTGCATGGTTTCATGGCTGCCTGAGGATCACTTCCCTTGCATTCCATGCTAAATTCTATAAACTTCTACCTTGACTCTTGATCACCATTTACTTGACAGTATAAACAGCCACTCACCGGCACAGCCTCTGCTCCCAAAGCTGAACGGCATGAAGGCTCCTCTTGTCCTCTTTGCTACTTTTTCAGGTAAGAAATGATCAGGGTAGAACTCTTTTGGTCTCTCCCAGTGAGTCGGGTCATACAACATGTTGCAAAGTGCGAAGATAAGTGTAGCGCCCTCAGGGTAAATATAACCGTCTGCGAAAGTTGAAATATCAAGCAGGCAACTTCATTAATATTTCGCATGAGGTCAATATCGTAATACAGAAAACAAATTGCCGGTCTCCGAACTAAACAAGACCGGAATCGAACGAGAAAGTAAAATATAAAACTTTCCCGTTAAATTTGAAGGTTTACATTTCAAGATACGTGTATTCACGTATCGGCACTAGCTCAATGATGGTCTATTATATTCATTTAAATGATTAACAAATACCCTTTGGGAATGCTCATGTACGGAGTCGTGACATTACCTTTAATATGGACTTTTATGGCATTGAGGTGTCATAGATAGTCAAGACTCTTAAGATCGAGTTTGTCGAAGGAAAAGTGCAGGGCTGGGTACCAGAAAGATGGCAGAGGCAGCAACGAAATGCCCTCAGGCAGGATATGCAGCATTTACTAAATCTCTGTTCAGGGAGTAAGATTTCACACAGAGGGTAGTTGGAGGATGCGAACAAGAATATACACCCTTACGTGACTGCATACAAAACACTTTCATTCCGGCAATGATAGGAGGATCTGTTAGTGATGGTGAACGCGAGGTCTATGAGTTACCTGTGAAATTAAGCGGACTGGCGCTTCAGGACCCTGTCAAAACAGTCCATCTCAAGTTTGTGGGTTCTGTTTGTGGGCTACTAGCTTCTTAGCAGAATCAATCAGGGTAGGAGGAGAATGCAACATGGAGCAGCATGAACAGGAAATAAGTGCAGTCCAAGGTGACGAGAGAACGCTCAATGCAGCTGCAGCCACAGCTAAACAGGAGAGACTATTCCTTGCCCTCCCAGGGAATCAAAAAAGGTTCCTTCAACGAATTGTGCAGTCTAATGCTTCGCAAAGGCTGACAGTAATACCAATGCAGCTGGATGACCTGGACCTTTCACCAATGCAGTTCCGAGAAGCCTTGGCACTGAGGTGTGGAAGGGAACCTCAAGCACTACCCACGAGATGTGACGACTGTGGCGAACCAATGAATCTGTGTCACGCTCTAAACTGCAAGTCTACTGATAAAACATGGCCATGACCAAATCAGAGATCAGCGCGCAAAGATGGGAAATTTAGCGTCGAACTCTGTGGGCCTGGAACCAGTCATGCAGGAAAATGAAGATGGAACTCCAAGGGTGGGGCCAGACATCAGGATTCACGGCCTCTGGGATGTAGAAAGGGCGGGCTACTTGGACACCCGCAGAACGTTCCCTCCTATGCCTTCCAGGATTGGTCAACAGTCTCCCAAAACGCGGCAAACGCGAAACACGCAAAATACGACACAGCAGTCCAATATTTAAGAGGGTCATTCACTCCGTTAGTCGTTTCTTGCGAAGGAGCTCTCCACAAGAAGTACTCTGCCTTCCTGAAGAGACAATCTGAGGTCCTAGCCATCAAGTGGTCGAAGCCACTGTCTCAAGTGACGCAGTGGGCACGGGTGAAAACCCAGATGTCCGTTATCCGAGCAGTGTCACTGAGGGCGAGGGGATCAAGGCGTAAGGTCAGATGCCTCGCATTGGAGGACGGCGCCATAATGCCCTAATGGTGCTGTAGGAAGCCTGATGGACTCCAGGAGTTCTGTGCCAACTTGGCTTCGAACAAATCAAAACAAGGGCTAAATCAACTCGTGGATTCATCGGTCCATCATCATTCATCACTAATGAACAATCCCCGCTAATAAATTATGTTACTTAAACGATTAACTAAACATTTTTATTCATGATAAACTGTTAGGATTTTTAATTTGTAGTACTTAAGAATTTAAAAAGGAATTACTATTTACATATTGTTCGAAATATTTTTAGGCAATTTAAAATATTGCTACAAGTTCAATTTGTAGTTATACAATTCTGGAAGTTTTACTTCTACAACTTCGGGAATCACTTATTAGTCTAGATGCGTGTCAAGATACGTGTATTCACTCAATGATGGTCTATAATTTATTTAAATACATGATAATCTAAATATTTATATTCATGATTAACTGTTTAGACTTTTAATTTGTACCTATTAAGGAATTTAAAAATGTGTTACTATTTAGATATTGTTACACAATTTTCAATTGATTACTACTTAGAAATATAATTTGTAATTATACAATTTAGGGGTTTCTACCTACGCCGGCAATCACTCATTCAGATGATACCAACGTGGCACCTAGTGTAGATGCAGCTCTTGTCACTTTTGATAATCTGAAAATTGCACGTACGGTCGCTACAGTGATGCCTTTTAGCTGCTCCAATATAGAAGCGCTAGGTACATGTCGGTTTCTTCATTCCATATTCTACTGACCTATTTTTACTTCCTTAGTGAGCGTTTTGGACACAGCAGGCACTGAGACGTGTCGTAAGGTTTCATTAAACGCCATTTCCAGGTAGGTCATTTTGGCCAATTCGTCTCTCGATGGAACATCTAGGCTGAACTTCATGACTTCTAACTGTTCCTGATAAATTTTCTCCTGGTATTCTGGGTGCATGGCCAAAAAGAGGATCAAGGACGACATTGTGACACTCGACGTATCAAAGCCCTTACAAAAGCATGGAAAAATGGATTTAACAACTTATAATAATCTTTGCACTACATAAGCCCGACAGTAAGACATGCTTTTGTATGAAATTAAACTGTTGGGAGCGCCCAAGGCAATAGACCGAGATAGTAGGTGCAACTGTACTTAAACTACTAGCTGCTAGTATTTTAAGTACAGTTACACCTGCTGCAGACCCAATCACTTGAATCGAATAAGAATTGAATATTGGGTTTTGCTGAGTGATTTGTACCGTTTCAGAACTGTAAAAGCTACGAGTTATACGCTTGATCATAATTATCAATGTGAATTATTCACACTCATTTTAAATAAATTTGTAATTAGCTTGAACAATCCATTGAACTCACGGCTACAATCGCATCAAGGAAACTGAAAACTAGCGTTTCCTCGGATTCGTTGTGAAGTACAGCGACTCTAATAGCAACCTCGATATAGTTCATCGGCTCAAAAGCGGGATCTGAAATAATCATGGTACCTAATCATTAGTTCAATTAAGAATTTGACTTTCCATGAATTGTACCTACTGATTGTCTCATAATAATTTACCTGACGGATCTCGACCTTCTCTTGCCAATTTGTCGCGACAGTCATCGACCATCTGGAAAATGAGTAAAAGGACCTTTTACTAGGAAGGGTAAAGTTTTGATAGGTAGGGTAATTTCATTGTCTGGTGATTAGTAGATATTAGTTTGGAAGATTATAGTACCTCAAAATTGTAAATAACATGTACCTTCCCAGACATCACATTGATGTCCAACGTTAAGTGGAGGACATCAACTTGTTGGCAATGCATAATCATAAACATAGAATGATTCATGTCCTGTGTCCAATTAGTTAATCCCTTATCTATAGATAATAAAATAGCTATAGCCAATAAAAACCATTCGAGGAACTAACAACTATTCCTCTCGGTACACAAAGGAACAAAATAGTTGTACCACCTTACTGGCAGATCTCATTGACTCGGTTCATCGCGGTTTTGATGGGGGCCTTGCAATATGCCTTGCATTGCTCGATTTTGGTAGCGCTTTTGGATCGGTTAACCACCAGCTGCTCCTTCTGAAGATGAGACATTTTTTTGGCTTTGACAGCGCCTCAATTAAACTTTTAAACTCATATTTGTCTGACAGAACGCAATTTGTACACTTCCTCTCACGTCTGGCGTTCCTCAGGGTGCAATATTGGGACCCATACTGTTTGCCGCCTACATTAATGATATTCCCGGGTGCTTCCTGGAATCCAGGTATCACATTTTTGCCGATGACGTTCAGTATTTTATCCAGTCACCAATTAATAGTCTTCCAACAGCCGTGGCAAAGATAATGCGTTGGTAATTAACCCCAAAAAGTCTCAATTCATTATTTTCTCTAAGAAAGCCCTTCCACCCACAGTTTCTATGCCTTCTTTACTTGTTCAGGGATTCTCAGTCGATCCTAGCTCTGTGGTAAGGGATCTTGGAATATTTCTTGATCCCCAGCTTACTTGGCGTCATCACGTTTCCCATGTCGTTAGGAGGGTCTATGGTTCCTTGTACTCCCTCAAAAAGTTACGGAATTTCACCCCTTCTAACCTTAAGTTAATTCTTGCTAAGTCATTACTCCTACCTCATTTTGATTATGGTTGTGAATTGTTTTCCACCAATTTGAATTCCGAGCAGCACCATCGCCTTCAGGTATGTTGGAACTCAGTTGCTCGTTTCGTGTTTAATATTCGAAAATACGATCATATTACTATCCATTCCAGAGCTCTGGTAGGTTGCCCTATGATTAATCACTTTGAAATGCGAGTATGCCTTTTTATTTTTCGATTATTGTATGGAAATACCCCTAGTCCTGAGTACCTTGAGGGCATGTTTTTTTTTGGTCACGCTGATAGACTTCGCGCTCTTACAGTGGTGCCTCTTTGTACAATCTCAATGGGCAGATCCCTGCGGATTGCCGGGGCTAGGTTGTGGAACTCCTTACCCCTGTCTTGTCGATCAGTCTCCGAGCTTTCCGTCTTCCGTGGCCTTATCGAACAACATTTCGGTTTTGCTCCAAACTCGCTTCCCATTGCTTGACTGTCTAACTAGTTGGCCCAGGCCTAGAGCGTTCGGCCATTCCGGGGGCTCTGGGTGGCTTCGCCTTAACATGGTGCCCCCTTAGATAATATCTAATAGATAATATCTAGATAATATCTAAAAACATATTATGTTTTTGAGATCCAGACCCTTTCCACCAAATTTGTTTCTGTATTTTTTTCTTTTAATTCTGTAATTTTGTGTAATTCTTAACTCTGTAGTTTATGTAAAGGCCATGATTTTATTTATTTTGTAATTTTTTGTATTTACAACCTTAAGGGCCCCTAGAGGCCTATTGTAAATGTTTATGTCAATAAAGGTCTATTATAAGACATTTCCTTGAAAAATAATGAAATATAAAGTTCTTATATTTCTTCTAATTCTTAGTAGAAATTTAAACAACATCCTCGAAGAGCAACAATTGATTTTAGTCAACGCTGAATTAAAATGTCTACAATGTTTTGCATCAAACTATTTTCAATTAAAGAATTAATTTTTTTAGTATACTAGTTTTTTTTTTTTTTTTTAAACCAGTCGTACAGCTGGCTTAGGACAAACGAGTTATGTATTTAAACATTGCTCGTGTCACACACAGGTTCTGTTTTTTTATTTCTATTGGGGGGGGGGGGGTAAGATAATGGGTTAAATCTTTGAAAAACACTATCTGATGCTAAAACGAAGCTCTGTGCAAAAGTTCAAGTCAATCGGTGAAGGTGGAGAGGGTGCAGCATTGCCTGTCTCTATAAGGAGAAGAAGAACAAGGTAGGGGCGAAAAACAGGGAATTTTGAAGTTCGGATCCCTTTAGATCTAGCGACTTGAAACGTTCAGGGCTTTCTATTATCCACACTAAGAGGATCCACACGAAATATCAAGTTGATCGGTTGAAAAGAAGCCGAGATATGAATACCCGAAAAACGCGTTTCGTGGCGTCCGATAAACATACAGGTACATACACTTGGTAGGTCTACACTTGGCATCGTTCGTGGAAATTCGGGTTATTTTTCTCAACTGGTTTGCATAGCGGGGTGGAACGTTACAACAATCCTAGATAACAAGACCATTGACTTGGGCTCACTTTTTGAAGCGCAGCTTTCCCGATCTTCAATCCCTTCTTTAGGTCTCGGCCATCTTGTGACATGTTGTATATCCAATCAATTTTATATTCTGGTTTTACAAGGCGGACCATGCACGCATCAATGAGTCTGAAAATATAATACGAGTATATAATTAGTCATTCATTATGTGGGACAGTAAGAACCTATCAATGTTATACATGCTAACTAGACTTGCATCGATGCCGCTTGGGGGAGTTTCATGGTGTCTTCAATTTGCTGGTCACCCCTCACGTCAAACAGAGTTTCTGAAAACATCAAAAATAAAAATAATTATTTCGTTTAAAAACCCCATTCTCTGGATACCATGTGGCGATTCCATACCGAAGTAGATGAAACATCTACATACAGCACTATTTCGCACCACCTAAACCTTCCTCGCGTCACAAATTACGACGAATACACACCAATCTTAGGGTGACACATACGTTGGTGGGGGCTGCGCAACAAGGAGCAACTGGCATCGCAGGGTGATCTTATTGGGCTTATAACCAGTCACGATTTTGTTAACTGTGCACATCCCTATCGATTTCATTCATTATTTAAAACTCAGCACATAACAATTCATTCCCTTTATATGATGAAAATATCACCAAGTAATATGTTTTTGATGTAATTCCATTACTCTTCCTTAGAAAATTTGGGTAGGTACCTTCGAAAATGAACCATTGGAATCGAAAAGACAATTTAGTCAAGTTGTTCTTATTATCGATAGATCTCCTACTAGATTTAGAAATGAAACCAAGCATCATTGGAGGAACTTCAATGTATTTATTGGAACGAACGAAAACCTCCAAAAGAATGAGGAAGTGCGATTATGAAATTTACATGTGCGGTTGAAAATTCCGGGAAATCGCTCGAAGAAATTGAAGACTCCAGCTGATCGGAAATTTATTGAAAGATTTGACAGGATCAAGTTCATTTACTATGTTGAATGGGCCATTATGAATACCTAGTGACAAACTTGACACTGAAAATTTACTAGATGTTTGACTTAACTTGACTATATTAGTTTCCGCTCTAACAGATCAGAATGTACTACATTTCGGTTCATTGTCTTTAAGACACGTAGATTCCGAAAATCCAATTTAAAAACCTTGTAAATCCTTGAGAAAACGGTTTATTATCATCTTTGTACAGATCACCCTTCTGTCTAGATCACTAGGTCTAAATGTCTAGATCCTAAATGTTAGATTAATTATTATTATCAATTATCACTAATTATTAACAATTTTATCAAGTACCTAGTGAAAATTATTATCATTTATTGTTAGGTATTAATAATTCGTATTTATTATTAATAATAATTATTAGGTATTAATTATGATTAATTAATACGATATAATTCTGGGGTTTTTAATACTACGTCGGTAATAATTTTTCTATAAAAGAAGTAGCTACCAACAAACATTCGAAATTACCTTCATTTCCGTAGCACGAAACGCACCTCAGAACAACAAACTAGACATCACTTAAGCCATATGATGTTCCAAAGAACTTGTTAGTATGAAAATGGACCTGTATTTCAACAGTTTGATTCACGACCGTGTTGTGAGGCACAATCTTTGAGCCGTCATTGTGAACGAACGGCTTGTCGTAAAAAGCTGCGGATGGTCTTAAAAAATTCTACGGAACAAACTCTATCTAAATATGAAATAAAAAACATACCGTTCTATATGAATTTTTCGAGATATGAGATTTTCAAATTTTCAAAATTCGTTTTGAACCCCTTCCCCTTGACCTAGGGTTATGAAAAGTTTCGAGGACCATTGTGGGGCTGGTCCAAACCCAGAAACCAAATTTCGTAATTTTAGCTCAACGTTAACTGGGCAAAGTGGCGCGGACGGCGTACGGCGGACGGACGGATTTTTGGTTTATTATCTTCGATAATGAACCATTGGAATCGCCCAAAGAAAAAATTTTTTTAACCCCCCCTCAAAATTTGTTAGTTTACGTTTCAAGATACGTAGATTCAGAAAATCGAATGAAAAAAAAATCCGTCCGTCCGCCGTACGCCGTCCGCGCCACTTTGCCCAGTTAGCGTTGAGTTGAAATTACGAAAATTTTTTTATGGGTTTCGACCAACCCCACAATGGTCCTCGAAACTTTTCATAACCCTAGGTCAAGGGGAAGGGGTTCAAAACGAATTTTGAAAATTTGAAAATCTCATATCTCGAAAAATTCATATAGAACGGTATGTTTTTTATTTCATATTTAGATAGAGTTTGTTCCGTAGAATTTTTTAAGACCATCCGCAGCTGTGTACGACCAGCCGTTCGTTCACAATGACGGCTCAAAGATTGTGCCTCACAACACGATCGTGAATCAAATTGTTGAAATACAGGTCCATTTTCATACTAACAAGCTCTTTGGAACATCATATGGCTTAAGTGATTTCGAGTTTGTTGGTCTGAGGTGCGTTTCGTGCTACGGAAATGAAGGTAATTTCGAATGTTTGTTGGTAGGTACTTCTTTTATAGAAAAATTATTACCGACGTAGTATTAAAAACCCCAGAAATATATCGTATTAATTAATCATAATTAATAATAAATATTATTAATAATAAATCCAAATTAGTAATACCTAACAATAAATTATAATAATTTTCTCTAGGTACTTGATAAAATTGTTAATAATGAGTGATAATTGATAATAATAATTAATGTAACATTTAGGATCTAGACATTTAGACCTAGTGATCTAGACAGAAGGGTGATCTGTACAAAGAAGATAATGAACCGTTGTGTCAAGAATTTGCAGAGTTTTTTTTATTCGATTTTCTGAATCTACGTATCTTGAACGTAAACCAACAAATTTTGAGGGGGGGTTAAAAAAATTTTTTCTTTGGGCGATTCCAATGGTTCATTATCGAAGATAATAAACCAAAATCCAGAGATCATGGTAATTCATTAATTCTAAATAGTTTATCATGAATATAAATTTTTGATTTTTCATTTTTATTTATAAATTATAGGCCATCACTGAGGTAGTTACACCCCCTCCCACTTCTTTTCGGAGGTAACCCCCTGTTTGGGATCATGAACGTAGGAATATATCTAATGTCTTGTCTTTTCGTTGAAATTGAACAATAGAATCTTACTCGTATTTACCTACCCAGAGTTATATCCAGGGTGCAATATTTGATCAATTCATCCACATGGAAAACACCTCCACCGCACTTGGATTCCATTTTCTGGAGGAGAGGTTTCGTTTTGTCCGCTGTAACCATCAAGAAATAGTCCATGTTCTTGGAGTGGAGAAGTTTATCCAGAGGACGTCTGAAGTCGGACCATGCTTTGCCTGTGACAAGCAAAAGGCAGATAAATGTTTAACAATAAATGTATTGTGCTGAATAGGTCTGCTCACTTGTTCAGTCAGGGTTGTACTCTCTCACAATATTGTTTAGTAATTAGGACAGATATGATAAAACTGGATGACTAAACGACGATTATCCTAGAACGATTAGCAACCTACAACACAGTGGGTAGGTACGTCAACCAATGCATTAAGAGAAGTTAGAGGTCAGAAAATATCGTTGCTAAATAAGCTTTTACTGGATATCATGAAATGTTCCCATGATTTGAATGATTAATGAATCTCAAAGTAATTTATTAAAACTATATTTGATTAACCTTTTCATATATTTATATATGTACATATATATATATAATTAATACATTAGGTACATATCTTACCATTTCTGATGAAAATGCCATTCGTAGCAGCTTGAAAGGCGTGATAGAAGTCGACATCTTTATCCGAGCACTTGTTCACACTAATAACTGCCTGCACAGAGTAAATGTTAACTTTTTAAATAATTTAAAATTAATTATTAATAAATTGACAGCCATATCCACTTTGGTTGACTGTTTCATATTTTATGAAAATGTACCAACAAATATATTGCTTTATATAGGTATTAAAAATATATTACTCGAAAATTATATTACTTTCCACACCTACAGTACTGTGATGATAACATACCTCAGCTGTCTTGGCGTCGGCTATACAAATCATCAACTTGGGGCCAAGGTACAAACTCATGACTTTCCTCATTTCACTCAATTTTTGCAAACTTGACCACATATCTGTTAAAATAGGAGATTAAAAGAAGTCAATATTAGTTTCACGAGTAACTGACAATGATTTTACCATGAATTAATTTTATCAATACTTGATCTATTCGTTCAACCTCATTGATTGTAGGAACTAAGTTGTTGTGAGTCTTTGTACTATGAAATATTCATTAGTTCATGGTAAAAGTATTTCGTGTACCAGGTAAATACTGTATCATATCAACAAGGTTATCCACATGGTTAAGGACCGAAATCGGAGAGATGCAGCACCATTATTTTTCTGATGAAAACTAGAGACGTTTCATAAGAAAACATTTCATGACACATCGCCGTCTCCCAAAAACGTGACACTTTTTGCCAGTTAGCTCAAGGCTAAAGCATGTTCCACGCTAAAAAGAATAAGAGATAAAAATGCTTTTTCTATCTATCTATCACTATTGTAAGACTATTGTAAGACGGGCTTACAATAGTCTTACAATAGTGATAGCGTGGCATGACAGACGTCATAAAGTTTCGCCGTTGACTACCTTGAAAGTGGGAGATAAGGTCTGGATTATAGATCTGCGTAGACATGGGGTCGTTGTTGGTACTTCAGAGAAACCCCGTTCATACATAGTAGATACGGACAAGCGAACTGTTACCCGCAATAGATTCCACCTGAAACTAGTGCGGGACGCGGACCAGCAGAATGGAACCTCGCCCACCCAAAACGTTCAGCGCCATCAATCTTGGGAAGTCGTCGCATCTTCACCTCTACCGTTGATGACCAGACAGCTGTTTTTAAGAAAGATGATGTTGTGGGACTCGATGCATTATTACAGGACAACCGTTGACAGGCTTGGAAACATATAGGGGGGCATACACTATGTGATTGCCTGTAGGCCGTCGTTTCATCAGGCGATCGTAAGACCAATCTCGCCGAGTTCCATACACCAGCAGTCAACCGCCTGCAGGCGGCCGTACTGAACTGCAGATGATAGCCTGAAGATAGCACACACCTCCAGTCCGGTACGTGCAGGCGGACTGTCGTTCAATGAATCAGGACTGCAGGCGATCCCCAGTTTTCCACCATGCTCCGTCGGAAACGTTGCGCGATGTATTTATTGTCAGTTCTTGGGGAAGTTATTAATTTTTTTTTTTCACCGTGTCAACGGTGGCCGACGGCACAGTTTTTTGGTAAAGCTTCAACAACTCACCGTACGCCTCATCCCGCGATCTTTATTTGCGTAGGCATCGTCCTTGACTTTCCATAAACATAAGGGGTATAGGCCCGATATGTTTCTATAAATGCGGAAATGAAAGCAGGTTTCCCGTCCATCTTTCCCCGTCAGTCCAATCTCGGCAGGTGAATGATCTCACGCAAAACTGATGGAAACTTGAAAAAACGGAGACAGCGGATCGCATGCCTGCAGGCCAACTGATAGTGTGTGGCATTCGAAATTACCTTCATTTCCGTAGCACGAAACGCACCTCAGAACAACAAACTCGACATCACTTAAGCCATATGATGTTCCAAAGAGCTTGTTAGTATGAAAATGGACCTGTATTTCAACAGTTTGATTCACGATCGTGTTGTGAGGCACAATCTTTGAGCCGTCATTGTGAACGAACGGCTGGTCGTACAAAGCTGCGGATGGCCTTAAAAAATTCTACGGAACAAACTCTATCTAAATATGAAATAAAAAACATACCGTTTGATGGGAATTTTTCGAGATATGAAATTTTCAAAATTTCAAAATTCGTTTTGAACCCCTTCCCCTTGACCTAGGGTTATGAAAAGTTTCGTGGATCATTGTGGGGCTGGTCCAAACCCAGAAACCAAATTTCGTAATTTTAACTCAACGCTAACTGGGCAAAGTGCCGCGGACGGCGTACGGATTTTATCGAAGATAATAAACCAAAAAAACATTCTAGAATCCTTCCGATATTTGTTTATGATCTTCGATAACACCGGTCAACGAAAACAGGTGCGGTTTGGTGCAGAGGACATGAAAGTTGGTGTTAGAGTTTTTCTTAATCCAAATCTGAATCTCGTTTTTCGCTATCACGATTAGTTTTTTTTTTTTTAATTTACGATGAGTCGGTGTGAAATCGTATACCTCAATGTTGTGAGTAGTGAAAAAATCCCCGTACCTACTGCAACAATTGAATTGGGCGGGGTTTTTGACAAGACTAATTACCTAATTGTGCAATTATAGCCGCGGTCACTGGGGTCTTATTTATAACGATGATTAAGTTTAAATGTGATAGCGTCAATCATTGAATCTCATTAAAAAAGGAAATTGGCACTTGATCTTATCATCCTAGAGATAGAACATGTGTGGACAGCAGGAAAGTCCTTTAGTTTAATCGAAACTCCAATAAATTCCCAAAGCTCACTAAAGTTGATATATTAAAGACCCCATCAATTTATGATGATGAAAACCAAATCTTATTGTCTCTCGTTACATCCATGCGAGATTAGCGGAAAAAGTGATTTGTGTTATAGTATAAAACTGTTCGTTTCTTAATAGTTTTTTCATTTTTGGTTTACCTATTATCTTCGATAATGAACCATTGGAATCGCACAAAGAAAAAAAAATTTTAACCCCCCCTCAAAATTTGTTGGTTTACGTTTCAAGGTACGTAGATTCAGAAAATCGAATAAAAAAACTCTGCAAATTCTTGACACAACGGTTCATTATCTTCTTTGTACGTCCGCGCCACTTTAACCAGTTAGCGTTGAGCTAAAATTACGAAATTTGGTTTCTGGGTTTGGACCAGCCCCACAATGATCCTCGAAACTTTTCATAACCCTAAGTCAAGGGGAAGGAGTTAAAAACGAATTTTGAAATTTTGAAAATTCCATATCTCGAAAAATTCATATAGAACGGTATGTTTTGGTTTATTATCTTCGATAATGAACCATTGGAATCGCCCAAAGAAAAAAAAATTTTAACCCCCCCTCAAAATTTGTTGGTTTACGTTTCAAGATACGTAGATTCAGAACATCGAATAAAAAAAAATCCGTCCGTCCGCCGTAGGTACGCCGTCGGCCGTCCGCGCCACTTTGCCCAGTTAGCGTTGAGTTAAAATTACGAAATTTTTTTTATGGGTTTCGACCAACCCCACAATGGTCCTCGAAACTTTTCATAACCCTAGGTCAAGGGGAAGGGGTTCAAAACGAATTTTGAAATTTTGAAAATTTCATATCTCGAAAAATTCCCATCAAACGGTATGTTTTTTATTTCATATTTAGATGGAGTTAGTTCCGTAGAATTTTTTAAGACCATCCGCAGCTTTGTACGACCAGCCGTTCATTCACAATGACGGCTCAAAGATTGTGCCTCACAACACGATCATGAATCAAACTGTTGAAATACAGGTCCATTTTCATACTAACAAGCTCTTTGGAACATCATATGGCTTAAGTGATGTCGAGTTTGTTGTTCTGAGGTGCGTTTCGTGCTACGGAAATGAAGGTAATTTCGAATGTTTGTTGGTAGGTACTTCTTTTATAGAAAAATTATTACCGACGTAGTATCAAAAACCCCAGAATTATATCGTATTAATTAATCATAATTAATAATAATTATTATTAATAATAAATACAAATTATTAATACCTATCAATAAATTATAATAATTTTCACTAGGTACTTGATAAAATTGTTAATAATTAGTGATAATTGATAATAATAATTAATCTAACATTTAGGATCTAGACATTTAGACCTAGTGATCTAGACACAAGGGTGATCTGTACAAAGAAGATAATGAACCGTTGTGTCAAGAATTTGCAGAGTTTTTTATTTCATATTTAGATAGAGTTTGTTCCGTAGAATTTTTTAAGACCCCCCGCAGCTTTGTACGACCAGCCGTTCGTTCACAATGAGGGCTCAAAGATTGTGCCTCACAACACGATCGTGTATCAAACTGTTGAAATACAGGTCCATTTTCATACTAACAAGCTCTTTGGTACATCATATGGGTTAAGTGATGTCGAGTTTGTTGTTCTGAGGTGCGTTTCGTGCTACGGAAAGGAAGGTAATTTCGAATGTTTGTTGGTAGGTAATTCTTTTATAGAAACTTTAATACCGACGTAGTATTAAAAACCCCAGAATTATATCGTATTAATTAATCATAATTAATAATAATTATTATTAATAATAAATACAAATTATTAATACCTAACAATAAATTATAATAATTTTCACTAGGTTTTTATTTCATATTTGTTCCGTAGAATTTTTTAAGACCATCCGCAGCTTTGTACGACCAGCCGTTCGTTCACAATGACGGCTCAAAGATTGTGCCTCACAACACGATCGTGAATCAAACTGTTGAAATACCAGCCGTTCGTTCACAATGACGGCTCAAAGATTGTGCCTCACAACACGATCGTGAATCAAACTGTTGAAATACAGGTCCATTTTCATACTAAAAGCTCTTTGGAACATCATATGGCTTAAGTGATGTCGAGTTTGTTGTTCTGAGGTGCGTTTCGTGCTACGGAAATGAAAGTAATTTCGAATGTTTGTTGGTAGGTACTTCTTTTATAGAAAAATTATTACCGATGTAGTAATTAAAACCCCAGAATTATATCGTATTAATTAATCATAATTATTAATAATAAATACAAATTATTAATACCGAACAATAAATTATAATAATTTTCACTAGGTACTTGATAAAATTGATAATAATAATTAATCTAACATTTAGGATCTAGACATTTGTTAGATCTTCCAGGTAAACTACAGTCTAGAAATTTTAACCGTCAGTCGGGGATAGACCACATTGCAATATTCACTCGGTTTCTCATCTGTAAAATTGTTTAAATAGTACCTTTTTGTAATAATACAAATTAAATTTCGATGCTGAGCTATTGACTTGAAATTTTAAAAATAGGCCAGAACTGGATCACAATGCAATATTCACTCGGTTTCTTGTCTGTAAAATTGTTTAAATAATACCTATTTGTTTAAACAAATTAAATTTTGATGATGAGCTAGATACTTGAAATTTTAAATATAGGTCAGAAATGGATGACATTTCAATATTCACTCGGTTTTTTTCTCATTGCAAACCTGTTCATTGTGTACCCAAGATCCTTCCCTAAAAGACCTGGCAGCGGGAAATATTATTCAACATGGTTTGAAAAGGGAAAAACAAGTTTTGTAAAAAATCCCAATGCTCTAGGTAGTAGTCGATACCAGTGACCAACATTTTCTTCAGTAGTCGACATGGTTTTGCACTAGTAGTCGACCTACATGTGTTAGAAGTCGACAGTATCACTTGAGTCAGTAGTCGACAGGTTTCGTCATTCCATCGTTTTCGAATTTTACGACATCTAAATAAAATACATTCAACTGTGAATCGGAACTTGAAAATAGATTAATAAGATGTAATAAAGTAGTTATCAGACTTTTTATTTGCAAACAGCTCATTATCAGTCTCAAATTGCAATAAGTACTTAAGTAAAAAGGTATGAAAACTATAGTCGAAAACTCATTGTCAGAAAATTGACATTACAGTTGGGCTTAGGTACCTATTTACACATTTTTTTCACATTTTCATGTCTTTGCTTTGGCACATAAACTGAAACGGGAAAAATTTGTTCCCTTGATTCACCCTTTCCCTCAGATCACGTCAGAACACAAGCGACCGGCGGGCCATTACGTCAGAGCCTATGACGCACGAGCGTATGACGTAAGACGGCTGGCAGGAGGCCAACAAGTACGTCAGAGCCTATGACGCACGAGCGTATGACGTAAGACGGCTGGCAGGAGGCCAACAAGTACGTCAGAGCCTATGACGCACGAGCGTATGACGTAAGACGGCTGGCAGGAGGCCAACTAGTGCGTCAGAGCCTATGACGCACGAGCGTATGACGTAAGACGGCTAGCAGGAGGCTAACTAGAGCGTCAGAGCCTATGACGCACGAGCGTATGACGTAAGACGGCTGGCAGGTAGCCAACAAGTACGTCAGAGCCTATGACGCACGAGCGTATGACGTAAGACGGCTGGCAGGAGACCAACAAGTGCGTCAGAGCCTATGACGCACGAGCGTATGACGTAAGACGGCTGGCAGGAGGCCAACAAGTACGTCAGAGCCTATGACGCACGAGCGTATGACGTAAGACGGCTGGCAGGAGGCCAACTAGTGCGTCATACGACGAGACCTTTTATGTCTCTGCGCCCCCTCCCACAACCACACCGCGTACCTCGTACTTCATTTTGGTTTATTATCTTCGATAATGAACCATTGGAATCGCCCAAAGAAAAAAAAATTTTAACCCCCCCTCAAAATTTGTTGGTTTACGTTTCAAGATACGTAGATTCCGAAACGCCGTCCGCGGCACTTTGCCCAGTTAGCGTTGAGTTAAAATTACGAAATTTTTTTTATGGGTTTCGACCAACCCCACAATGGTCCTCGAAACTTTTCATAACCCTAGGTCAAGGGGAAGGGGTTCAAAACGAATTTTGAAAATTTGAAAATCTCATATCTCGAAAAATTCATATAGAACGGTATGTTTTTTATTTCATATTTAGATAGAGTTTGTTCCGTAGAATTTTTTAAGACCATCCGCAGCTTTGTACGACCAGCCGTTCGTTTACAATGACGGCTCACAACACGATCGTGAATCAAACTGTTGAAATACAGGTCCATTTTCATACTGACAATCTCTTCGGAACATCATATGGCTTAAGTGATGTCGAGTTTGTTGTTCTGAGGTGCGTTTCGTGCTACGGAAATGAAGGTAATTTCGAATGTTTGTTGGTAGGTACTTCTTTTATAGAAAAATTATTACCGACGTAGTACTAAAAACCCCAGAATTATATCGTATTAATTAATCATAATTAATAATAATTATTATTAATAGTAAATACGAATTATTAATACCTAACAATAAATTATAATAATTTTCACTAGGTAGGTACTTGATAAAATTGTTAATAATTAGTGATAATTGATAATAATAATTAATCTAACATTTAGGATCTAGACATTTAAACCTAGTGATCTAGACAGAAGGGTGATCTGTACAAAGAAGATAATGAACCGTTGTGTCAAGAATTTGCAGAGTTTTCTTACATCGAATCACGTAGCCAGTGACCCTTCTTTTGATCTATTCAACGCTCCGTTCTATATGAGATTTTCAAATTTTCAAAATTCGTTTTGAACCCCTTCCCCTTGACCAAGGGTTATGAAAAGTTTCGAGGACCATTGTGGGGTTGGTCGAAACCCATAAAAAAAATTTCGTAATTTTAACTCAACGCTAACTGGGCAAAGTGGCGCGGACGGCGGACGGACGGATTTTATTTTATTCGATTTTCTGAATCTACGTATCTTGAAACGTAAACCAACAAATCTTGAGGGGGGGTTAAAAAATGTTTTTCTTTGGGCGATTCCAATGGTTCATTATCGAAGATAATAAACCAATATAAGAACTACCTGTTGTGGGGTTAAGCCAGTTGGTTATAATCATCTGGACTTGGTTGCTGGAAGCAAGTAAACGGACTGATTTTCAATCAGTTTTGCCATATTAGGCGATTTATCGCAAATTGGGCTATTTTTGGTTGCCTTTCTGCGACTAAAAAGTGCCATTTGCGACAAGTCGCTATTTGAGCTATTTTTTTATGAGACGAACTCGCAAATTGGGCTATTTCTCGCGCCAGGTACAAGTTTTTAAATATTGACCATTATTAAATAACAAATTTTGTTGGTGAGAGTGTATAGGGGCGGTAAGACATAAAATGTCCCACAGGGTTGCAGACTCGTATGCAAGATGTTGTTTTTCATCTTGTTGAGGGTTAGAGTCATTATTCAAGAATTCTGAGGTTACAGTACAAATTGAATAGGTTTTTTGTGTGAATTTCAACTTGTTAAATTTTGAAAGCGCTTGCGATTTCGCGCTACTTTTTCGCAATTTGGTGGCGACTTTCGGTAGCACGGGTCTGGCAACACTGTTTTCAATACATAGTTCACATTGTATCACTGTCATTCATTCAAATTATACAGTTCAATACTTACGCTTACAAGCTATTTCACATCTACTTTAACGTAGTACATAACACTACCTACTGGTTTTGAGCGTGAGAACGAATCCGCTGAAGTGTTATGAAGTGAATCTGAATCCGGTATATCTCAAACCGCTCTACTTGAGTAGGTCACTAAACCCCACCAAATGTCTTGTTCTTACCTTTCGTGTTTTTAGCCCCGTAAAACCACAATGCGTCGCCAATAATTGGCCACCTTGTCCCCTGAGTTGGACCCGGGATGTTCGTTTTGCCTTTCAGGGGGGTGAAGGGTTTCAGGATCCGGTTGACTGCGAAGACGAACAAAGCAATAACGGTCGATAGAACCAGAGTGAGTATTATGAGGAAATCCATGTCCAACGTGGGTGCTGTGAAGCTGACTGTAAACTGAGTTATTCCTTAGTCGTCAAACCCTGCAAGGCCCAGCACCCCACTCTTCCTTTTTTTGTCTCCTAAAAAAACGCAAAATATTCAATATTGACCCTCGTCTAGAACCTCCCATTATCGATATTCCGGCTAAGTCACTGGGAGGGACAATTGACGAACAATCTTCCTTGCGTCAAGGATTCCTACTCCGTTTTTTTGTTGTTATTTATCTTCAATTATGCACCACTCGAATCGACCACGAAAAAATAGTGTAACCTCCCTCAACTATAACCGCAGCCAATCATTTCCGTTCAATCCTTTCCTACTCCGACGAGTACTTTCAAGTGGTACTTCAATCAGGATGTTAGTGGGAGGGGGTGGGGGGGTATACAGGCATTCAAAACTAGGTATTTGACCAGTTGGAGTGCAACTTTGGGAATTTGTTGTGTGAACATTGAGGAATGTTTCTAAAAAGGGTGGGTCTGAACTTCTGACTGTGCAACAGATGAACTAAATGTCTAGTCAATGAAATTTTGATGTAACTGCTCTCAATTTCTCGTGATTATGTACGTTTCAGTAAGTAATGGGCTGTGTGCGTATCCACGAGGAAGGGTTCTAGGAGGCACAAGCTCAATCAACGGTATGATTTACGTGAGAGGGTACCGGAGCGACTACGACCGCTGGGGCGTTGCCAATCCTGGATGGAGCTTCAAAGACGTCCTTCCGTACTTCATCAAGTTGGAGGACAATCGGATTACTGGGCAGGCGAGTCATGGGAAGAAAGGTCCGTTGACAATTACCAGGGCTCCCTACACGGACGAAATCACAGGGGCGCTGCTGCGAGGCGGTATTGAAATGGGTTGGAGGAAAGAAGGCTGTCATGAAAACGAAGAAAGTTGCATTCAGTATACACAATTTAACATGAAAGATGGGCGTCGATGGAGTACGTCTACAGCTTACCTCGAACCAGTTTCAGGCGTTAGAAAAAACCTTCACATAATAACTGGTGCTATAGTTAACAAAATTCTTATAGAAAATAAAATAGCTAATGGTGTTCAGTTTACCGTAAACAACCAATCGTTTAGAGCTCGAGTTCACAATGAAGTCATATTGTCCGCTGGTGCCATAAATTCACCACAAATATTGATGCTTTCTGGAATTGGGTTGAGCAACCACTTGAAGGCCATAGGAATCCCTGTTGTAACAGAATCTGTTTTTGTAACAGAATTTGTAACAGGAAGATCTGATCTTCCTGTCGGAAATAACTTGCAGGACCACCTAAGCGTTAATGCGGTGTATCAAGTGAGAAATAGCACTTCAAATACTATTGACGTAATGTTTAGTGGCCAACAGACGTATCTTTATAATCATACGGGTCCCTTGTCATTCAGTGGTGTGACTCTGCTGGCGTGGAACCGACTTAAAAAAAGTGCACCTCCAATCATGCAGTATATTATTCTGCCGACCTCTTTTGACTCCATTTCAAGTGTTTCTATACACTCAACCGTGGTTCGCCCTTTGTCGATAGGAACCGTCAGACTGAACACGAAAAATCCCAACGGGCAACCTCTTATAGACGTTAACTACCTCAATCACCCTCAAGACCGCGAGATGCTTGAAAAAAGGCATTAAGGATATTATGAGGTTAATGAAAACTCGAGCTTTGGGGGAGTATAATCCCAAAATGATACTACCATCTCAATGCAATTACAGTGTTTCTTCTCGAGAAGTTATCCCTTGCTTGATTAAATACAGTAGTGAGCCCATTTACCATCCTGTCGGTACTGCCAAAATGGGACCTAAGAGAGACGGCGGGGTTGTCTCTAACGAGTTGAAAGTGTACGGCATTCATAAGCTTCGCGTCGTGGATGCGTCCATAGCACCCAGTATAGTCAGCGGGAACACCAATGCCATGGCCATCATGATAGGGGAAAAAGGCTCCGATATCATTAAAAAAGAATACATGTGTAGAAAAGACAATAAGGGCTGAAAAATGTTGCAGTCTTTCGATTAGTTTTTCAAGTTGCATAATAAATAGTTTAAACTTTACTAAGTATTGAAAATGTGAATAATCAGAGGATTCGTTTTGGCAATCTAGTCTCATTTGACGATAGTTATATATTTTTTTTTTTTCTTTTTAATATAACTTTATTATCAACTCAATGATTATACAGTTTTGATAATTGTTTATAGTAAATAACTTAATTAACATGTTACATGAGTTTGGGTACAACCCAGTGGTTGTCCCTAATCAGATAATAAATAATATAATACAGTTAATATAATAAATAATATAACAAGATAAAGTCTTACACTAGGAAAGTTTGCACGAAAGTTTACACGGTTTGTTTGAACGGAAAACATTTGTAGGAACTTTTCATTAGGAATTTTTTTTTGTTTTCGTAACAATTTAATTCTAATAATTTTTTTGCTTAATAAAATTTAAGTAGGGTAATTTTGGTTCGCAGGTTGGGGTAGTGAGTCTTGGGGCCTCTTCCGTTTCAATCTTCTTGCTGTGGGGGGAGGTGTTGCTGATTCGGGTATCGAGGCTATTAACGGGTTTTCATGTTGTATCATTCTTCTGTTCAGAGACTTGTACATTTCTTTGATGACGGTGTTCACTAGGGGGATGTCGAGGTCAGCGTGCAGCCTCGAGTTGCGCACATACCAAGGAGCACCTGTTATCATCCTTAGCACCCGATTCTGTGTGACTTGGATTTTGTTTATGTGGGATGCAGCGGCACATCCCCACAACCCACACGAGTAGCTCCAGATCGGCCTGATGAGTGACAGATACACCAGCCTTTTGGTGTCTAAGGTTAGCGGCGAGTTTGGGCTCATCAGTGGTCTGAGTTGCCGGATGCGTTCGCGAATCCTTCCCACCAGATGTGAAATGTGGCGCTTCCATGTCAACTTTGCATCGAGGTACAGACCCAGGTAACGGACGGACGAGTCAACCGGTATAACTGCCTCGCCAAGCGAGAGCTGATCTTCGTACGTCTGTCTGCGTAGGGTGAAAGGGATAATTACTGATTTTTGCGGGTTCATGCTGATTCGCCATTCCTTACACCAGTTACTCAACTCCTCGAGAGGACCAAGCAGAGCATTGCTTGCTTCTGGGAAGGTGTCTGCTACCTGCAGTAAAGCTAGATCATCCGCAAACTGGGCTGTAGTGTTACCGTCGAGATGAGGCAGGTCATGCACGTATATTAGGTAAAGAAATGGCCCCAACACACTTCCCTGCGGGACTCCGGACCGGATGGGTTTTGATGATGAAACAGCTTGCTGATATTTTACTGAGAATGTTCTTCCTCTTAGGTAAGATAGTATTAGGCGATAATATGTGTCAGGTAATTTATCTTTGACTTTGTAGAGGAGCCCATCGTGCAACACCTTGTCAAACGCCTTCTCCGTATCGATAAATACCCCAAGACAGACCTTCTTGCGTTCGTAAGTTTGCAGAATCTCGTCGATCACTCTGTGCAGCTGTTGAGAGCAGGAATGGTTTGGTCGGAATCCAAATTGAGAGGGGGGGATGAGTGGCGCTAGGTAGGGCATCAGCCTCGGGAGGAGCAACCTTTCAAATATTTTTGATAACACAGGTAATAAACTAATCGGTCGGTAGCTGGCTGGATTTTCTTTTTGTTTATTGGGCTTGTGAATCATCACGACCGTGGCGTGTTTCCATTTGTTGGGTATGTGGGTGGTTCGTAGTAATGCTTTGAGCAGTTGTTCTGTTATCAAATCGTGGCCAGGTGATTTCTTTTTTGGAAGACGATTTATCACATTGCTTACCTCGCCGGGTGTAAAGAACTCAGTAAAGAGGCTGATTTGTAGGGGCTCCTCCAGTTTCTCAGCTATCCTCTCAGTTTGACTAGGAATGTTTTCAGGGTTTGGCGAAAACTGCTCGACTAACATTGCTGAGAATAGGTTGGCTTTGTCTTGCACTGTAGTGACCCAATTCCCATTATATTTCAGGGCAGGAATGCCACTTTTGTCTCTCGTAAGCTGTTTGGTCTTTGTCCAGAGCGAGTTGTCCTGCCTATTAAGCAAACACAGTTTACTGTAATGTGCCCTGTCTCTTTCCTCTTTGGCAGCAACTCTTAATTCAGCCGTGGCTCTGTTATAACATCGCTTTGCATCTGGATCCTTGGTTGTTTCCCAGTTCCTTCTTGCCACTCGCTTAGCAGACAGTAGAGCTTCGATTTTGGGAGATCTTGTATACGCCTTACGTTTCGGATAGATAATAGTTGGCGAAGATGCCTCACCACAGGCTATCTGTATCATCCCCGTGAATGAGGCCACGGCTGCATCAATATCGGCTGGTGATTTGAGAGGGATTTGTAGGTTAATTAATTCCTGCAATCTTTCAGAGTAGCGGGTCCAGTCAAAAGGATGGTTAACCAATCGTCTTACTGTTGGCTGTGTTTGTTGAGAAAAGACAATGTCAACAACTACAGGGTAGTGATCAGAACTTAATTCCCGTAAGACCTTGACATCACCTGCAAGGTGTTGTACTCCTTTCCCAAGGAAAAAATCTAATATATCTGGGGTGGTTCCACTGTCGGGGTAGTGCGTTGGCTCGAGCGGAGTGATAACTTCCAAGGCATTTTGTAATACAACATCGTGCAATAGCCGACCTCTCGGATTATTTGTACGGCACCCAAACCTGGGGTGCTTCGAGTTAAAGTCTCCGCCTAACAAAAAGCAGGAGCGGAATTCATGGACAAGAGATAGGAAGTCTCCCATGCGTATCAGATTCTCTGGTGCAGAGTAAAAGGAGCCAACTTTGAACTCGTTTATGCACGAATGGTGTAAAGCAACTTGACAGACTTGCATTTCGTTTTCTATCACTGCAGGTAGCTCATCATGTCCAATGGAAGCTTTGATGATTAGGGCTGCACCACCTTTTCTCCTCCCAGACGGGTGATCAGCACGATAGACTTTATATCCCGGAACATAGAAGTTGAGCTGTGGAGATAGTTTTGTTTCTGATAGGAGTAGTAGATCTATGTCGTAATCTTGGAGGAATATAAGGAGTTCGTGATACTTGTTAGACAATCCTCTACAATTCCATGTGCCAATTATCAATTTGCTGAAATGATTGTTGTTCATTTTGCTCTAAGAAGCGAGGGTAGGACTTGAGCTAACATTTCAATTAGTGGAGAGATGATGGTTAGTAAGCGATCTATTTTATTGCAGAGTGCTTCCATTGATGTTGATGAACTATTTTGTTGTTGAATATTGTTTTGTGCCACCTCGGCGTAAGTAGGTGTCATGTTAGAATGGGTGTAGGTTGACCTGAGGTGATTATGGTGCAAGATATTAGGACGTGTTTGGGTAGCAGCTGGCTCATTTTGGGAGGGATTAAAGACTTTCCGTGTATTTTCAGGAGCTTTTGATTGAAGTTTTTTGTGTACTGGACACCCTTTATAGCTTGCCGTGTGTGGTCCTTTACAGTTAGCACAAACAGGCGGTGTATTGGTGGGCTTATCACACTTCTCCGAAGAGTGACTTGCATCGCATTTTACACATCTAGGAGATTTGTTACAATAGTTTTTCGAGTGCCCGTATTCCTGACAGCGCAAGCATTGAATTACTGTTCGTCGAGGTCTAGGTGCCTCAACTTTCACTTTACAATAATATAGTGATGTGAGAGAGAATATATTTTGGTTATTGGGGTCAGGCGAAAGATCGAGGAAAAACAAGGGCAGAGCGGATTTCGTTATCGGATGATGCACTGGAATCATTTGGACTGGCTTGTATCCAAGAGCTTTCAACTCTGATAACATGGACTCAGTATCACAGGTTGGGTGTAGTCCTCTTATTACAACCCGAAAATTTCTTTCCGACTTCAATTGGAAAGTGTGGAACTGTGCATCACTAGTTTGCAAATATGCTACAGTTTTACGGTAGTCCTCGATCTTTTCGAATGTAATTTTTAACTTTCCTTCAGTTGTGAGATGTTTGAACCCACTGGAACAAGTAGTTTTCAACTGAGTTATCAGAGCATTAATATTGCTGACATTATTGATGAAAACGGGAGGCGGCTTAGGTAAACTTTGTTGTTGATCTGTGGCCTGCGCCTGTGTTTCCATTGTCTCCAGAGGAGCAAAGCGGTTGGGTGATAGGAAAGGAGAGTTGTTATCATCATTCGCAATAGTTACCTTTCGGCGTTTCGTGTGAGAAATCTCTCCCGGGTCAAGGTCACTCGCCATGAAGGACGTTCAAAGGACGGATTATTGACGATGTATCACAATAAATAAAAAAATTTAAAAAAAAAAGAAAACTGATAAGCTACAATCGGATTATATTCACTACAATAGGTCCGCACTGCTCGGCAGCTAGAGCACAACTGTTATATATTTTAAAACAAGTAGGTTACAAGCATGTCCAAGTTCACACACCAACGATACCAATCTAATTCACTCTAGAAATGGTTGTTATAATATGGAAATTATAATCGATAAATGGAAATTATAATCGATTGTAGTGCTATGTTTACGTACCTACCTATAAACAACATATTCACAGGTTAAACGAATTTAAAATCAGTAAACTGATGTTTAGGATCTACACTACATGGAGATATTTCGGTACATAGATATGTCTCATTTTCTCCCTGTAAAATATGTGTTTAGTTTTTCAATTAAAACAAAATATCGATAACAGGTGAACCTGGGCCTATTTTGCCAAAAGCGTAAGTCCTAGTCCTTCCTGAGTCCTTCATAATTTGAAATGGTCATAATGTCTCCAAAATTGGAGCTATTTAGGATTTGTTTTTAAGTTTTGTTGGGATTTGTATAAAATGATGCTACCTACTCGATGTACCTACCAGATTATTTAGTAGGTATCAATGTTCCATTGTTTTTTTCCTCTCCATCTGGTTATTTTGTTTGAATCCCATGTGAGATAAAATTAGTTAAATTCTTGAATAAAGGTTTTGTGAAGTGATTTTTCTTGAAATTAAATAAATTTTGTTCTCAATTCCCTTTAATTCATTGAGTGTGATCAGCTTTGGTGTCTGCTTTCACAAGTTTTATTCTAGTTACTGAACTCTTTAATTTCAAATGAAAATGAGCTTCCTAGGAAGAAAAACAAAGGAGTTATGATGGTTTACCTATTTTAGGCTGAAGAGGTTTTTTGGTGAGTACCAAATTACAGCTTCATAGAGTGAACTGCATAGAAATTAGCTATAGGAGCAACTCAGCTGATCACAGCCCTTTGCTGTTTAAAGTTTAAGTCCTAAGGAAGCTACCTACATACCAAATAAATAAATGACAAGTGATAAATCATTTTAAAAGTTATTATTATTTTTTATTTTATACTGAACACGATGGTGAAATTTGAATTGCGATATCTCATCTCGTTCTCAAACTGTGGCACTTTGAAGATGAGGAAAGGTGGCTGATACTTGAGATATACTTCATGTTTAATCTGCTCTAATCTGAAAACGGAAAGAGATATCGTAATTCTGATTTCACCATCGTATTCAGAGTTGAAAACTCTATAAGCTGAGGAGGGTTTGAGAAGTTGGGGGGGGGGGGGGAGGTCCATAAATTCTCAAATTCTCAAAATGAAACATTCTGATAAGTGGTACCTCATTTTAAAGGTTTTCTTACGCTGAACACGATGGTTCGGTGAACACCACTTTGCTGTACATTATGTTTCCATCTTCCAATGTTACTTTCATTCAAATAATCGTCCATTTTTTGCGTTATCACTACCTCACCACGCAAATTCGTATTATTAATGTATAATTTACTTTTTCGTAATACCAAAACATTTTATTAGCATTTTTTAGAACATTTTCATCTGAGTCTGAGGGGCTCTTGACAGTGATTTCTTCATTAGAAAATCGGGCGTCGTTATCATAACCAGTGTTAGAGGCTTGCATACTCCGCCCAACCCGCCGTAGGAGTGGCATCGTGTGATGCCATGCGCCAAAAATAGCGCAGGTGACCTGATTTCGGTTTTTTCATTGTTGAGAACAATAATGAGAATGAAAAGAAACCGAATGGGTTAATGACAATTTGATAATTCAAGAAAATCAGCATTTACCTAGCTGTAACTTTCATGATGGGACGAGCAGGGAAGAACAAAAGCTCTTTAAAGTTCTTCTTCATCCACTACAGGGATCTGATAGTATGCCCCCTTTAAATCTAAGTGCGTTTTATTCGATTGGTCTGATTTAAATGGAGCTTGGGGCATCTGTCGAGGGGAGGTTGACATGATGTTCGGGATTCCAACACTCCAGAGCTGAGCTGAGAAACTACAGGGTTAAAGTAAACAATTAATCAGGTTTTCCACTAGATGAGTTTATTGATCCGATATAGCAAGAGATTTTTTGAGAACTCCTTACTTAGAATAGGTACTTGACACACTTATTCCGGTACTCAATTATGAACGCACACTAAATGTTTTCGTGGAAAAGGTCATTTCTGGGTAATCCTCCTTGTAGCAACCACAGGGTATCCTTTCTCTGATTCCCTCATTAGAGCGTGCTTGTAAGTCACGTCCTTGAATTTCAAATCTGTGGTGAACTTGAATCTTCTGACTATCATTGAGATGATAAGCTTAGAAGAGAGGTACGCAAAGGTTTTGCCTGTAATGAATCAAGAGAAGTAAAATATCGATGAAGAAAAAACAAATTCTTGGCTTAATGTTATTCTTGCATGGTTTCATGGCTGCCTGAGGATCACTTCCCTTGCATTCCATGCTAAATTCTATAAACTTCTACCTTGACTCTTGATCACCATTTACTTGACAGTATAAACAGCCACTCACCGGCACAGCCTCTGCTCCCAAAGCTGAACGGCATGAAGGCTCCTCTTGTCCTCTTTGTCACTTTTTCAGGTAAGAAATGATCAGGGTAGAACTCTTTTGGTCTCTCCCAGTGAGTCGGGTCATAGGACATGTTGCAAAGTGCGAAGATAAGTGAAGCGCCCTCCGGGTAAATATAACCGTCTGCGAAAGTTGAAATCAAGCAGGCAACTTCATTAATATTTCGCATGAGGTCAATATCGTAATACAGAAAACAAATTGCTGGTCTCTGAACTAAACAAGACCGGAATCGAACGAGAAACAAAAATATAAAACTTTCCCGTTAAATTTGAAGGTTTACATTTCAACATACGTGTATTCACGTATCGGCGTTAGCTCAATGATGGTCTATCATATTCATTTAAATGATTAACAAATACCCATTGGGAATGCTCATGTACGGAGTCGTGACATTACCTTTAATATGAAGCCTAAAAGGAGCAAGGTATCAGCAGAATTGGTATGACGACGATGCAGCATGCATCGGATCGCTTCTTGATCTCAAGGAATGGTTGTCACTTCTCCATGTCGAGGGTCCAAAGTGGGGGTACTATCCTGAGGCAAACAAGAGCTACCTGATCATCAAACCCGGCATGGAAAGAGAAGCACAAACCAATTTCGAGGGATCGAGCCTGAGAATCGTATATTCTCAATGTTTTCTTGGAGGTGTCATAGATAGTCAAGACTCTAAGATCGAGTTTGTCGAAGGAAAAGTGCAGGGCTGGGTACCAGAAAGATGGCAGAGGCAGCAACGAAAAGCCCTCAGGCAGGATATGCAGCATTTACTAAATCTCTGTTCAGGGAGTAAGATTTCACACAGAGGGTAGTTGGAGGATGCGAACAAGAATATACACCCTTACGTGACTGCATACAAAACACTTTCATTCCGGCAATGATAGGAGGATCCGTTAGTGATGGTGAACGCGAGGTCTATGAGTTACCTGTGAAATTAAGCGGACTGGCGCTTCAGGACCCTGTCAAAACAGTCCATCTCAAGTTTGTGGGTTCTGTTTGTGGGCTACTAGCTTCTTAGCAGAATCAATCAGGGTAGGAGGAGAATGCAACATGGAGCAGCATGAACAGGAAATAAGTGCAGTCCAAGGTGACGAGAGAACGCTCAATGCAGCTGCGGCCACAGCTAAACAGGAGAGACTATTCCTTGCCCTCCCAGGGAATCAAAAAAGGTTCCTTCAACGAATTGTGCAGTCTAATGCTTCGCAAAGGCTGACAGTAATACCAATGCAGCTGGATGACCTGGACCTTTCACCAATGCAGTTCCGAGAAGCCTTGGCACTGAGGTGTGGAAGGGAACCTCAAGCACTACCCACGAGATGTGACGACTGTGGCGAACCAATGAATCTGTGTCACGCTCTAAACTGCAAGGCTACTGATAAAACATGGCCATGACCAAATCAGAGATCAGCGCGCAAAGATGGGAAATTTAGCGTCGAACTCTGTGGGCCTGGAACCAGTCATGCAGGAAAATGAAGATGGAACTCCAAGGGTGGGGCCAGACATCAGGATTCACGGCCTCTGGGATGTAGAAAGGGCGGGCTACTTGGACACCCGCAGAACGTTCCCTCCTATGCCTTCCAGGATTGGTCAACAGTCTCCCAAAACGCGGCAAACGCGAAACACGCAAAATACGACACAGCAGTCCAATATTTAAGAGGGTCATTCACTCCGTTAGTCGTTTCTTGCGAAGGAGCTCTCCACAAGAAGTACTCTGCCTTCCTGAAGAGACAATCTGAGGTCCTAGCCATCAAGTGGTCGAAGCCACTGTCTCAAGTGACGCAGTGGGCACGGGTGAAAACCCAGATGTCCGTTATCCGAGCAGTGTCACTGAGGGCGAGGGGATCAAGGCGTAAGGTCAGATGCCTCACATTGGAGGACGGCGCCATAATGCCCTAATGGTGCTGTAGGAAGCCTGATGGACTCCCGGAGTTCTGTGCCAACTTGGCTTCGAACAAATCAAAACAAGGGCAAAATCAACTCGTGGATTCATCGGTCCATCATCATTCATCACTAATGAACAATCCCCGCTAATAAATTATGTTACTTAAACGATTAACTAAACATTTTTATTCATGACAAACTGTTAGGATTTTTAATTTGTTGTACTTAGGAATTTAAAATGGAATTACTATTTACATATTGTTCGAAATATTTTTAGGCAATTTTAAATATTGCTACAAGTTCAATTTGTAGTTATACAATTCTGGAAGTTTTACTCCTACAACTTCGGGTATCACTTATTAGTCTAGATGCGTGTCAAGATACGTGTATTCACGTATAGGGTCGGCACTAGCTCAATGATGGTCTATAATTTATTTATATACATGATAAACTAAACATTTATATTCATGATAAACTGTTTAGACTTTTAATTTGTACCTATTAAGGAATTTAAAAATGTGTTACTATTTAGATATTGTTACACAATTTTTAATTGACTACTATTTAGAAATATAATTTGTAATTATATAATTTAGGGGTTTCTACCTACGCCGGCAATCACTTATTCAGATGATACCAACGTGGCACCTGGTGTAGATGCAGCTCTTGTCACTTTTGATAATCTGAAAATTGCACGTACGGTCGCTACCACTGAGAATAGAATATACTAGAGCGGCCCTTCACGTGCGAGCCGCCTAGCGGAAAGTGTGCTCTGCCCCCCCAACCCCTTGGTTCCCCGACCCCGCCCTGCGGAGCATTACCCCTGTACTGTTGCGCCCGCACAATCTCGCCGATAGCCTCAATTTGCATCTAGATTTTTGTACATTTTTAGTTCAGATAATTTTGTTATACTGCGTACGAGTATTAGTACCTTGTTAACTGGCAGGGGGAAGGCTGAAGAATATGGGAAAGGAAGTATCAATCTTGGGAGTATTTTTTGACTTGGATCATAGACACGACTGTGTACGACAACAACTCTAGGTATGATTATTTTATTTCTGTTTCAAACAATGAACAGAATCAATTGAAACAAAGTTAGGTGACCGAAACTTCATATATTCGGAAATGATGGTACCTACTCGGAAGAATTTACTCAATCACTGAGTTCATAATAACCCAAGGTATTCTGTTTTGTTTTATTTTATGATAAAATACGTTTATTTAGAAAAATACTTTTGACGAATCTTTGCAACAGAAGAAAATAGAATCAAAACTGAAGAGAGTCCTCAAGAAAGTTGAATAAAACCCCTGGGAAAATGCAAAGCACGGCACATGTAACAATGAGATTTTTCACTGTCCTTTGCAATGAATAATTTTCTTGAGCTTCTGCCGTATGCGTTGTTCCTCGATTTTCTGATTCTGGTCCCGGAGGTGCTTTTTAATCCTGATGCTGAAGTAGGCCTTGCCAATGCTCTCAACCAACCAATTTTTATGGTTGTATTCTCCTTCAATCGACAAGTGAGCAGAGTCAACAAAAATATTCATGTCTGAACAGTGGGAAATTAGCATTCTGGTGTAATGACTAAGGTTGCTGTTGAATTTGTTTTTTAAAACTGCCATCCTGAAAATTTTCTCGCTGATCTTGCATATGCGGGCAACATCCGATGATGGTTGAATTAAACCTCCACGGTTTTTCATTGAGATTAAATTTGAAGTTAAATTCAAGGGGCTGTTCTCTTCGTCGGTTATTGCAAGTAAACATTCTTCGCACTTTATTTTCCTTCCCATCCCTCGCACAACGTATCCCGCAATATACTCAACGATATCCAGAATCAAGTCTGAAAAAACGGCGTCTCGTATCTCGGGGCATTCCTCGTATTCTCCAGGATCTTCGAAATCCAACGTACTTGATTTTCGTGTAGATGAATTGATGAGTTCTTCACAGGGAATATTTCTTCCGAAGCTGATTCCAAGAAAGTCAATGTTGTCCAAAGGAATAGCGTTCCCGCTACTTGAGTCACTTTCATGCAACTGTTTATGCATGATTATTTTTCTAAACAAGTGGCAGAACTCGAAGGCACTTGGATTATCATTGTTTCCTCCTCTACTTCGGATGTAACCACCAGCACAGGAAAAGAAAAAAAGAAACGACACGAAAACGATATGGAAAATGGTGCAAACACGGGGCGTGGAGCGTGGACTGAAGGCAACTAGGCGATGAGTTGGGGAACCAGAGAGTGGGGGAAGCTTGACACATCGTCGGTTCCCACAAGGCCGCTCTAGTATATTCTATTCTCAGTGGTCGCTACAGTGATGCCTTTTAGCTGCTCCAATATAGAAGCGCTACATGTCGGTTTCTTCATTCCATATTCTACTGACCTATTTTTACTTCCTTAGTGAGCGTTCTGACAACCGCAGGCCCAGACACGTGTCGTAAGCTTTCATTAAACGCCATTTCCAGGTAGGTCATTTTGGACAATTCGTCTCTCGATGGAACATCTAGGCTGTACTTCATGACTTCTAACTGTTCCTGATAAATTTTCTCCTGGTATTCTGGGTGCATGGCCAAAAAGAGGATCAAGGACGACATTGTGACACTCGACGTATCAAAGCCCTTACAAAAGCATAGAAAAATGGATTTAACAACTTATAATAATCTTTGCACTACATAAGCCCGACAGTAAGACATGATTTTGTATGAAATTAAACTGGTGGAAGCGCCCATGGCAATAGACCGAGATAGTAGGTGTAACTGTACTTAAAATACTAGCTGCTAGTATTTTAAGTAGGCCTACAGTTACACCTGCTGCAGACCCAATCACTTGAATCGAATAAGAATAAGAATTGAATATTGGGTTTTGCTGAGTGATTTGTACCGTTTCAGAACTGTGAAAGCTACGAGTTATACGCTTGAGCATAATTATCAATGTGAATTATTCACACTCATTTTAAATAAATTTGTAATTAGCTTGAACAATTCATTGAACTCACGGCTACAATCGCATCAAAGAAACTGAAAACTAGCGTTTCCTCGGATTCGTTGTGAAGTATAGCGACTCTAATAGCAACCTCGATATAGTTCATCGGCTCAAAAGCGGGATCTGAAATAATCATGGTACCTAATCATTAGTTCAATTAAGAATTTGACTTTCCATGAATTGTACCTACTGATTGTCTCATAATAATTTACCTGACGGATCTCGACCTTCTCTTGCCAATTTGTCGCGACAGTCATCGACCATCTGGAAAATGAGTAAAAGGACATTTTACTGGGAAGGGTAAAGTTTTGATAGGTAGGGTAATTTCATTGTCTGGTGATTGCTAGATATTAGTTTGGAAGATTATAGTAGGTACCTCAAAATTGTAAATAACATGTACCTTCCCAGACAACACATTGATGTCCGACGTTAAGTGGAGGACATCAACTTGTTGGCAATGCATAATCATAAACATAGAATGATTCATGTCCTGTGTCCAATTAGTTAATCCCTTATCTATAGATAATAAAATAGCTATAGCCAATAAAAACCATTCGAGGAACTAACAACTATTCCTCTCGGTACACAAAGGAACAAAATAGACATTTCCTTGAAAAATAATGAAATATAAAGTTCTCATATTTCTTCTAATTCTTAGTAGAAATTTAAACAACATCCTCGAAGAGCAACAATTGATTTTAGTCAACGCTGAATTAAAATGTCTACAATGTTTTGCATCAAACTATTTTCAATTGAGGAATCTAGTGTTTTTTTTTTTTTTTTCAAAAACCAGTTATGAATTTAAACATTGCTCGTGTCACACACAGGTTCATAGCATCGATGCAACATCGATTTATATAAGTACTAAAATCGGTTTCTAAACCTGACACGAGTAGGTAGTTTTGTAATAAATAAATTTTAAAATTGCGGTTTAGAGCAGATAATAATATTATATATTATAATAATATATTAGTATATTATTATATATATTATATTATGTGACTAGGTATGGAGCAACGAGGTTGTATCGCTGGGTAGAACGTATCCCACAAAAAATACTCCGTTGTAAAAACTGGCCCGCCAAAAAACCTCTTCAGCCGCAAGAAGGAATGATATCCATTTTGCCCGCCAGCCACTTATATAGAATGCTCGGTGCTTCGCACCTCGCTGTTGAGTGTGCATATAGAAACCTAATCCTCCTACCCCTAACCACCACCACCAATGTTTTCCTGTTCCCTGTCTTCTTCCCACAACCCCCCTTTCACCCTCAGTCCCCCTCAGTTTCACCGAATATGTTTCCTCTGTTGCACCTGCAGGGAGCTTTGCACAAAAAAGATGATAAACCGTTGAGTCAAGAATCTGCAGAGTTTTGGTTATTGAAGTTGAAAAGACCTGCAGAGACAAAATGCAAGAATAATCAGGTAGAATAATCCACAAGTGTGTTTGTTCAGTTCCCTATGTGAAGATAGTAACATCAAATAACATGTGTAGCAAAATAATCAAGCCAGCCAACAGTGCCATAAATAATTTGTACCAGCGGCAACGAAAATACTGTTTAAGCATGTCTGTAATGAAGAGCGTTTCCTCGTTGACTTGCGAACAAATAATTTCCAGCTTCTACAGCGTCACTCATGTTCCTCCCCGGCCAGCTCACAGAACTAAACTGGATGAGGTCGACCGGCCCAGCCTCTACCACGCCTGGCTTTCCCCCCACAGAACTGTCTCACAAGGATAACACATAAAATAATCAACATGACCAAGTGCCTTTTTAAGGTTTAAGCTAACATTCTGATAGATTGGTCCAGATACCGAGCTGTGGACCCGTCAAAGTGGTCAAAATTAGCCTAAATTTCAGTTTTTGTTCATAAAATTTTCTTGGGTTGAGATAATGGGTTAAATCATTCAAAATTTTATTTAAAAAAATCTATGTAAAAGGTCAAATCGATTGGTCCTGTTACCCAGGCTATATAGTTGTCAAACTGGCCGAAAAAATGCCTGAAAGTTCTGTTTTTTTATTTCTATTTGTGAGGGGGGGGGGGGTAAGATAATGGGTTAAATCTTTGAAAAACACTATCTGATGCTAAAACGAAGCTCTGTGCAAAAGTTCAAGTCAATCGGTGAAGGTGGAGAGGCTGCAGCATTGCCTGTCTCAACAAGGAGAAGAAGAACAAGGTAGGGGCGAAAAACAGGGAATTTTGAAGTTCGGATCCCTTTAGATCTAGCGACTTGAAACGTTCAGGGCTTTCTATTATCCACACTAAGAAGATCCACACCAAATATCAAGTTGATCGGTTGAAAAGGAGCCGAGATATGAATACCCGAAAAACGCGTTTCGTGGCGTCTGATAAACATACAGGTACATACACTTGGTAGGTCTACACTTGGTATCGTTCGTGGGAATTCGGGTTATTTTTCTCAACTGGTTTGCATAGCGGGGTGGAACGTTACAACAATCCTAGATAACAAGACCATTGACTTGGGCTCACTTTTTGAAGCGCAACTTTCCCGATCTTCAAAGCCTTCTTTAGGTCTCGGCCATCTTGTGACATGTTGTATATCCAATCAATTTTATATTCTGGTTTTACAGCGCGGACCATGCACGTATCAATGATTCTGAAAATATAATACGAGTATATAAGTGAGTCATTCATTATGTGGGACAGTAAGAACCTATCAATGTTATACATGCTAACTAGACTTGCATCGATGCCACATGGGGGAGTTTCATGGTGTCTTCAATTTGCTGGTCACCCCTCACGTCAAATATAGTTTCTGAAAACATCAAAAATAAAAATAATTATTTAGTTTAAAAACCCCATTCTCTGGATACCATTTGGCGATTCCATACCGAAGTAGATGAAACATCTACATACAGCACTATTTCGCACCACCTAAACCTTCCTCGCGTCACAAATGACGACACATACGTTGGTGGGGGCTGCGCAAGAAGGAGCAACTGGCATCGCAGGGTGATCTTATTGAGCTTATTACCAGTCACGATTTTGTTAACTGTGCACATTCCTATCGATTTCATTCATTATTTAAAATTCAGCACATAACAATTCATTCCCTTTATATGATGAAAATATCACCAAGTAATATGTTTTTGATGTAATTCCATTACTCTTCCTTAGAAAATTTGGGTACCTTCGAAAATGAACCATTGGAATCGAAAAGACAATTTAGTCAAGTTGTTCTTATTATCGATAGATTTCCTACTAGATTTAGAAATGAAACCAAGCATCATTGGAGGAACTTCAATGTATTTCTTGGAACGAAAGAAAACCTCCAAAAGAATGAGGAAGTGCGATTGTGAAATTTACATGTGCGGTTGAAAATTCTGGGAAATCGCTCGAAGAAATTGAAGACTCCAGCTGATCGGAAATTTATTGAAAGATTTGACAGGATCAAGTTCATTTACTATGTTGAATGGGCCATTATTAATACCTAGTGACAAACTTGACACTGAAAATTTACTAAATGTTTGACTTGTCGTGACTATACTAGTTTCCGCTCTAACAGATCAGAATGTACTACATTTCGGTTCATTGTCTTTAAGACACGTAGATTCCAAAAATCCAATTTAAAAACCTTGTAAATCCTTGAGAAAACGGTTTATTATCATCTTTGTGCAGATCACCCTTCCGTCTGGATCACTAAAGATAGATTAACTATTATCATGAATTATCATTTATTAATAAAAATTATTATCAAGTAGTGTAAATTGTTATTAAGTATTGTTAAACAAGAGTTAAACAAACACCCTTCACGGTTCATCTGCTCTAATCTGTTAACGGAATCAGATATCGCAAATCTGATTTCACCATCGTGTTCAGCGTTGAAAAATTTATAAGCTGAGTTGCTATTCGACAAAAATGTTTTTAGTAAAACCAGTACCTACACACATTTTACATAAAACCTCTTATTTTTTCAAAAATCCGCTCTTACAGCCATGCTGCATGACTGTGGATTTTAATTTCATAATTGAATAGAACGAATAGAATTTTGTAAGATCATCCGGAGTTTATCACGTTCATAGAGGGGAGCAGCCGAGGTCGAATTTCTTGTTCTGAGATACATTTTGTGTCTACGGAAAGAAAGATATTGCGCATAGAAATAATATTATAATATTAATATAATCCACATAATATGTGGATTAATAATATTATTATGTGAATAATACCTGTTTATAAATTATTGCCGGCGTAGGTATCAGAAAAATCCAGAGATCATGGTAATTCATTAATTCTAAACAGTTTATCATGAATATAAATGTTTGATTTGTCATTTTTATTTATAAATTATAGGCCATCACTGAGGTAGTTACACCCCCTCCCCCTTCTTTTCGGGGGTGACCACCTGGTAGGGATCATGCACATAGGAATATATCTAATGTCTTGTCTTTTCGTTGAAATTGAACAATAGAATCTTACTCGTATTTACCTACCCAGAGTTATATCCAGGGTGCAATATTTGATCAATTCATCCACATGGAAAACACCTTCACCGCACTTGGATTCCATTTTCTGGAGGAGAAGTTTTGTTTTGTCCGCAGTAACCATCAAGAAATAGTCCATGTTCTTGGAGTGGAGAAGTTTATCCAGAGGACGTCTGAAGTCGGACCATGCTTTCCCTGTGACGAGCAAAAGGCAGATAAATGTTTAACAATAAATGTATTGTGCTGAATAGGTCTGCTCACTTGTTCAGTCAGGGTTGTACTCTCTCACAATATTGTTTAGTAATTAGGACAGATATGATAAAACTATAATAGTCATATTATGACTAAACGACGATTATCCTAGAACGATTAGCAACCTACAACACAGTGGGTAGGTACCTACGCATTACGGGTTACGCATTATGGGTTATGAGAAGTTGGAGGTCAGAAAATATCGTTGCTAAATAAGCTTTTACTGGATTTGAATGATCAATGAATCTCAAAGTAATTCATTAAAACTATATTTGATTAACCTTTTCATATATTTATATATGTATATATATAATTAATACATTAGGTACGTATCTTACCATTTCTGATGAAAATGCCATTCGTAGCAGCTTGAAAGGCGTGATAGAAGTCGACATCTTTATCCGAGCACTTGTTCACACTAATAACTGCCTGCACAGAGTAAATGTTAACTTTTTAAATTAATACATTGATAGCCATATCCACTTTGGTTGACTGTTTCGTATTTTATGAAAACGTACCAACAAATATATTGCTTTATATAGGTATTAAAAATATATTACTCGAAAATTATATTTTTTCCACATCTACAGTACTGTGATGATCACGTGAATGACGTGCCTCAACTGCATCATAAAAGATAGCATACCTCAGCTGTCTTGGCGTCGGCTATACAAATCATCAACTTGGGGCCAAGGTACAAACTCATGACTTTCCTCATTTCACTCAATTTTTGCAAAATTGTCCATATATCTGTTGAATTAGGAGATTTAACGAAGTCAATATTAGTTTCACGAATAACAGACAATGATAATGACATTTTTTTTTTTTTTTTTTTTTTTTTTTGAATTTTACCTATTTACCTATTTTTACCTATTTACCTATTTATGCACCTACCTATGCACCTACCTATGCACCTACCTATGCACCTACCTATGCACATTATTCACTTCAACCAAGACAGAGATGCATTTGGGAATCGTAGGATCCCTTTAACTGCTAAGATGCAGGTTTTTGAAGCCAATGTCCGAGCCATTTTGTGTTATTCAGCCCAGGTTTGGGGTTTTCGAGAGTATGGCTGTGTTGATGGCGTTCAGTTGGTGCTCATTAAGAAACTTTTCCGCCTCCCGATGCATGCCCCAAATTATATTGCATACCTTGAGACAGAATTGAACCCACACTCGGTGTTCACCCTGCAACTGCACTTGAACTACATAGCGAAGGTAGCAAAGATGCCAAGTTCTCGCTTACCAAGGATCGTTGCTAAAGAGGTCGCGAGGGCAGGGGTGTTTTGGGCTCAGAAGTGGGGAGACCTTGTTTCACAATATGGAATTGCCAACAACTTAAGCTCATTCGATGGCTCGCTTCTTAAAGCTGACGCGGACAGAATTTTGGCCAACCTAATTAATGACAAGAGAGCAAGTTACAGGGAAAGAGCAGAGACTTCCAATTCTTATACTCTATACCGAGAACTGGACCCTAATGTCAAACCTGCCAGCCTACTCAGAGCTTCAAATCACCCAATGAGCACACTCAGATGGCTATTCAAACTGCGCTCCGAGGTATTAAATCTGAATTTCAAACCATACCTCGACACCCATTCTTCAGCAGAACAGTGTTCAATGTGCAATCGGAGAGAGTTTGAAAGCACCTATCACTATTTGTGCACATGCCCGGTGCTGGCAGATTCAGGAGGACCGCGTTTCGTAGGGGTGTATTGGGGTGTATATCATCCGTTTCTGTACCTCAGCATGTCCATACAGAAAGATGCTCGTCGGAGAATTTAACTTTGAATAATAATGATGACCTGATGAAGATCCAAATGTGTGAATACTACACTACGCCCATTATAATTAACTCTATTTCTACCTTTTTTGCTCTACCATTGCTTTTTTAATTTGTTTATTTTGTCATAATGAACGCTGTTGAGTTCCTTTATATTCACCATAGTATGTCGGCAAAATCCCGGAGCTTCCGACAGGCGGTTTTCAGAACCATGTCGTACTGTTTATTAGGCACTACTAACCATGTACAGGTAACCTTTATTTTCAATAAACGTTTTTCTTCTTCTTCTTCTTCTACTTGATCTATTTGTTCAACCTCATTGATTGTAGGAACTAAGTTGTTGTGAGTCTTTGTACTGTGAAATATTCATTAGTTCATGGTAGTAAAATTATTTCGTGTACCAGGTAAATACACTATTACTGCATCATATCAACAAGGTTATCCACATGGTTAAAGAGCGAAATCGGAGAGATGCAGCACCACCTATTTTTCTGATGAAAACTAGAGACGTTTCATAAGAAAACTAGAGACGTTTCATAAGAAAACATTTCATGACACATCGCCGTCTCCCAAAAACGTGACACTTTTTGCCAGTTAGCTCAAGGCTAAAGCATGTTCCACGCTAAAAAGAATAAAGAGATAAAAACTCTTTTTCTGTCTATCTATCACTATTGTAAGACGGTCTTACAATAGTCTTACAATAGTGATAGCGTGGCTCTGGACAATGGGGTACCGCACTCAAATCCTACCCCCCCCCCCCCTCCACGGGACGCCCACACACAGATAACTAACGTCTGATGTTTCATCTAACAAGATTGAGATAAATTCTGACTTAGCTAGAACAGATTTAATGTCATCTAGAATGTCATCAGCTTTAGCACTTATACTCTTAAGATCATTCTGGATGGCAGGGGAGGTCCCTTTAAAAATTGTTGCCGTTTCCAAATGATCTTCAGGAGATTTAATAACTCGAGGTAATTTCCTTTGTTATGATAAGAGGAAGATGACTCGTCATGCCCCCTAAAAGGCAGTTCCTGTTTAGCCAAAAAAAGAATGCAGTCAATAAGCCAAACCATAATCTCCCTGTTTTTTTTTTTACGTTCTTATTATGAAGAGAGATTTGTGCAGTTTGTTGCACATCCAACAAAAGATTAGTACGAGGGCTCTTACCGAATTTTTATAAAGCAAGGAAACTATGTGCGAATTGCTATACTGGTGTTTTTTAGCAGCGTTTGTCAAGACTTGGTTTGCAATACTAGAAAAGTCACTATACCATGATGTTTTTTCAGAGGAAAACAAAATGCGTGGGAAATAAAATAAAAGGTTTTTTTTTAACTACACCCTGATAACCATTGGTTGGTATGTATCGTAAGTACTCACGATTTCGTTCCTTGACAACTCTGTTGAGATTCGGGACCTGCAAAGTCGAACGGCTGGCCACAATTATGTCGAATTTTTCGCTAAGACTTCGCGAGTTAAACGACTGCTGACCATTGAACAATGCAACAATAATGCAGCAACTATCCATTTTAGGCGGATAAAACCTAAACGAAAAACTGAGAACAATAATTTCGCCTTCAAGATGGGAGTCCTCTCAGGAGCCATTGACTATGAGTCCATTCTCCATAGATGCAAGTTGCTAACCCTTGAGAGAAGACGGTGTTCATTTGACCTCGTGCTGCTCTATAAAATCATCAACAGCCTGATTCACTGTCCATCGCTGCTCTCCAAGATTTACCTTTCCGCTCCTCGTTCTTCATCCCGCTTGCCGTTACTCTTCAGTGTCCAGTTTTCTTCAACGAACTACGATCGAAATAGACCACTCCTCTGCCTCCCGCGCAGTGGAAACCTACTTTTATCTATGAACCCTCAGTTCGATTTTTTTCATTCCTCCCTAACGAACTTAAAGACTCTTGTTGCCTCATCCCCAGTCTCGTTTGGTTGAAACTCAGTTTTTTGTTTTGTTTCCTATGTTCGATTCCTTTGGAGGTTTTGTGTTACTTTTCTTTTCAATTGTGTAATTATGTAATTCAAGAATGTAATTGGGCTTGCCCGTATAATAAATAAATAAATCAACATCGGCTGAAAACACATCGATGGATACTATCAACTCGAAAGAAAAAACTCTGCAAATTCTTGACACAACGGTTCATTATCTTCTTTGTACAGATCACCCTTCTGTCTAGATCACTAGGTCTAAATGTCTAGATCCTAAATGTTAGATTAATTATTATTATCAATTATCACTAATTATTAACAATTTTATCAAGTACCTACTGAAAATTATTATAATTTATTGTTAGGTATTAATAATTCGTATTTATTAATAATAATAATTATTATTAATTATGATTAATTAATACGATATAATTCTGGGGTTTTTAATACTACGTCGGTAATAATTTTTCTATAAAAGAAGTACCTACCAACAAACATTCGAAATTACCTTCATTTCCGTAGCACGAAACGCACTTCAGAACAACAAACTCGACATCACTTAAGCCATATGATGTTCCAAAGAGCTTGTTAGTATGAAAATGGACCTGTATTTCAACAGTTTGATACACGATCGTGTTGTGAGGCACAATCTTTGAGCCCTCATTGTGAACGAACGGCTGGTCGTACGAAGCTGCGGATGGTCTTAAAAAATTCTACGGAACAAACTCTATCTAAATATGAAATAAAAAACATACCGTTCTATATGAATTTTTCGAGATATGAAATTTTCAAAATTTCAAAATTCGTTTCGAACCCCTTCCCCTTGACCTAGGGTTATGAAAAGTTTCGAGGACCATTGTGGGGTTGGTCGAAACCCATAAAAAAAATTTCGTAATTTTAACTCAACGCTAACTGGGCAAAGTGGCGCGGACGGCGGACGGCGTACGGCGGACGGCGTACGGCGTACGGCGGACGGACGGATTTTTTTTTATTCGATTTTCTGAATCTACGTATCTTGAAACGTAAACCAACAAATTTTGAGGGGGGGTTAAAAAATTTTTTTCTTTGGGCGATTCCAATGGTTCATTATCGAAGATAATAAACCAACACATTGATCAAGTGCCAATTTCCTTTTTTAATGAGATTCAATGATTGACGCTATCATATAAATATAAGTTTAAATTTAAACTAAATCATCGTTATAAATAAGACCCCAGTGACAGCGGTTATAATTGCACAATTAGGTAATTAGTCTTGTCCAAAACCCCGCCCAATTCAATTGTTGCAGTAGGTACGTTTCACTACTCACAGCATTGAGGTATGCGATTTCATAACCTTACCTTTCGTATTTTTCGCCCCGTAAAACCATAATCCGTCGCCAATAATTGGCCACCTTGTCCCCTGAGTTGGACCCGGGATGTTCGTTTTGCCTTTCAGGGGGGTGATAGGTTTCAGGATCCGGTTGACTGCGAAGATGAACAAAGCAATAACGGTCGATAGAACCAGAGTGAGTATTATGAGGAAATCCATGTCCAACGTGGGTGCTGTGAAGCTGACTGTAAACTGAGTTATTCCTTACGGTCCTCAAGCCCTGCAAGAGCGGGGACGTGGTCAGAGGGGGTCCAGCACCCCACTCTTCCTTTTTGTTGTTGTTGTTTTTTTTTGGTCTCCTAAAAAACGCAAAATATTCAATACTGACCCTCGTCTAGAACCTCTCATTAGCGAAATTCCGGCTAAGTCACTGGGAGGGACAATTGACGAACAATCTTCCTTGCGTCAAGGATTCCTACTCCGTTTTTTTGTTGTTATTTATCTTCAATTATGCACCACTCGAATCGACCACGAAAAAATTGCATAACCTCTGACGGAGCGGGATATTTGCCCGTCTCCCTCCACTATAAGTGCAGCCAATCACTTCCGATCAATCCTTTCCAAATCCACAGACTGTCATCGGAGAATCATTCCTTTTTCCGAGCCACCCGATTCTCTTGGCTCCTACGCTTTTCTCCCGACCGTTTTGCTCAGGATTTTGCTTTTTCTTTAAATATTTATTCCAGATCATTATTCTTTTCAGATTTCCGAAGAAACCATTTTCTTTCTTTTTTTTTTTAAATTTTTTTTGCCAATTTTTCTTGTTCCTTTTTTTTACCAAGAAAGTATCTTTAGTTTTCTTTAAGCATTCTAATACTTTGCTTGGTAGCAGGGCTAAACGTCCACCCCTTTGTTATCCCAAGTGTCTAACGTTTTTACGGTATTTACCATATCTAACGTTTAACCTTTTTACGGTATTTTTACGGTATTTACCATTAAATTGCCATAAGTGCATTAAATAAATGAACGACTTACGTATGATGAAACATCATTTAGAATTAATTTGTATTGGCATACCTACCTAATATTGGGGTTTCTCCTTGTACCTACCGACATCGGCAAAAAAACCCTCGTTTCTTCACTTTGAAACAATTTTTTCCATCTTTGACGATTTTCGGATTCAGCGTTATTTTCTACATACGCCTAATGCACGTTCGTCTTAGATTACGAACGTGCATTAGGCGTATGTAGAAAATAACGCTGAATCCGAAAATCGTTGTGTCAAGAAATTGCAGAGTACGTTAACTGCATTTCCAAAAACTCTGCAAATTCTTGACACAACGGTTCATTATCTTCTTTGTACAGATCACCCTTCTGTCTAGATCACTAGGTCTGAATGTCTAGATCCTAAATGTTAGATTAATTATTATTATCAATTATCACTAATTATTAACAATTTTATCAAGTACCTAGTGAAAATTATTATAATTTATTGTTAGGTATTAATAATTCGTATTTATTATTGATAATAATTATTATTAATTATTACGATATAATTCTGGGGTTTTTAATACTACGTCGGTAATAATTTTTCTATAAAAGAAGTACCTACCAACAAACATTCGAAATTACCTTCATTTCAGTAGCACGAAACGCACCTCAGAACAACAAACTCGACATCACTTAAGCCATATGATGTTCCAAAGAGCTTGTAAGTATGAAAATGGACCTGCATTTCAACAGTTTGAGTCACGATCGTGTTGTGAGGCACAATCTTTGAGCCGTCATTGTGAACGAACGGCTGGTCCTACAAAGCTGCGGATGGTCTTAAAAAATTCTACGGAACAAACTCTATCTAAATATGAAATAAAAAACATACCGTTCAATATGAATTTTTCGAGATATGAGATTTTCAAATTTTCAAAATTCGTTTTGAACCCCTTCCCCTTGACCTAGGGTTCTGAAAAGTTTCGAGGACAATTGTGGGGTTGGTCGAAACCCATAAATAAAATTTCGTAATTTTAACTCAACGCTAACTGGGCAAAGTGGCGCGGACGGCGTACGGCGGACGGACGGATTTTTTTTTATTCGACTTTCTGAATCTACGTATCTTGAAACGTTAACCAACAAATTTTGAGGGGGGGTTAAAAAAAAATTTTCTTTGGGCGATTCCAATGGTTCATTATCGAAGATAATAAACCAAAAGAGGCTTGTGTACGCAACCATGAGCCATTTCGAAAATATTTTATAAGAATGTACCTCGCGTCAACCGCCCAATGTTTTCTTTTACACCAAGTGGTGAACACCATGTATCCTACTCTCGTTGATGGTCAAACTCTATTTAAACGTCTACAAAAACTTCACCCCTTCCCATTGACCTAGGGTTATGAAAAGTTTCAAGGATCATTGTGGGTGGAGCTGGTCAGAACCCGTAACCAAACTTTCATGATTCTAGGACAACGTTAACCGGGCGATCCGGCGCGGACGGCGTACGTCGCACAGTGAAGCCAAATCCCAAAAACTCTGCAAATTCTTGACACAACGGTTTATTATCTCCTCTGAGCAGATCACCCTAATCCAATTAACGAACTGTTAGATGAAACTCTACCGCATCATCCAAATTAAATTTAAAATACCATACGAATTTCTTTCATATCATACCATACTGTACTATACCAAATCATACATACAATAATATACCATGTCATACAAACCGAGTGAATATTGCATTGTCATCCAGTTCTGACCCATTTTTAAAATTTCAAGTCAATAGCTTATTATTACAAAATTATTACAAAAAGGTATTATTTAAACAATTTTACAGATGAGAAACCGAATGAATATTGCTATGTGGTCAATCCCCGACTCACGGTTAAAATTTCCAGTCTGTAGTTCACCGGAAAGATGAAAACAAAGTAGTTTTAATGATGGGCGTCTGGGGGGTTGACCGACCGTTTTAGACGCGAAGTTTAGTGTTTCTCCTAAACCTTTGCGCGCTCACTGTGAACGAACGGCTGGTTGTACAAAACTCCAATTGGTCTTAAAAAATTCGTAATTTTTCAGGTCATTCAAAAGTGAACTAAAAATGACACCGTTTCATGAGACTGTTTAGAGATATGACATTGTCGAATTTTCAAAGTTCGTTTTGAACCCTTTCCCCTTGACCTAGGGTTATACTCAAACCGCTAATGTACAGGCTTGCGGCAGCCCTTTTTTTCTCAAGTCAAGGATCTAATGTACGCTCTAACTACGTCGTCGGTGACGTGGATGACGGAGATGATGATACGGACTTCTCATCCATGAGTAATCGCCAGCTGCTCGAGACGATTGCTAAAAGTGTTAGCACGCTCAACACCCGGGTTAGTAAACTCGAGAAGCGCGTCACCAAGTTGGAACATCTCCCCCAAAAATGTGACACATCCACCCAGGATCTAAACCTCAATGCGGAAGAATTGTACCAAGAGCTATTGGAACGGCAAAAAAGGGCAAAAAACATTATGATTTTTGGTATACCAGAACCCCAGCCCTTAACTACTGCGGATACGACTGAACCTGAAACTCTCTCCCTGCAGCAGAAAATTGACATGGATTTATCTGAAACGAGGAAATTGCTAGCTGCTGTTACAGAAGGAGAAGACAAAGCTCCCATCGTCACCAAGGCTCTGCGGATGGGCAAGCCGAATCAAAACTCGACCAGACCTCGTCCATTGAAGGTGATCTTTACGTCTCCTAGTGACGCCCTTGCGGTTCTCCGTAACAAGAAGCATCTTCCCCCGGAATATGGCCACATTTCTATTTACGATGACAAAACCATTCGACAACAGGAATACTTCAAGAAACAGAAGGCGATACTGGAACAAAGAGAGAAAAATGGCGAAACCAATCTTATTATAAGATTTGTAAAGGGTATACCAGTGATTGACCAAAAACCTAGCTCAAATCCTCCAAAAAACTAGTTTGTACGGGTTTTAATCCGCCGGCCTCACCAAAATTTATTTCTTGCTATTATCAAAATGTTCGTGGCCTACGGACAAAACTCGACAAGTTGAACAGCGCAATTCCTACTACTAATTTTCAGATAATATGTTTCACAGAAACGTGGTTGAACGAAAATTTCTACTCTGCTGAACTCGGATTTATGAATTATTTGACCTACCGCTGTGATAGAAATGTTGGGACTAGTGAGTGCTTGTTAGGGGGAGGCGTTCTTATATCTGTTCACAAATCCATTAAATCCTCCATGATCGAATCTCCCACTGACAGGCTCGAACTGGTCCTAGTTTTGATTACCCTTGGATCTCAAAAGCTAATCATAAGTACCGTTTATTTTCCTCCGAATTCAAGTCCTGAGCTTTATCAACTCTATAGCACAGCCATGGAATCGGTTTCTGTAAAATACCAGGATTGTGGTATCTTACTATTGGGCGACTTCAATTTACCCCAATTTAATGAATTTAACTTTAAATTTGATGAGAATTTTCGCTCTAGTGACCCCAGCCTCACAGTTATTCGGGATCTTGCCTCCTTTCTTGGCCTGGGACAAGTCAATCTGGTCCGAAATTCCCATAATTCAATTCTCGATTTGATTTTTACAAACATAGAAAACGTCAATGTTGAACAAAGCTACGATACTCTGGTTAATATTGATAACTACCATCCTCCATTATTAATGACTTGTGAAATTACTTTAGACTTGTTCTTGCAAAATGACTCTTACTCATATAATTTCAAAAACGTTGACTACGATGCATTGAATTACTACCTATCCATGATTCCTTGGGACGAATACCTCTCTTCTGACTGCGTTAACGCCAACTGCTCAACTTTTTACAATATTCTGCATGAAGTGATTGATTTATTTGTGCCAAGACGTCAACAATCTGAACCACCATATCCTCCTTGGTTTACCCCTGAGTTGATCGATTTAGTCAAGAAAAAACTCGTCGCCCATAAAATTTCAAAACTGAATCCTTCAGACCAGAATTATGAAATTTTCTCGAATATTCGTGCTAAATGCAAAGCCTTAAGCGAGCAGTGTTACCAAAATCATGTCATATTTGCTGAGTCCAGAATAAAGTACAAGCCTAAAAATTTCTGGAAGTTTATTGACTCAAAAAAGAAAAATTCAGCCATTCCTGCCATCATGCACTTGGAAAATGATTTCGGTGACAATACCTCATCCATAGCAAACCTTTTTAGAAATTTCTTTGAATCTGTCTATACTGATTCTCACGACGTCCCCATTCCTAACTTAAATTCTCAAACTAGGGATTCTGTAGACCTGAGCTCTTGCTCAGTATCCTTGGGTAACGTTTTTAGTTACCTAGAGAAATCGGATGATAATCCCAGTCCTGGACCTGATGCGATCCCTTCTATTTTAGTAAAAAACTGTAGATATGCCCTATCAAACCCATTATTCAAACTCTTCAACCAATCCCTCTCAGTTGGGCGATTCCCGGACTTATGGAAGTCCAGTTTCATTACCCCTATTCATAAAAAAGGGAACAAATCTAACGTGAGTAACTATCGTCCAGTCAGTAAGTTGTCGTTTATACCTAAAATGTTTGAATCCCTCATTTGTGATGTTTTGATTCCTTGTTTCAAAAATATAATTTGTGATGAGCAACATGGGTTTCGCGCAAAACGTTCAACTGTGACAAATTTGGCACTTCTTTCAAATGATGTAATTCATTCCCTAGAAAACGGTTATCAGATTGACGTGATTTACACAGACTTCGCAAAAGCATTTGATCGTGTTAATATTAAACTTTTACTTGAAAAACTGTTGCAATATGGTATATCTGGAAAGTTGCATAAATGGTTTGAATCTTATCTTACCAATCGTATTCAATGTGTAAAAATACTAGAGTCGTGTTCTTCCCCTATAGAGGTGACGTCAGGAGTACCGCAGGGTTCTCATCTCGCCCCTCTTCTTTTCATTCTTTTTATAAATGATTTGCCCAGTTCAATTCAAAGTTTAGTCTTGTTATTTGCGGATGACGCAAAAATTTATCGTGTTGTGAAAAACATTAATGATTGCTTCCTTCTCCAAGATGATCTTGATTCATTGTACAACTGGACCAAATTGAATGATCTCTCTCTTAACCTAGAGAAATGTAATATTTTAAGAATTTCTCACTCCAAATCCCCTTTAAATTTCCACTATTCCATAAACGGCCACATCCTCACATCTGTTGATTCAACTAAAGACCTTGGTATTTTCATGACCAATTCATTCAGTTTTGGTTTATTATCTTCGATAATGAACCATTGGAATCGCCCAAAGAAAAAATTTTTTTAACCCCCCCTCAAAATTTGTTGGTTTACGTTTCAAGATACGTAGATTCAGAAAATCGAATAAAAAAAAATCCGTCCGTCCGCCGTACGCCGTACGCCGTCCCCCGTACGCCGTACGCCGTCCGCCGTCCGCCGTCCACGCCGTTTTGCCCAGTTAGCGTTGAGCTAAAATTACAAAATTTGGTTTCTGGGTTTGGACCAGCCCCACAATGATCCTCGAAACTTTTCATAACCCTAGGTCAAGGGGAAGGGATTCAAAACGAAATTTAAAATTTCGACGATGTCTTATCTCCAAATATTTAACTGAACCGTGTACATTTTAGTTCACCTTCGAATGACCTGCAAAATTACGAATCTTTTAAGACCAATTGGATTTTTGTGCGACCAGCCGTTCGTTCACAGTGACCGCGCAAAGTTTTAGGAAAAACACTAAACTTTCGCGTCGAAAACGGCCGTTATGTGACCCAACCACCAGACGCCCAGAATAAAACTACCTTTTTACATCTTCCCGGTAAACTACAGTCTAGAAATTTTAACCGTGAGTCGGGGATAGACCACATTGCAATATTCACTCGGTTTCTCATCTGTAAAATTGTTTAAATAATACCTTTTTGTAATAATACAAATTAAATTTTGATGATGAGCTGTTGACTTGAAATTTTAAAAATAGTTCAGAACTGGATCACAATGCAATATTCACTCGTTTTCTTGTCTGTAAAATTGTTTAAATAATACCTATTTGTTTAAACAAATTAAATTTTGATGATGAGCTAGATACTTGAAATTTTAAATATAGGTCAGAAATGGATGACATTTCAATATTCACTCGGTTTGTATGACATGGTATGAGTATGGTATGGTATATTATTGTATGTATGATTTGGTATAGTACAGTATGGTATGATTGGAAAGAAATTCGTATGGTATGGTATGCGTACGGTGAGAATATGGTATGGTGCCGATTTGCAACACAGTCTGGTATAGACAGAAGGGTGATCTGCACAAGGAAGATAATAAACCGTTGTGTCAAGAATTTGCAGAGTTTTTCTCTTCATATGGAAACCATAATATCAAAGGCAAATAGAATGCTTGGATTCGTGAGCAGGAACTCTAAGCACTTTACCGCGGAAACACTGAAAATTCTTTACTGCGCCTTTGTCCGTTCAGGCCTGGAATATGGTTCATTAATTTGGAACCCACATCACAAAACATATATTGATCGCTTTGACAGAATCCAGCGCAAATTCCTTAGAGTGGTTGCTTATAAAAGACGAATCCCCGTTGCAGATCTAAATTATGTTGATCTTTCAGCATCAATTAACATAGAATCTCTGGAAAATCGCCGCTTAAAAAGCGATCTTATTTTTTTATATAAACTAATAAACAATCTTACTGATTCTCCAGATCTAGTGTCAAAAGTGAATTTTCATGCACCACTTAAAGTAACCCGAACCATAAGACCCTTCACCCTAGAATTTCATCGAACTGATTACGGCAAATTTTCTCCGATCAATAGACTGATGTACAACGCAAATTCTCATCCGTCACTTGATTTCTTTGGCTCTAGCCTTTCAGGGTTCAAGTCACAATTGGACAAATTAACCTCCTTTTCCTAATACTCGACTACACTTTGAATTGGTAAACTAATAAAATGTTATGCTGTATTATTTGTACGTACATCTATAATTTGCTTCTTGCGGCCTTATATATTTTATCTTCATTATTATCACTAAGTTTTAGTGCAGATTGTGTACTAAGATCTATTTTTCATGAATGTAAAACATGTAAACTGGGTGTTTCCCGTAATAAACGTTTATTATTATTATTATTATTATTATTATTGTTATGAAAAGTTTCGAGGATCATTGTGGGGCTGGTCCAAACCCATAAAAAAAATTTCGTAGTTGGGGCATCTGTCGAGGGTAGGTTGACATGATGTTCGGGATTCCAATACTCCTGAGCAGAGCTGAGGAACTACGAGGTTAAAGTAAAAAATAAACCAAGTTTTCCACTAGATGAGTTTATTAATCCCACATTACAAGTGACTTTTTGAGAACTTCTTGCTGGTCATTGTTTATAGTAATTGACACTATTATCACGTACACTTACCGTTTTCATGGAAAACGTTATTTATGGGTAACCCGCCTTGTTGCCACGACAGGGTATCCTTTCTCTGATTCCCTCATTAGAGCGTACTTGTACGTCATGTCCTTGAATTTCAAATCCGTGGTGAACTTGAATCTTCTGACTATCATTGAGATTATGAGCTTAGAAGAGAGGTACGCAAACATTTTGCCTGTAAGAAATCAAGGGTACTAATATAGAGTTGGGGGAAAGAAAAGGCGTGAAATATGGTTTCATATGAATTAAAACCTGAAGTCGAGCTTACTACCTGTCCTTGCTGCTGGACACAAATTACTCCATGCAAAATTCTATAATTTTCTACCTTGACTCTTGATCACTGTTCTGACTCCAGTAAATGACTTGAATATTAGCAGGAAGACCTTACTCTGCTCTGGATTGCCTAATGTGTTTGGTTAATGTTTTGACATTGGCCCGGTTCATATTGGCTCTACATAATCACCATTTACTTGAAAGTATAATCAGCCACTCACCGACACAGCCTCTGCTCCCTAAGCTGAACGGCATGAAGGCTCCTCTTGTCCTCTTTGCTACTTTTTCAGGTAAGAAATGATCAGGGTAGAACTCTTTTGGTCTCTCCCAGTGAGTCGGGTCATACAACATGTTACAAATTGCGAAGATAAGTGTAGCGCCCTCCGGGTAAACATAACCGTCTGCAAAAGTTAAAATATCTAGCAGGCATATTTCCTCAAATATTTCCTTCATTATCCAAATGCACAAATCAAATTGCCGATGTTTTTTTTTCTTCAGGGCACACTAACTACCTACTCAGATGGCCTTATGAGATGTGGATGGCCTTATCCCTATATGGATGTGGATAATATTACCTACGAGTTTCCTACGTTTCGGGAAAGATAAGCATCCCATCACCTAAAGGTGGGGTCACATTGGAGCGGAAAGTCCGGATTGCGGATTGCTCTGTGATTGGTCGAGGCCATGGAAGTACACTCCTAACCTTCGACGCTGACTAATCACAGAGCGATACGCAATCCGGACTTACCGCTCCATGTGAACCCGCCTTTTGTGTTATCTTCTGCGGGTCCTCGACAGCAATGAAGAATGGAGAGTTTTGTCTTTGGAATTTTCCTTATAAATTTAAGTATGTACCACAAAGGATGATCATTTTTCCTTCGAGGGTCATAATATGCTGGGGTCATGTCGCTCCGGGATTCCATTTTTCTTGGTAACCGAAGTTGTGACAAGGGGAGAGCGCAGGAACAATCGAATCCTTTTTATAGGGTGAAAAAATAGCCTGATGAACCATCCAGGTACATACTTAAAAATGTGTTACTATTTAGATATTGTCAGATAATTTAAATTTATTACTATTTAGACATATAATTTGTAATTATATAATTTAGGGGTTTCTATTTCTACCTACGTCACTTATCCAGAGGATACCTACGTGGTACCTAGTCTAGATGCAGCTCTTGTCACTTTGTACAGTATATACTCTGAAATATGCGCAAGTCTGGTCGCTAAAATGATGAATTTTAGCTGCTCCAACATAAAAAGCTCTACATGCATTTTTCTTCATTCCACGTTCTACTGACCTATTGTTATTGTCTCAGTAAGCGTTCTTCCAATCACAGGCGGACTCACGTGTCGTAAGCTTTCATTAAACGCCATTTCCAGGTAGGTCATTTTGGCCAAGTCGTCTCTAGTTGGAACATCAAGGCTGTACTTCATGACTTCTAACTGTTCCTGATAAATTTTCTCCTGGTATTCTGGGTGCATGGCCAAAAAGAGGATCAAGGACGACATTGTGACGCTCGTAGTATCAAAACCCTGAACAAAATCATAGGAAAATGGATTTGAAAGCTAATAATTTATGTGTTCATTTATTGTAAGATGTTCAATTTTCATACTCCCTGTACCCAACCACTTTATTCAGGCCGACCGTAGGACATGAGTTTGTATGAAATTAAACTGTTGCAATCGTCCAAGTTATACCAACTGTATAATGCGGACAAGATAATATTTTATATTGGAAGTACCTAATCTTCAAACACGCTAGATAATTCATACTCTATTTGTTATGAATCATTGAACTCACGCCTACGATTGTATCAAGAAAACTGAAAATCAGCGTTTCCTCGGAATCGTTATAAAGTAGAGCGACTTTGATAGCAACCTCGATGTAGTTCTCCGGCTCAAAATCGGGATCTGAAATAATTTTAATTAATTATTAGTTCAATGAACCATTTGGCTGTCCATGAATTGTACTGATTGTCTCATAATAGTTTACCTGCAGGATCTCGTCCTTCTCTTGCCATATTGTCGCGACAGTCATCGACCATCTGGAAAATTAGTGGGAGGACATTTTACTAGGAAGGGTAAAGTTTTGATAGGAACGGTTATTTGATTGTCTGGTGAGTTGCCAGATATTAGTTTGGACGATTGTAGTACTTTTGTTAGGAACGAGAGTAATATTTAGTCGAACTTCAAAGTTGTAAATGTCCTGTACCCGAACAATCATCTTGATAGCAATGCACAATCTAAATAGATATAGAATAATTCACGTCACGTGAGCGATTAATAAATCCCTTAATTTTCTATAGACAATAAAAAAATGTGGTGAAATAAGAACGATGTATCTGAATAGATATTTTCATGGAAAATGGTTAAATCTAAATTGCTCGTCTCTTCTGATTTTTAGTAGAAATCTAAACAACACCCTCAAAGAGCATCAAACCGTTTTCAATTTCACGGTCTAGGGTTTGTATTTCCGAAAACCAATCGAAATAAGTACTTCTTATTTATTTCCGTGTTTGTCAAAAAATTGAGTAGGTGGACTAGTATGGATATTTTCTACATGACCACGACATTTTTACAGGAGGCTTGGGACAAACGAGTTATGTATTTTTACATTGTTGATGACACATGCAGGTTTATAGCATCGATGTAACATCGACTTATATATCACAGGAGTGTGAAAATTCAAAAATCCCAAATGTTGAGAAAACGCATTAAATACATAAATACATAGGTAACTCAAAATACTATAATTCAAATTTTGAAGTTTTGGGTCCCAAATATTGTTGAAAATGTCGTTAAATTACTTTTTTTTAGGGAAGCGACTTATGACTACTACTTCTAGGGAAGTCTAGCCACCTTCTCCATCAACAACTAACTACTTGAACAAATTTTGTATAATTTTGTTGGATAAATTGAGAAAAGGTTTTGAGTGGTTACATTACTATCTTGGATTTTTTATATAAATATAAATTTATTTCAAATGATTTTACCTGATTGTTTACCCTTCTCTGCACGTTTCAACTCGCAAATTGGCTAAACATTATTCCAGCTTCAACAACAGCAATGTACCTATGTGTCACTCCGGACGATAACTCTCGATAGAATTGAGATAAAAAGTTCAAATTTGTACAAGAAATCCGTCATGGCAATTGAAAGGCTAATTTCATAGATCTATGGGTAGAATCGGGCCACTCTAAGAGGGAGTTTTGGGGAGTTGCCCATAAATTCCCAAAATGAAACATTCTGACAAGTGACCCCTCATTTTAAAGTTTTTTCTTTCTATTCTAAATGCTGAACACGATGGTGAATAATATTCACCATCTTATAATATAGGTAATAATATATTATATTATAATTATATTATATTATAATATAATAATATATTATATTATAATTATATTATATTATAATATATAATATATTATATTATATTCTTGTAGGGCTCTTCAAGATCTGTCTGCCTATGGTTATAACTGGAAAATCGAATTTTTCGACTTGTCACACTCCTATTCTTGAGCATGACAAGAGTAGCGTTGAAATGTATAGGTATAGTTTAAAATTGACCATCTCGTATCATTATGGAGCTGTAGTCATCCCAGAAACTCCTCCTGTCTATAGAAGATATGTGACTAGGTATCGACCAACGAGGTTGTATCACTTGGTAAAACTTATGGTTAGAACTTATCACGGTCAGCCGACATTCAGGAATCACTCATCTGCACAAATTCGAAATATTCAACTTACCAACCTTTTTCAAGGCTTACGGATATTGTGAATTCTCCGGGTGTAAAAAAGTATGGGGGAGGCACTGAAAAGTGGACTGCATTGGGGTTCAAGATTTTATGGGCCGTGAGAGATGCACAATGGGAAAATGCACACAAAAAAATAATTAGAGAGGTTTAGATGAAGGGAAACTGACCTTGTAGTAGCCGTCTCACTTGAGCGTCACGTCGACGGGAATGAAGATTCGAGGCGAGGAAATTCGAGTAGTCGCGAATATATCCGATGAAATTGAGGGTTTCTTTTCTTTTTTGGTGGTGAAGGATTCGGGTTTACTATACCGTGTACTTTTTACCTCACATGTGAGACGTGAAGCCGGAAAAGAGAGGTGGAGGAGTACCTATTATACCTAGAATAGGTGGGGAAAGTAAGGTAATGCGTCAGAAGTCGACACTGCGCTAATAGTCGACACCCTCTTCAAAAGTGGGCAAAAGCTAAGGATAAAGACGTTTTTAGTTGTTGCTTCCTATTATACTATTTCTTCTCAGTGTAGAGAGATAAGGTTGCCTTAGAAACACGCGGGTTTAAAGGAGTCCTTTAAAAGGACGCCAGAGCGCTCAAAGCTGCTATCGTTCGTTTGACCACGGTTCACGGTTGACCACGGTTTGAGGACGGACTGGAAATGTAAGTGTATTTCACTTTTATTACCTGACATTTAATAATATCTTTTAGGCTTCTAGGCAACATTTATTCAGTTTATTTGCGTATCCAATGATGTTTTGATTGGTTCGGGGAGGGTGCCGACTACTGACATAAATTTCGGCTCATATTTATTATTCGACAGGGGGTGTCGACTTCTGAAAATTTTCAGAATTTGCTGTGCATCAGTAGTCGACACTAGCTGTATTTTCTTCGAAAATATACCAACTAAGTTCACAGAATGGTCTCAAGGTTTAGAGGATGGAATTTTATTAACTTTGTAGGTATTTTCTTTTCATGGCAGAAATTTAAAAAATGGCTGGCTCGTCAACGAAGAAGAAGACGAAGGAGGCTCCCAAAAAACCGAAGAAAACATGCAATCCCAATAGGAAGGGAAGACGACTCCTCCAGTACACAGAGGACCGAATGGCTAAGGCTATTCAAGACGTAAGAAGTGGAGTAAACATCAAGGAGGCAGCAAAAAACAACGATGTTTCTAGAACCACTCTACTTGGCCACTACTTTCAAGGCCAAAGTAGAAGATTCTCAGCTGTGTTTTGTGAAAGATGTTACAGATAAATTAAACCCTGTATTGATTGGGGAAGACAACGATGAGGACAGGAGATACATTTTGCCAAGTTCTTCCAAGTGATTTTGTTCATTTTGCAATAATAGTCACCAACTTGTGATTTTAATTAAACATTTATCTTGTGATTTTATTTATTTCGTAATGTGATTTATTAATAGTCCGCAGCTAGTCTGTAATGAATCATGCAAAGTATTTCTCTAGTACTTGACAATATTTTTCTTGAAATTAAAACTGTGCTCTACATTTTGACATTTTATGTCTTTACTATGGCACATAACTCAAAAAGTGTGACATTGCGGTGTGACGAAGAAAGCGTTATGAAAAATTTTAATGATTTTCACGTACAACCGATTCGTTGCTACGGAACTTTAACTTCGCCAGTTATCATCGTACAAAAATCGTTCACCACTCGTTGGATAGCTCTCGATTTACCTAACCATATTACGTTAACCACTGCGGAGTGCGTGGCCGACAAGCTGCGGTATGAGCGTGGTTCTTTAAATAATTGTTTACACACAGGTGATCATTCTCAATAATTTATATAACAATTTAAAAAAAAAAAAAAAATGAAGTACGAGGTACGTGGTGTGGGTGTGGGAGGGGGCGCAGAGACAAAATGTCCCTCGTGGTTGCGTACTTGTACGAAAGCTGTACATTTCATGTACAGTTTCTTCAAAAATTCGCTCTTATAGTCATGCTGCATGACTGGGGACTTTTTATCTCAGTTTGATAACCCCGAAACAGAAACACTGTACTGAGAGTGAGAGTTACACCGATAACCCGCACACAGATGGATGCCAATGCATAAGGGATCTACTAACATTTTCTGGTTTACTAAATCTTTATGTTGCTTATGTATCCCAACCGTTGTATAACGCTATTTACTGAAGTGTTTTTCTCAATAAAAGATTTATTAGATGTCAATGGGCAGACTGACGAATTTGGGTGGACAAAAATCTGAAACTCGGAGATCCTTTAGGAAATTTCACGGTGATCACGAAAGTAGTGAGGAAGAAATGGGGGTTTCAGATATCTGCCTCCCTCTGGCCCCTCTGACGTCGTCACCACCTCCCTTCGCTACCACCCGATCAAATAGCCAGCCCGCCCTCTGACGTCATAGGCTCTTACGGCATAGGCTTTGACGTACTAGTTGGCCTCCTGCCAGCCGTCTGACGTCATAGGCTTTTACGGTATAGGCTATGACGTACTAGTTGGCCTCCTGCTGGCCGTCTGACGTCATAGCTGTTTGCAAATAAAAAGTCTGATAACTACTTTATTACATCTTATCAATCTATTTTCGAGTTCCGATTCACAGTTGAATGTATTTTATTTAGATGGAAGTCGAAAAAAGTGAAAACGATGGAATGACAAAACCTGTCGACTACTGACTCAAGAGATACTGTCGACTTCTAACACATGTAGGTCGACTACTAGTGCAAAACCATGTCGACTACTGAAGAAAATGTTGGTCACTGGTGTTGACTACTACAGCATTGGGATTTTTTACAAACCTTGTTTTTCCCTTTTCAAACCATGTTGAATAATATTTCCCGCTGCCAGGTCTTTTAGGGAAGGATCTTGGGTACACAATGAACAGGTTTGCAATGAGAAAAAACTATTTCCCTACGTGAAAGGTAAGCTCAAAGTTCAAACTTCCTTTAACGTGTCGACTTCTGACCCATTACCTTATGGATTCAGTGGGGAATGGAAGGACTTTATCCTCATTCATTTCCCATCGCACATCATGTTTACATCTGTTTACATCAATGGTTGTGGGCTGTTTACAAACAGCCCACAACCATTGATGTAAACAGATGTTCAACTGATAACAAGATCATGCAGGTTGGCTCACTTTTTGAAGCATAACTTTCCCGGTCTTCAAAGCCTTCTTTAGGTCTCGGCCTTCTTGTGAAATGTTGTATATCCAGTCAATTTTGAATTCCGGTTTCATAGTGCGGTTGAAGATCGCATCAACTCCTCTGAAAATTTATAGGTAGGTACGTGAGTCATTCACCATACAACCGACAATTGGAACGTACAGCCTATTACACTTTATTAACGGAAAATAGACTTGCGTTGACACCAAGGCAGGGATTTTCATGGTGTTCTCATTTTGCTGGTCACTTCTCACGTCCAATACATTTTCTAAAAACATAAAAATTAAAAGAAATTATTTTATTTAAAACCCCAAAGCCCTGGATACAATTTGACGATTCAATACCGTAGTAGACGAGACATCTACGTTCACCACTAGTCCGTACCACCTAACTCTTGCCGGCGGTCCTATATGACAACGAATGCAGTACCAATCTTTGGGTAAAACATAAAATGGTGGGACGTGCACGAGAAGGAGAAGGATTAAATATCCGAAGGAAGTTCCTGGTAGGAATACACCTAATGTCTTATCTCTTCATTAAAATTAAACAATAAAAACCTGTTTACCTACCCAGAGTTATATCCAGGGTGCAATATTTGATCAATTCATCCACATGGAAAACACCTCCACCGCACTTGGATTCCATTTTCTTACACAGAATTTCGGCTTTGTCAGCAGTGACCACCATAAATTCGTCCATTCTTTTTGAGTGGAGAATTTTGTCCAGAGGGCGTCTGAAGTCGGACCATGATTTGCCTGTTACGTGCAGAAGTCAGAGAAATGTTAACAATAAACGTTTTCTGCTAAATAAGTCCGTCCGCTCACTTGTTCGATTCAGGGCTGTACTCCCTCACAATATTATTCAGTAATAAGGACAGGACATTTATATAATAAAAATGGATGTCTAAGGGGCGGTTGCTGACCTCGGGATTAGCTCAAGTTTTCTACTAAAATTGATATAGTCCAGGAATAACACGAAAAAAGCATTGCGAACCTCGGATTATTTTTGGTCTTGGACTATCTTTAGATTTGCTGAGAACCAACTGTAATGTATGGTTTCCTGAGTGTCCCCTTTTCTTGGGGGGGTTAGGCAATAGGCCCACCCAGAGGGATATCGGGGTCTGCCTTCACAGACCTGGCTATCCCCAGAGTGGTCGTATAAAAACATCGGGAACCAAGGACACTCAGCAAACCCTCATAAAACTCGAATAACCCAAGACTAATTTTTAATTCTGGTGCCATGCTGAGGTCCCGATTGGTCTTAGTCCGGAACTAAATGTTAATCCCGGACTCACTTTAGCCCTAATTTTTAAACTCGCCCATCACCAGGTTTATCTCTTCGATCCCTATGGTGTCAAGAAGTTTGTTTGTGCCTACACTCCTAACCTATTTACGTTCTACACTCATTATCTGCTGTGTCGCGACAGGTTTTTTTCCATTTGTGTTTAGTTCTTTCATTCTAGCTGTACCTAGTTCACATTGTTTTGTGCTTGGACGCAAGAAACAATGGTATGCTATCAAATACTATCAATGATACCCACACAATAACAGGAATTCCCGTAGGTTTCCCTGCCTTGATCTAGGACTTGATGCGTCAAAGTCTGTTACTAATTTTTAATCCCGAGCTTACTATTACTCGGGAGAGACCAGAACTAATTTTTAGTCCCGGACTGAGATGATCCAGGGATTAAAAAAGTTAATCCGAGATTCATCAAGCCGTTTTTTTATTGTCCTAGAACGGTTAGCAGTGTTGAAAAATCTATAAACTGAGGCGGGGGGGGGGGGGGGGTTATGAGAGGGGGGGGGATTATAAATAATTTCCAAAAAAAAGAAAGTCTGACAAGTGACACTTCATTTTGAAGGGTTTTAACTCAAAACACCATGGTGAAATCAGATATGCGATATCTTATTCTATTCCAAATCTGGAGCACTTTGAAAATAAAGAAACGTGGTTGATACTTGAGATGTTCTTCAATGGAGACATTTTACATTAAAACAGTTATTTACTTCGAAAATTTGCTCTTATAGCCATGCTGCATGATTCGGATTTTACATATTAATATATGAATCCATTAGGTAAGTACATATCTTACCATTTCTGGTGAAAATTCCATCCGAAGTAGCTTTGAAGGCGTGATAGAAATCAATATCTTTATCCGAGCACTTGTTCGTACAAATCAGTGCCTGAACGGAGTAAATGTTAATTTTATAAATTTTTTATTTGATAGCCAATCCATTTTGATTGACTGTTTCATACACTATGAAAATATACCGACAAATATGGAGCTTATCAACTCGAAAATAATTTCAATAATAATATATTATATTTCATAATATAAGTAATATATATATTATATTATGAAATATAATATAATAATTATATAATATATATTATATAATTATTATATTATATTTCAAATGTACTCTGTAAGACATGACTCTTACACCATAATGGTGACTCAATACACCATAACAGGACAACATACCTCAGCTGTCTTGGCGTCGGCTATAAAAATCGTCAACTTAAGGCCAAAGTAAAAACTCATGATTTTCCTCATGTCAGTCAATTTTTGAATAATTAGCCACAAATCTGTTAAATTAGAATATTAAATTAAGTCAATATTAGGTTCAAGAGTAATGGGACATTTATAAAAACAGTGAGGTTGAAAGAATTCAGCTCGTATTGATACATATATTGTACCAGGTATTAAAATTGTTTAAATATCCTATTACTGTATCATAATAACTATGGTTGATTAATTACAAAGGGTTATTATCATTAATTGAAAATATGCTGTGAATTCGAAGATATCAAACCATTACCGACCTGGTTCTTCCAATTTCATTTTCCTAGGTTTCAACATTTTTAGATCAGGAATGTTTGAAGGACATTTTGGAACCAGGCCGTTTCTGTGTTAAATTTTGCTTGGGGATTCCATAATAATATTATGTTTAATTATGTTAATTGAGAGTTCCAGCGGGACCATAATATTATTATGGTCTTTGCGTCCATAATAATTATTCATGTATCCTATACCTTCTACGACCAGCTGTCCGTTCACAATGAGGGCTCAAAGGCGGAGCAGATCGAAAGTCGTCTACATGCGAGTGATCATGCGGCAGCCTGTCGGGTCAACGATCATACTGGCCCAGCTGATCCGGAGAGCAAAATGACATAGTTGTATTGTATCGCGTTGTTTAATAATAATTAATAAAAAAATTATTGCCGACGTAGGTAGGTGGAATTTAAAACCCCAGAATTAAAATGGTACAAATTATTTGTAATTAATTCATCATCTCTATAAATTTAGTTATTTGATGACTTATAGAGATGATGAATTAATTACAAATGATCTGTACCATTTTAATTGACTAAATTGTAGTGATCTGGACAGAAGGGTGATCTGCAGTTGTCAGAAGTATCTTACAATTGAATTTGAAAAAACATTTGAATTTAAACTCAAGTCCAAAATGAATTTTGAAAACGTCATATCCCGGAAATTTCAACTGGAACGGTTTAGTTTTCTGTACGCATTTTAATTGAGTTCAAATCTGAGAATAATTCTCAATAACAATTATTGATGAAAACTATCTGGGGAGGCTTATAAGAGTATTTTATACCGAATATTGATCCAGACAGAAGGGTGATCTGTATAGAAGTGAAAAAATTTGCAAATTCTTGACTCAACGGTTTATTATCTTCTTTGTGCACATCACCCTTCTGTATCAGTCTCAGTTCGACCTCCGAGTAGTCAACATCTCAGTGAGTGAACGGCTAAGAAGTGTAAATACAGACCCGACCTCGGGCGCGTTTGTGTAAATAAACCGCGGGTTTTCCTCATAACGCCGAGGTGGAAATATGGAAACTGATGACGAAGGTGAGTTCTCAGTTTATAAGGAGGCAATTATTAACGCCCGTGAGGGCCTATCAAAAAATTATTTAGTGCCTGCGGATGAGCAGCTAAAAGAAGAATTTAAAGCATATAGGGTATGCGTATCTTATCTGAGCGATTTACTGGAGAGAGCTGTCAAAGAAATCTCCAACTTAAAAAATACTAGTCAAGGTATTTGTGCCTTAAACCCAGGTGTTATTAAAATAAAAGAAAATCCCTCTGGACCTAGTAATTGTGCATCTGGAAGCAAACAAAAAGATGAAGAATATTATACTGATGAAGAAATGTTAGAATATGAAACAGGAGATTGGAAGAAGCAAGAAAACAAAAAAAGGAAAAAGGGAAATAGTTCCTCAAAAATTGATCATGATCAGAGTATTGGAAAAAAACCAGAGACAAGGTCAGAGCCAAAACCTCCCCCCATTTACATAGAAAAAGTAGAATCATTCCCAGATCTAGCGTCCGTGGTAAAAAGCAAGGTACAAAATGCTATCATCACTTCGGTGGGAAAAAATACTGCAAAGGTCAACACTGAGACCTCTGACGAATACCGTCAAATAAGCAAACTGCTCGAAGAAAAAAAATATGCTCACTACACCTTCCAAAATAAACAAGATAAGCCAATCAATATCATGATCAAGGGTATCCATAAATCTTGGGAGGAAGATGCTGTGTTGGATGAATTACGAAAACAAAGTTTCAACGTGGTTAAAGTGACAAGAAAGCTAGCTTGGAAAACTAAGGAACCACTTGATATGGTTATGGTGGATTTCCACCACAGCGAAAAAATTGATAGAATATATGATATCAAAGTACTGATGAGTGGTCGCGTTAATGTTGAACCGATCAGGGCATCAAAGATAATCCCCCAGTGCAAAAAATGTCAATTCTTTGGACATACAAAGAACTATTGTGGTCGGGAACCTAAGTGTGTCAAATGTGGTCGGGACCATGAAACTATAGCCTGTATAAAGCCTGCTGACGTCAGCCCAAGATGTGTAAACTGTAAATCACACGAGCACACAGCTAATTATAGAGGATGTCCTGTGGCTATTGAAGCACAAAAAGCCCGGGACATGAAAACCAAGAGGAATCACAACAGCCAATCCCAATCAAAGTTTCAAGCGAAAAAACCCACGATGAATAATCAGAAGAAAGTTGAGTGGAACCCACAATCAGACACCAATCTTAAATCCTATGCAAATGTCATGAAAAACCTACAAAAGATTCAGCAAGCACCAGCCCAAGAAGACCCGCTTCAAAAAATTCTTGAACAGCTGAACCGTATGGAACTGCAAATGATCAACATGAATAACAGAGTCGGGGCTCTGGAAAGCAGGTCTGGACGAGACCGTACCAACAAATCATGAACAGTCTAAAAATAATGTGCTGGAATGCCAATGGCCTCCTCTCCCGGAAGGATGAGCTACTGGTTGCCCTAAACACAAATTCCATTGATATCTGCGTTGTATCTGAAACACACTTTACTAAGGAATCCTTCTGCAACATGAAGGGGTATAGGTGCTACCACGCAATGCACCCCAGCAACCAAGCAAGAGGTGGGAGCGCGGTGATAATCAGAGACCACATATCCCATCATGAGCTAATAAAAGTAGAAAATGAAAAATTCCAAGTAAGTGCAATCATGATCAAAACTAAAATATACCAGATGGCCGTGGCGAGTATTTACTGTCCACCAAAACCAAAACTCAAAACTACAGATTTTGAGGCGGTTTTTAACCACCTAGGCAATCGTTTTATACTAGGAGGAGATTTCAATGCAAAGAACATAAATTGGGGATCACGACTAACTCTACAAAGAGGACGGGAACTGCATCAAGCTATACTTACTAGCAGCTGTCAAACCTTTTCTTCGGGAAAACCAACCTATTGGCCATCAGATCCAAATAAAACGCCGGATTTAATAGACTTTTTTATCGCCAAAAACGTATCGTCAAAATACATCCTTGTGGAAGGTAATTGCGACCTGAGCTCGGATCACTCTCCAATAATAATGACTTTTAGTGAGCAGGTGATTTACAGACCTTACAACCCTGCCCTGGCTAATGACAAAACAGACTGGGAAGGATTCAAAATTGATTTATGCAAAGAATTACACCTGAAGGAGCCTCCACAGACACTAGATGACATAGATCGGGAGCTCGAACAACTTGTATGTTCTATCCAAGAAGTGGCATGGAAGAATACTCCATCAGTTAGAAGAAGACTCAAGGGACTTAACTACCCGAGAGAAATAGTTGAAGCTATAAAATTAAAACGGAAAGCAAGAAAAAAATGGCAAAGTACCCGAATGCCAGAACATAAAACCGAATGGCATAAGGCTGCTAAGGAATTGAAAGAGATGATTCAGATGATTAAGGATGAATCAACTGAAAAGTACCTCAGAGAGTTAACCAGTGACCACCACACTGACTACTCCCTGTGGAAAGCTGCCAAATATCTCAAGAGACCTATAGTTCAAGCACCACCTGTTAGGGATGATAGGGGTAAATGGGCTAGTGACAGTAAAAGCAAGGCTGATTTGTTTGCGGAACACCTTACTAGTGTATTCGCACCCAACTCCAGGTCTCCGGGTGAGCCTACCTTGGAGGAGACACCGCCGCTCGAGCCAGAAGTAAAAATACCGTATGTCACAATAAAAGAAGTACAAAAAACTATTAAAAAGGAGATAAATCCTAAGAAAGCTCCTGGCTTTGATCTTATCACAGGAAAGATTCTGCACCAGTTACCTCGAAAAGCTATTGTCAAAATCACCCAAATCATTAACGCTGCCATCAAACATCGGTATGTACCCCAGCTATGGAAGATGGCGGAGATCATCATGATACAAAAACCTGGTAAGCCAGCTGATCAAATAACATCTTACAGGCCCATCTCACTGTTGCCTGTGCTATCCAAAGTTTTCGAAAAATTAATCAGTAAGAGACTCCTCGGCATAATTGAAGAACGGAAGCTAATTCCCAAGCATCAATTCGGATTTCGACGTCAGCACTCGACCATAGATCAAGTCCATCGAATCGTCAATATCATTGAAGAAGCGCTGGAGCAAAAGAAAGTCTGTTCGGCTATCTTTCTTGACGTAGCTCAGGCTTTTGATAAAGTGTGGCACGAAGGCCTAAAACATAAACTCAAAAAGATGCTTCCCATCCATTACGTGGATCTACTGGATTCCTACTTGTCAAAGAGGTATTACCGCATCAAACAAGATGAAGCGTATTCAGATCCAAAAATAGTTAACGCTGGTGTCCCACAAGGCAGTGTGTTAGGCCCCCTCCTATACATACTGTACACGAGCGACCTACCGGACCTAGAATGCAACACAACAGCAACTTTTGCAGACGACACTGCGGTTCTCTCGGTTGGGGAGAACAACAATGAATCTATCAGCAAACTGAACAGATCAATCTCCAAAATCACTCGCTGGACCGCTAAGTGGAGAATCAAACTGAACGAGACAAAGTCGGTGCACATTGATTTCACCAACCGTAAGATCAACTACATCCCGGCTTTTCTCAACAATGTGGTGATTCCCTACTCGAATCACGCCAAATACCTGGGCATGACGCTAGACGCCAAGCTCCGGTGGAAAGAACACGTCAAAAAGAAAAAGACAGAACTTGTCTTAAAATTCAGGAAAATGTACTGGCTCATCGGCCGGCGATCAAAAATGTCACTTCAAAATAAACTGCTTCTGTACACTCAAGTACTTAGGCCTTCGTGGGTCTACGGAGCACAACTGTGGGGCTGTACGGCTCTATCAAACAGGCAGATGATACAACGCTTTCAGAATACCGTACTACGATGCATAACCAATGCGCCGTGGTATATCCGCAACGACGCTCTACATCGCGACCTTGAGATGGAAAGCATTGACCAAGTGATAAAGCAGCGCGCTAACGCTCATCTTGAGAGACTTAAAAACCATGTCAATGAAGAAGTTGTCCAGCTTCTCGAAGTACATGAGTTGACGCGGCGCCTCAAGCGCACTAAACCACATGAGCTTGTGTAGGGAGTGAGTGTGTGCAATAAATCATAAAGACAAAGGACTAAGTTATGTATCGTTAGCCCTAAATGCCAAGTATTGTAATATAATTAGGTCAGACGAATATTGTTAATGAGATCTATATCTTGGAGCAATAATAAAATATATATTAGAAAAAAAAAAAAAAAAAAAAAAAAAAACCCTTCTGTATAGATCACTAAATGATTGAATAAGTATTATTATGAAATATTATTACCTATTCATTTATTATTATTATCAAGTAGTGTAAATTATTATTAATTATTGTTAATGATTAATAATTATTGTCAATTGTCATTAATAATCGTTATTTATTATTATTAATTAAATCGATATCTGAAAATCATGTGTTGTTCGAATCAACTCGGCCAGTATGAAGATAGACCCGACAGGTTCCAACTTTGAGCCCTCATTGTGAACGAACGGCTGGTTGTACGAAGCTGTCGATGGTCTTGAAAAATTCGATAAAATGGACTCTATCTAAATGTGAACTAAAAACTATAGGTACCGTTCCGTTTGAATTTTTCAAATTTTTTTTATTCGATATTCTGAACGTAAAACAACAAATTTTGAGGGGATTTAAAAAATGTCTTTCTTTGGTCGATAATGAACCAAAATTAGCAACTTTTCAATATCATTTCGAATAATCGGGAAAATATAAAGTTTTGAGCGTGATTAAAAATCCGCTTGAATGTTATAAAGTGAATCTACACTTATGTACCTCACTACACTCTCCATTCGTCTTGATCTTACCTTTCGTATTTTTCATTCCGTAAAACCACAAAGCGTCACCAATAATTGGCCACCTTGTCCCCTCAGTTGGACCCGGGATGTTCGTTTTGCCTTTCACGGGGATGGCAGGCGTCAGGACCCGGTAGACAGTTACGATGATCAACGCAACGACGGTCAACAGACCCAGTGCTAGTGTTGTGAGGAGCCCCATGTCCAAGTTGGTTGCTTGTAAGAAGAATGTAAACTGAGTTGTTCCTCGCAGCTCTCTAAACCAGGAAAGTGATTTGAAGAACTATTTTGCTTGCGTCAACATAGCTTTGGCAGACATATCGAGGATTTTTATTTTTTGGGTCCCTAACCCCAATTGAGCATCTATTTGCGCTTATTTCCTGCATTTGCATTTTGCAATCCCATCGCTGTAGGTTCTAACTCCCAATCCTAAAACCCCTATCGCTTAACGATAATAAGCATCCATTTGCCCGTATTTCTCGCATTTGCATTTTGAACTCCCAATAACGAGTTATTTATACACAAGCTAGTTATCCACTAGTTATACAGCTAGTTATACACAAGCTCCTAGCTGTAAGGATATGGAAACACAGTATGTTATATTATACACTGTACTTACCCAAAATTGTATCCAGATACGATAGTCAAGGAACGGTCCAAGGCCATAGTGAATGATTAAGTCAGATTTTAAGGTTTACGACATTGGATGAAAACTGCTGTCAACTTTTGAACTTGCAGGAAATATCCCAACTGACTGGTTCGTCGATCAGTCGGGGTGCAGACATTCTTATAAGTATAAATTCCATTATAGATCTTATTACTTGTTTTATGATTACCGCTGAAACACCTCTGACTTTATTACAGTAGCGTCTGACACGCATGAAGTGAGTATATCAATATTATTACTGTTAATGGCTCATGAACAAAATTAAATTCCCCCTTCCCATCCCCCCTCCCCCTCAAAATTTGAGATGCGTTTCATGATACGTAGATTTAGAAAACAGAATTAAAAAAAAAATATCCGTCTACGGCACTTTGCCCAGTTAGCGTTGTGCTAAAACTACGAAATTCGGTTTACGGGTTTCAACCCCCCCCCCCCCCCCCCACACAATGATCCTTAAAACTTCTCATAACCCTAGGTCAGTGGAAAGGGTTCAAAACAAATTTGGAAATTTAGAAAACGTCACATCTCGAAAAATTTCGATTGGCGGTATAGTTTTTTGTAGACCTTTACTTAAATAGAGTTTAATTTTTAGAATTGTTCAAGACTGTGGCGACCGTGCGACTTAGGATTCCTCCACAAGGGCGCCAACTTCCGTCGGGCTTTCTCACCAAAAGAAGTGGACTGGCCCAGTTTGATTTTGAAGGCCGGCAAATCCCTAGCCCCAACATGGCCTGGAATTCTTCTTTTGCAGCTTTTAGTTTGTCTGGTGGCAGACGTCGGAAACGGAAATGGACTGGTGGTCCTGTAGTTTGAATGGCGTGAGTAGTCTTATGCTGTGGAGTATCCTTCTGAAACACTGGTGGTCTTGTAACTTCTGGGAATTCCTTAAGCAAGTCTGCAAAGGCACTTGAGTGGTCAATTGTAAGCACCACGGGATCTGTAACCTGAGACAGCATTGTAATGACAGATAGTTGAGTATGACCATCAATGAGTCTGCGCTGGCATAGGTCAACAATCAAGTTATGATACTTAAGAAAATCAGCACCTATAATGGGATGTGTCACATTAGTTAAAATAAAAGGCCACTTGTATGGACGACGGAAGCCAAGGTTCAAATTGATTAGCCTTTCACCAAATGTGGGTAATGATTGACCACTAGCAGTAAAGAGTGTGAACTTAGACTGGCCATTCCGTTTGTCACTGGCGGTTGCTGGTATTACAGATACATCTGCACCAGTGTCAATGAGGTATTGAATTTTGGTGGTAACATCCGTGATAAATAGGCGGCTGGATTTACCCTGACCACATCCCGCCATTTGTGGTTGGGTTAACAGTTTTCCTGCCACTGGCAGGGTTAGGGCCTTGCAGCGGCTTGCACGCGCACCAAATGTTCGGTGGAACCAACAAAATGTGTGCTCTACTTCTGGGGAGCCTCCTCTATCGTGTGATCTAGCCGAGGATCTAGTCCGTGGGCCCTAGAGACAGGTCGAGAGCGTGATGGGCGTTCAAGTTTGTCTAGTCGGCAAACTATGGCTTCTAGAGCAGATGTGAGGCGAGCAAATTCACCGATAGGTGGAGCAGACGAGGAACTGGCAACAACAGATGAGGTACTGGCAACAGTATCGCAAGATCACTGTCACTGACGGCTAGAACTAACCGGACATGGGGGAGGCGCTGCAACCACAGGGATTTGACTAGGGTAGGTACCTACTCCAAGTTCAGACCCCACAATACAAGTGGTTACAAAATTTGTACCAAAATAAATGTAAAACATTATTACGAACCATACTTGACCCCTCTCCAAAGAGTGGGATGGGGTTTATTAAAGCGGTAAATTCGCATCCCCGATATGTATATTTTGACGATGCTAACGAATGAGTAGATAGGTTACGACTGATTTTTGCTTCTAAACATGCTGGAAATACTGCTCACGATCCCGAGATATATTCGATAGTGCAAGAGTTAAAAGAACTGAACATCATTATATAATTCGCATTAGTATGGCAGCTATCAGCAGGTTTGGATCAAGAGCTTCTCACTCTCACCGATCGACGGAGTCGAAAGATTTGCAAGATCTAGTACAAGAGCTCATTGTGAGGGAATTTAATGAAAGGTTTACCTCTCCCTACACGACTGAATCAAAAGGTGAAGGCGATGCGCTGGTGAAGGAAATAGTTACGGCAGAATTGAGCGTTGCATTGGACAAATTGATAATTGAAAAGAAAATAGTCGTTAGTAAGGCTAATGTCGTCGATTTTGAGGGTAAACGACTCATTAACATCAAATCTGGTCAAAATCCGAACGATGCGTTGACGTTGGCTAACTTGCCTTATGTAAAAAATGATAGATCTCGCACTCTCCATTTTGGATCGTATAGAATTATGACTACGGGAGAGCCAACTACTCCGCAAGATTTTATTACGATGACGTATGCTAACAAACACTACCAACCGAAATAAAAAGTGGGATGGGAGGGGGTACCTACTCCTTTATAAAACAACGAATACGTAAGCAAGCAATCAGTAGTGGTCGTGATGGAATCATTAATGCTCACCAGTTCGTTCGTTATAGACAAAAGCAGAAACATACAGTTGGTGATAGGTCTTTCAAATATCACCACAACGGTGATAGTGATTCGAAAATTGCGAGGTGCACCCTTCTACATTACTTCATATAGGTAAGAAATCGCCTTGCGTTGCTCTCGGCGATGCAATTTCAGCGACCCCCACTCCCCCCCCCCCCCCCGGCGCTCCACAGCAGGCATTACGAAGCGAGGAGCCGTGGAGATACTCATCTCGGTATATTTAATTAATTAGAAAACGATTAATTTAACTAAACAAAATCTTAATGGTAGGTATGTACCTATATCTAAAGGGATCAGGATTCGGGTTCTAATTAATTAAATATAACGAGATGAGTATCTCCATGGCTCCTCGCTTCGTAATGCCTGCTGTGGAGCGGCGGAGACAAGCGCCGGGGGGGGGGGGGGGGGAGTGGGGGTCGCTGAAATTGCATCGCCGAGAGCAACGCAAGGCGATTTCTTACCTATATGATGGAAGAAATTAGTTTTCTTTTTTTTTGTTTTTTCAAGATATTACGAGCATTTACAGAACTAGGTGTAAGAATATGTTTGAGATATCAATGTACTGTTCGCTTACCAAGAATACGGATGCCACTGGTTTGACTTAGCCGATCAAATAGTACTTATAGCTCGTATCCACCCTCCTCCTTCTCACTAAGGTTAGCGAGTTGAAAGTGAAGCAAAGTGTGCCATCATCATAAATGGATAACTAGCATCTAGAACTGCAACGTCCTTTGATATAAGTTAATAACTTATTAATATGTAAATTGCACTGGCGAAGGAATTGTGCGTTGCATTGGAGCATTATTTGCATATTTATCTACATCTCGGCTCGGATAATATACATCGTGCGTTTATATCGACCTTCGGTTTTTTTCTTATTTATATTGAGGGAAGGCGGCGTTTGAACTATTGCGAAGCGAACGAGATATGTGAATTAATGTGTTGGGGAATGTCGCGGTGGCCTGGTACGCCGCGCCGCTGTATTCGTACATACCTATTCGTAACTGCGAAACCCTTTGGTCGCCATTTTCGCCGATTTAAAGGGCCTAAAACCAACGTTCTCAACTCGATCCGATTCTTGCATTCCCATATACTGGAGGCATAGCGGCCATATTCGGTTCACATTTTAAGGGCTCTCCACCATAAAGCTACTTACCCACCCTTCCACTCATTACCTATGGGCCCTACGAACTCGAATTTCATCCGCGATCTATTCCCTCAACGCTCCCTATCATATCCCCCACTCCCCTTTTCTTAACTACCCTTCCTTCCCTATTACACTCAATTTCTCATACTTTAAAGCCCTTCCTAGGACCGTCTCCAAACTTCGGCTACACAGACAAAGAAGGACCTTATCTACCACCTCCCCAAATTTCAGCCCTTTTCGAGCCCTTGAAGGGCTAAAAGTTGCCGTACTGTCAATTTCTATCTACTCACGACCAGCCGTTTGTTCACAATAAGGGCTCATACAAATCAAAAGTCGTCAACATGAGGGTGGATCATGCGGCAGCCTGTCGGGTCAATATTCAATATTCATAATGATTAATCATTCGTAATAATTATTAATCATTAACAATAATTAATAATAATTTACACTCCATAAACGTTTCATCTATCATTGGCGAAATACTTGATTGTACAGCTTCGCCAACCTCCGTACAGTCCCGACATAGCTCCAGGCGATTTTTGGATGTTTCCGAAATTGAAAAGTTACTTTTTGGACGGGCGTCGTATGATTTGAAGCCACGAGTCTATTGATAACAAGAGTGAAACAGATTGAACACCTAAACAATAAACCAAAACCAGTGCTCCACTCATGAATTAGCCTCCTCGGTGTTCATTTTGATTCAAAATCCTTCAGGTTATGACCCCCAGTCCGCTTTGTGCACAAATTTAATTAGTTTGTGTTCGATTCACGAGAGATTTTTCCGCTTTTTCGGTCGATAGAGTTGACCACGTTTGAACTTGTTTCTGTAAATGATGATCCGGTGATGGACAAACTTGGTGGTAAAGATAATTAAACGTCGAAGTCATGTCATGTCGATGGTTTTGATTCTTCAAAGGCAGTTTGTCTGTTGATTGATGCCAAGCAGATTAGAAAACTGCCAATTGATTGAGTAGTATGTTAATAATAGTCATTTCCACATCCCATCGTGTCTGTGAGTTCAAGGTTAAGGTCGGCGAAGAGTGGGTTGTTGTCTTGTGATTGGCGGGCAATCCGATGATTACATACCCATGATTTTGGATGAGAATTCGAAAGTTCAGGAACTGCTATTACGGTAAATGAGTAGTAAGCGTTGCAACGTAATTACCATGGTAATCAATAATTATTGATCACCACGTAATTATTATTGATCGCACACGTTTCTGTAGTGTTGTAGCGTTGTACACGTAATTGAAGTCAAGTTCATTATGACAACGTTCTCCAACTCTAAAGAAACGTGTACGGGATTGTACTTGTATGTGATACAAGTAATCTTGTGATACTATAATCACCATTATAATTCAGCTTTGATTATTAAAGGTGTATTATGATTCGAGGTGACCAATGATCCCTCAGGACGGTGTGTGGTATAGAATGTGACGTTGATCGGTCAAAAAGGTTGCTGCTGATCCGCCACTATTCCTTGCCACTTCCTTGCGATCAATCAATTCACCTGATTTGAATGTTGAAAAAATCGACATATTCCTCAATGTTTTACTCGGTTTTACAAAAAAAAAGTTCTTATAAGTATGAACCATTGGAATCACCCAAGAAAAAAGTTTAACCCCCAAATTTTGAGGGTTTACGTTTCAAGATACGTAGATTCAGAAAGTCGAATTAAAAAAAAACTCTGCAAATTCTTCCACGATTCTTTATTATCTTCTAAACAGATCACACCCATCTGACTAGATCACTGCTCTGTATACAAATACCTTGTAAGGAACCTACACGGAAAAAGTTGAGGAGGTACCTAATGCGCTCAAATATTTGATCAAGTAGGTGACGAATAAGCGGGGGGCGGTCGGTAACTAGCTCAGTAATTGTTAATAAATTATATTATTTATATAAATGAAGAATTAAAAATTTACATATGATGAAACGTTATTTAGAATGAATTTGAATTGGTGTATTAGGGGTTTCTACTTGTGCCTACCACCAATGAAGCTCGCCAATTTTAAAAGTGGGACGGGTATCTTTTAGAATTGATGTAGCAAAGCTCTATGGCTTTGAAAGTAGGTATAGGTAGGTAACACACTTCTTGGGAAATTTGCCAAAAAATAGGTGATTTTTGGTTGTCTTTTGGCAGTGGATTCAGGATGGTCTGAAACGGATTTAGGTATGAACATTTTTCGAAAATTCGAGTTTTAAAAAGGTTGGAACGGGAACAATAGCTACATTTTCTTCGAAAATTCGCTAAAATGAAACAGTCTGACAAGTAACACCTTAGTTTAACACTGGATTTTTAAGATTTTAAGATTTTTTAACACTGGAAACGATGGCGAAGTCAGAATTGCGATATCCGTTCTCAAACTAGAGATGAAGAAACGTGGTTGTTACTTGATGTTTTTCACGGTTCATCAGCTCTAATCTGATGACGGAATGAGATACCTCAATTCTGACTTGATGAGGTGTTACTCGGCAAAAAAAATGAGACAAAATTTGTTATAAGACCAGTAGAGACATTTTACATAAAAATCAGTCATTTACAGCATGACTGTGGATTTTTCATTGTTAGGGTGAGAGAGTTAGGAAGTGGGTATTGGGTGAGGGAGGGGGGGGGGGGTGGATTTGAGTGCGGAACCCCCATGTCAAGAGCCACGTTGTGAGAGTACGTTGTTCTCTTTGGTCCTGAGTGCTTAGCGCCACAGTTCTTGAGTTAGGCAGTACCGCATCTCTGTCGAGTATCGTACAAGTGTCGAACTCCTACACAACAGGCTGAGGAGGTCTTCGTTTTGGAATGAAATTTTGAAAACCTTTGACCTAATTTATTCGATTTCATTTATACATCAATGGTTCAACAATCACATTGAAACCTAGAGAGGATTCCCACATCAGAAACAAGTTTGCTGTTATAAATCACGATTAATTAAATGTGATGATACTATAGAATGCTGATTTAACACAATATCAGCATTGTATATAATTGTATAATGAACTTGTTTCTCATTTGGGAATCCTCTCTAGACTTCAATGAGATTGTTGAACCGTTGATGTATAAATGAACTCGGATGACATTCAGCTGATCAGCAATAAAATGACACAGATGACGTAGCTCCTATGGGTTCTTAAATTTGCTCATAAATTTGCTCTTAAATCTTTGGTCATAATGCAGATAGCTGAACACATCACTTGCAACCTGTAGAAATTTCCATACATCAGCAATGGAATATAGCTGCATTACGAACTATGGAATGGAACATATTATGTTCCATAGCTTATTAAGCCGTATGTTTGGTATTACCAAATGACAGCTTCATAGAGTGAATAGCATAGAAATAAGCTTTAGGAGCTACTCAGCTGATTCGGGCTACATCCTAAGGAGGCTACATGCCAAATTTCAAGTCTCTACCACAACAGGAATTGCGCCAAAAAAAGTCACATTTTTTAGTATCACCTAAATTTGATTGAGCAAATTTTTGAATGGCCACCAGCCATAAGATATATCCACGCCAAAACTATTTTGTGCATTTTTTTTCGTTTTGGCAGTCCCTTTTATCATTAGCCTTAAAATTTAACAATAGGTCGTTAGGTACTGACGAACAAAACATCGTAAAAAAGCAAATAAATATCGATAAATCCGATTAATCGATTATTCTATACCAGGTCACAGATTATTAGCTCACGATTAATCGTTTGGTGTTAGGTATAATCGATTATATGGTCCAGATGTTGCATCCCTAGCTCGAATACTTCTTTTGACACTTCTAAATATTCGAGTATCGAATATTTCTTCCGAATTTGAGTAGTATCGATTACGGGTATCGATACTCTTCTAGTATCACACGTCAGTTAGTAGTCAGGAGCACATCGAATTTCCCGCCGAATCAACCAGCTGATACTTTCGCTCTGCTGGTGGTTGGAAGAACTAATCAACTCACATGGATACTTTCACCCCTAGATAGTCTCCTGAGTACTGAATAGTGTTTTCATACTTCAAAGACGATCTAAAATGACTCAAACCTTCGTAGGTAATATCTAAACATTATGCTGCAATTTTCATTATAAATCCACTTTGTGCCCCGGAAAGGTGTAGAATCAAAGGTGGCAACACTGTTGATTTTCATCCCCTTCGCGTAGGGTCGTTGGGATCTCACCAACAATCGATACTCTTTTAATCGATACATCAAACGTGAAAGTATGATGCTATGGAACAAGAGTATCGATAGTTGCAATGTTGAGTTGTAATAAATAGTTACTTGACTGATCATGGTAGGTTGAACGATTTCCGTCCGTAATGGTGTTGATCATCACTCACGTAGTAGTTTACAGAACAATTGTTTCAAATAATGTTGAAATTGAGTTGCAGGAGGAGTCAATGTGGCTATCGAATGTAAACAATCGATATTAAAGAGTAACTATCGATGTTTGGTCGTATCGATAACATCGCAATGTTCTTTCCCTTGCGAGGTGCCAGAAAGTCGTTCGGTGATGCTAATATGGCGTCTAGCGAAGCGGCAACGTTAGTTTTATAACTTACCGACTTGTAAATCGTTTATCCACTTCAAATACTCACTTGCTAGTCCTCCAACCCTGTCGATATTCCCCGGAACACCCTGGTGAGACTAGATTTCATGCAAATGACCGCTCAATTAATCTAGTTCCCGTGGACAAATCGCGTTTTTTCTTTTTGGTTCGTTTCGTTTTAATTTATTCGAAGTTTATTATGAGTTCTTCGTCGTCGTTTGCGAATAAGTCCGGCGGAGATCAGAGCTTCCAACAGTTGGATCTCAGCGGTAAATTAATAATTAAGGTAAGTCGCAGTTTTCGTTGGCGATCCGAAACCTCAAGAGTGCTCTTAGCGATAACGCGTTGTTCGAGGTGGATTCCCTCGAGAGAAATCTGAAATACTGAAATCTCCTTTTTTTCATTCTTCGTCACGTTTTTAGGTTCAATTGGGCGACGATGTCAGACGAATTCCCATCCACAACGAAGCGATCACATACGACGAGCTGGTTTTGATGATGCAGCGAGTATTCAGAGGCAAACTCACCTCGTCCGACGACATTACGATTAAATACAAAGACGAAGGTCAGTAATTTTCACACCTCGGATGATCCATTAGTCACCGCGAGATTCCCGTTGCACCCCCGAAAAATACAATTTGACATCTGAATGCGTTGATTTTGACGTGTTTTGTCGTTTCGGAACGTTTTTCTTGTGCATTACCACATGCGTTCGGAGATGGTTATTCAAGTCCGTTATCTAACGAGATCTCTGATGTCATGGGGCTATTGCTTTGTTGCGACTCGTATCACTCTTTACCTTTTTTGTTTTCAACGAGATAACTTTATTGCGTAAAGATAAGCATTACAGATGTGAATAGAACGGTATAAATAACAACTTGAAACATGTTCAGTGTAAGCCCAATGGCTTTCTTCTCTAATTGGAAAACATTAATTTAGTATGAAGTGTATGGTAGATATTACGGTTTTTTCTTGTTGTGGGGAGGAGGAGGGGGGTGTCATTGTAGGTTTTGGTTGGTGGTGAGGAGATCCGTGTGCCTTTTTCTCTTTAATCTTCGATTTGGTCTGTCAGGAGTGACTGATTCCAGTATCCTTGCTGCAAGTGGGTTCGGGTGGTTATATGTACAGCCTAAGATGGAAGCGATTGTAGGCGGTCCGTAAAACTTCATGGATGTTGGGAATGTCGACGTCTTTGTGGAGGTTCCTGACATACCAGGGTGCCGCTGTTATAACCCTCAGAACGCGGTTTTGGAACGTCTGCAGCTTTAGTTGGGAGTCGGATTTCCATACTTCCAGATGGGTTTGATCAGCATCAAATAGGCCAAACTTGTAGTTCCGAGAGTCAAAGGAGAAGTACGGCCCAGCAGCGGCATGAGCTGACGCAAACGATGGCGGCATCTGGTTAGCACCGAGCTGATGTGCTTTTCGAATGTCAGACGTTTGTCCAGTATGACTCCAAGGTAAGTGACATTTGACTCTAACGAGACCGCAGCGTTACCAATGCCCAACTCTGGTTCTTCGTATAGTCGGAGGTAGGTGAAAATCACGCTGGACTTCTGACGGTTCAGTTTCATCTTCCATCGAGTGGCTCATTCATTCAAATCGGAAGTCAGTTCCTCTAGCTCCTCTTTTGCTCATTCTCCTCTATAGGAGCTACATAGGAAGGCTGTGTCGTCGGCATACTGAGCAGAGGTCACTGTGGGAGTAGTGGGAATGTCACTCTTTACCGTCTTTTAAACCTTTTTATTCTCTGAGCGGTTGAAGAAAATACCAACCTTCCTACAATGGCAATAGTAGCGCTTTGGTAATTCTGAAATCCATAATTGAACCTCTACATTCTGTAATGTAGTTACCTACTTGAGAACATCAAATTCTTTCCCACTAAGTACTGAACTACTTCGTACCTCCCCTGTGGTCCTACTCGCAGTTTATTCTTATTAACGTAAGGTTTCCCAACCACTCCCGTAAATTGTTTGTTGAACTACCAGTTTTGACATGGGTATGTCGTGGGGTATGTAGGTACATTCTCTATCTGTGAGAATGTAACACGAGAAGACTGCAACGATTTCACGTAAAACTTACCCGTTGGTAGGGAAATGTAACTTCCGCAATTTTCATCTCACAGAAATCGTTCACCACTCGTTGGATTTATGCGAAAAATGTACACATCTCAAGCTACCAATTTCCCCCTCCCTTACGCACCTGGCTACGTTTCTCAACTAATTTGATCGGACTATAAACAAAACTTTCGTTTGGCAGAAAATGCATAGGTTTTTTTATGTACGATTTTCAACACGACGCTGTTGAAACTAGGAAATACCTACTAGTCCAGTCAAACGGTAGTTTGAAGTGGAAAGTTCTGGTGTAATTGTTTTTATTGGTGTATTTTATGTTTTGTGGGGTGCTGAACACGAATTCATGTTAAGTTATCCAACAAAAATTTGCTCGGCAAATAAGAGAAATCATCAAAAAACCACTAAAAATCTTGTTTTTTTTCCAGTGGTTTTTAACATGCAAAGCAACCTATTTATGCAAAAAGTGTTTAAGTAGTAAAATAAAGAGGAGAAAATTTCCTATAATTTATGTCTCCTACCATTTTTTCGTACGTCGTATGGTTTCCATGCAAAAGAGTGCTGAAATATGGGAGGAATTAGCATTTTTTTTTAAATAGCAGAGGACATTATTAGTTTATATTTTTTATTTTGAGTCGGTGAACATTATTTGATAGATTAATAAAAGAGGTAAATTTCAATACAAGTCATTATTTCGAGGGTGAAGTGGCAACAAGCCTAACTCAAATGGTGCTGTATAACATGACCTAAGTGTTTATTAAAAAATTTACAGGAGACACAAAAACTGTATATTTCTAAAATATCTAAAAAAATAGTCAATATGCCTAAAAATGTAAGTTAGGCCGTGTTATTCTGTGCTATTTGAGATAGGATATGCTGACCAGCCCTATCTCAGGTAGGCCATGTTGTTCAGCCTCATTTGATGGAGACCTTGTTGCCACTTCACCATATAGTATAATACTGTATATATACAGTATGTCTGGCAACCCTAATTACACCTGTACATAGGTAGGAAGACCTTGACTGTTCGGAAGGCATATTGCAATTTGGACTCGGATGTTGATGAGTGATTACCTACCAGAAGAGAGGCTGGAGATCTAGCGGAAACTGAACGTGATACCATGTTGTGCTATCGGGCTGTTGTTCTGGGAAATATAGTTGGAGGGTAAAAGTATAGTACAATGTACTAAGCCCCGATTTTTTTTAAAACTATTTTAGTATGTTACTACAACGACCTTGAGTAGAGCAGAACAACCTAAATGCCCGCAAATGCTACCATACCTTCATAGTCATACCTTAATAATCCTCCCTAGAGGGTGGGGCGATAGGCGCGACAGTAGACGGGTCTGTATTATGGTATTAATCCACGTAGTGATCGTTATGTCCAACTAATCCATAATGTATATTAGTTGGACATATAGATCAAATGGATGGGGTGGCGGAATAAAAATAACCTCTTTCCTTCTAATAATATGTTGTTGTTTTTTTGTATCCTATTGTAAACTCCTGTTGTATCCTATTGTTGGGTCATACTTTTCTATGTAGTTTAATAATGTAGATTGGGCACCTGCCCGTGCAATCACTAAATAAATAACCTCCAATCAACGGATTAGCACCATACAGATCGAATTAAACACTTTCTAAAATGAATTAACCTCTATTCAAACTGATTTAAGCACTGCTCAAAATGAATCAAACAATTTTCAATATGATTTAAACAATGTCTTAAACGAGTTGAACAAGAGTAAGGGAAAGAAAACCTCTGGTAAGGGCCTGCAGGACCTGGTTGGAATGTTTTTGAAGGATGTTGAAAATTGTTTAATTCATTTTGAATAGTGTTTAATTCACTTGGAATAGTGTTTAATTCACTTGGAATAGTGTTAAATTCATTTCGAAGAGTGTTTAATTCAATCTTGAAAAGCTATACATGCCCAACTAGTCTACATTATAGATTAGTTGGAAATGTAGATCTCTACACAGATTATTAAGTTATGGTAGATCTCTACACTCTGATTATTAAGTTATGGTAGTCTTTGCGGGCATTAATTTAGGTTGTTCTGCTTTACTTAAGGTCGTAATAGTAACATACTTAAATAGTAAAAAAAAACCTGCCAATTCTTGACACAACGGTTTATTATCTTCTTTGAGCAGATCACCCTAATCTAATTCACGTAATGATGTATGAAACTCTAACTCATCATCCAAATTTGATTAAACAAATAGGTATTGCAATTTTACATACAAGAAACTAGGTGAATATTGCATTGGCATGTACCTTTGACCCATGTTTACAATTTCAAGACTCTAGCTCATCACCCAAATCCAATTCGTGTAAATAAATAGGTATTGTTTAAACAATTTTACTGCCAAGAAACGGAGTGAATATTGCGTTGTCATCCATCCTCGACCCATGTTTACAATTTCGAGACCCATCATCCACATTTAATTTGTTTAAACAAATAAAAATACTTTAAACAATTTTACAGACAAGAAACCGAGTGCATTTACATTGTCATCGAGTTTTGACCTATATTCAAAATTTCAAATCTACCTCATCGGGAAGTTAAAAAAAACTTTGTTCAAACTTGAAACGAATTTGGAACTTTTGGTTCAAGTTACCAATTGATAACGGATTTTAAAAAATCCGTCATGGCTATCGAAAGGCTAAGGCTAGTACATGGGCAGAACCGGGCCACTATAAGGGAGGTGGTTGGGGGGGGGGGGGAATTACCCATAAATTCCGAAAAGGGAAGAGTCTGACAAGTGACACCTCATTTTAAAGGTTCTTGTCACGCTGAGCACGATGGTGAAGTCAGAATTAAGATATCTTATTCCGTTCTCAAACTGGATCACTTTGAAGTTGAAGGAACGTAGTTGATACTTGAGATGTTCTTCACGGTTCATCTGCTCTAATCTGATAACGGAATGAGATATCGCAGTTCTGACTTCACCATTGTGTTCGGCGTTGAAAAAATCTATAAACTAAGGTGTCACTCGGCCAAGAAGGAGACAACATTAAATGTTGTCTCCTTCTTGGCCGAGTGACATCTTTTTGTTATAAACAAATTTTGTTATAAACCCTGTAAAATGGAGACATTTTACATAGAACCAGTTATTTCTTCGAAAATTCGCTCTTATAACCATGCTGCATGAATGGATTTTTGAAACTCTTGTGTATTACCGAGTTAGTGGTTATTTCTCCGAGGGACGACTTTGAAATCCAGATGCAATTGAAATAACGCTTTATTTGATAATATCTTCTCAGGTAAGTCCCAACTGAGAAGATAACTCCAACTCCTATTTTGGGATTTCGGTCATTACAAATTATGGTCTATTCACTGTTGTAAGTAGGTGCTTGTTGAACCTCCTCTTGTCTTACAAACCCTGTAATAGTTCATGTTTCAACCATATTGAGAACAATTTAATTACTTACCGGTGCGAATAATTATATAAAACTATAAGTATGTCTGTCCTCAATAGACGGCCGAACCGCTGAACCGATTTTGATAGGGATCGCTTTATTGTGATCGGTAAGTAACACGGATGGTTTCTGTCGATTTCATACTTCTCTCTCGGTCATCTTAGAGCGATGAACTTCGGTACTCAGCCTTATGAGACCACGGGGAGTGATTGGGTATGTAAGATCAGCATCGTGAGCGATAAAGTTTTCTCCTGTTCACCATAGGAGGTAACGAAACCAGAACGATATCAGAACCTCGTGACACCACTGGGATTTTCCTACTTTAGCTTCTCCGTTGTCAAGAAATTTTCGAGTGATGTCTACCGATCTACAGGAATCTCTTACGCGAGCAAAGATGTGTCATCAAAAAATATCAAAAACTGCAAATTCTTGACACAATGCTTTATTATCTTCTTTGCACAGATCGCCCTTCTGTCTAGATCACTAAATTATAGAATTATTATTATTAATAATTATCATCAAGTAGTGTAAATTATTATTGATTATTGTTAGTTATTATTGTTTATTACTAATCATTATTAATCAACTCGATATCTGAAAACCATGTGCTGTTCGATTCATCTGGGTCAGTATGAACATTGACCCTACAGGCTGCCAACATGATTCACCCTAATTTAGACAGACGACTTTCGATATGCTCCAACTTTGAGCCCTCATTGAGAACGAACGGCTGGTCGTACAAATCTCCGGATGGTCCTAAAAAATTATAAAAATTAAACTCTATTTAAATGTGAGCTGAAAACTAAGCGGTTCCATTTGAATTTTTCAAAATTTGTTTTGAACCCCTTTCCATTGACCTAGGGTTATGAAAAGTCTCAAGAATCACTGTGGGGTTAGTCCGAACACGTAACCAAATTTCGTTGTTTTTTGCGCAACGCTTACACGTATTTTTTTTCTTTAATTCGATTTTCTGAATCTATTTATCTTGAAATGTCCACTATCAAATTTTGATGGGGGGTTAAAATGGTTTTTTCTTAGCCAATTCCAATATCCAATATCTTCAATAATGAACCAAAAACAGGAATAGTGTCGTAATAAAATATATACGGTTTCATCGATAGACGTTCTGTCTCTTATGGGTTGAGCTACAGATAGACGTTCTGTTATGGGTTGAGCTACAGCAAATTTTGATGGTATGACATGAAATGTAGAATGAAAGGGAATTCCTTGGCATCTCACCAAAGGGCGCAATGTCATGAAATGGAGAGGCGATGCCTTGGGCTTATTCAGAAAAGAATGCCAAGCTTTCTTGGTATAGAAATCCTAATATTTGCTGAATCTGTTACAATTATTTCACATCTTTCTACTGTAAATGTCGCAAAAATAGTTTTAAATGTATTATCAAATGTAATTTATGTTTTCTCATCGTGACTCCATTTTAATTAGGTAAAGCTAATACATGACAAATTTCTTTCGTTTCAGACGGTGACTTGATAACAATATTCGACAGTTCAGACCTCTCATTCGCTATCCAGTACAGTAGAGTGCTTAAGCTCACTCTCTTCGTTAGTGGAGAGGGAAGCAAAGGCGGTCTGTACCAACCGCCTCAAATGAACAAAATCCGCGGTCAACTCCGGAGCATTAGAGATCAAGTCAATCAGCTCCTGGACATGGTTGAGCCTCGCAACTACGAATCTCACCCCTCGTCAACCCAAGACAGTGAGTTTGCTCCCTCTATTTTAATTGTAATGTCGTGTTTACTAATTGGTGCATGAAAAGGTATTTGGAAATATGCGTTCAGTACAGGTTCAAGGTAAATGCCATTCGTGTCCACAATCCACATGTGGATTAGTGTGTTTGTAATGAGAGTACACACTTTGTGATTGCAGGACAGGGCCGTTCTAATAGAGTTTCGCTTTCGAACGAAACATGTCGAATGTCACTTCCTGTGCTATCGAGTACTTTTGAATTATTACTTATTTTTCAAGATTAATTCTTCAATGTAATTTATTTTGGACTATCATGGAGGAGCCAACTTGTTGAAGACCAAGGCAGTCTAAAACTATTATCAAATTTCTATATTCTCACTGAGTGTACTATACGACTTGCATTGACTCACCATATAATATAATAATAACCCTTTATTGTGTCAAGACAAAAACATGTTCATATAGTACACACATAAACGACTAAGATATAGAGCTTGGATTATACAACATGGGCCTTACAAGGTGAGAGCAAGGACAAGCAACGCACCCGATCTGGCAGATGCTACCCTATTTGCTAGAGACCGCAAGTATGGTGCCAGTCCTCCATGTAAGATTGTGAACAAGGTCTTGAGGATACGAAGTTTGTAGACAACGAGGATTGGATGGGAGAGCAGTTGGAGACCAATAGTCGAATGGCGAGGCTTGATCCCATGTGTATATCGAATACAAGCATTATATGCCTTTTTCATCTTATTTTCCAGCGTGGAAGAAAGGCCAGTCGAGAACACATTGGAGCAGTACAGGAAATGGGGGGGGGGGGGTACTAACTCCGTTACCAGTCTTTGCTTTAACGAACATGGTGTTAATTTGGCAAGACGACGAAGGGAGTGCTGTACACCATATACCCTTTGGCGAACTTGGGTGTCCTATCCATGTATAGGCCCAGGTTCTTGACATATGGCATGTAAGGGACTGACACGCCCTCAACCAAGACTGGCGGCACCGGGTCAGAAGGGATGTGATGCCTATAAATGACAATGGCTTGGCTTTTAGCTGGATTGATAGTGATCCCATTTCGTCTAGCCCATTGTGAGATAGCTAACATATCAATGTTCATGTTTTGGACTGAGTTCACCAGGCCCTCGCCCAATCTGCTAGGTAGGTAGATTTGGAAGTCATCAGCAAAGACATGAAATTTGCAGTGGCTAAGAACATTGGGCAAATCATTTATGAAAATTGAGAAGAGCTGCGGTCCGAGTACCGTTCAATGAGGAATACCAGAGCCAATTGACAGTCCGCACGATTGTTTCCCACAGTTGACAACACGTTGGGTTTTGTTACTCAAGTACTGTTTGTTATTCAATAAATCGAAATGTAGGAATACACCCACAATGCATCAATGTCACTATTCAAAGTCAGTTCTAATGCATCCATGCTGGATGCATCATTAAGCTCAAGTTGTAGTTCTGCATGCAAATATTACTATGTACCCACCCAATCCCTATCGCAAAAACGCATTATACAAATTGAATTATTATTTTTTAAATTATGGTCTTACTCCAAACAATTTGGGTTTCACAAAGATTTTTTTAGCGTTTTTTGGCTCACAGAAACTTGAATTTGTCCTACATTTTGTTTTTTATAATTTTCTCTTCTTTTTGTTGGTCAACCCAAGTAATGCTAATTGTTTTTAAATAAGTATAATCAGATGCTGTAGTGATAATTAGTATGGTCAATTAACAGTAATGACGATTCTTTATTGCCAGAAAGTTCAAAGTAGAGAACTGCAAACGTCATTGGAGGGCAGTTAAATGACATTTAAAAAAAAAGCGAAGTAGCACATCTTGAAAGAAGTAGACAAAGGCTAGCATGTGAGAGGAATGGGCCCATAGCCTGTAGCTAGCCTGAGCTTGCCTCTCTAACTGAAGTTGTGCCAAGCTGAGAGTATGGAGTTCATGGGGCTGAAGGGTGTTTTATGCAAAATCACTATTAGTGTCTCGCTTCCAGGAGTACCCTTGAACCGAACTTAATTTCAAGATATTCTTGTTGTTGGATTCCATACAACGATGTACATTCCAGACAATACGTATGCTCATTCTGGTGAAGTAAAAAAACAAGAGTCGTTTGTGGAATGTCACTGTGGCAGCTTCATGTAATGCAAGTACCAGCTTATGAGGTTCAATTTTTTTGAATCTGGTTTCAAAAACATGTAGCAAATAGTTGAGTTGAATGTCTTAATCTGGAAACAACCTCCTGTGTGAGGTGGTGACTCGTTGGCCCAGTTATGCTTCCATGGAGCTTGGGGAAACTGTAGGTGGCCAGATAGGCTCCCTTCCAACCCAACAGGTGGATCGGAATTTGGTAATCTCGACTAGAGATCAGGGCTTACTTTGGGTCATCAAAATTGAACACAGTCTGATGTTTCAGCAGAGGTAAAAAGCCTGCAACATATCTCAAGCTTGGGCAATCAAAATCTAGATTTTGACTTAAATTGGACTGTCACATCACACTCATCTCACAAGTCCAACATCTAACACATCCACATGCTTGTCCTGAAATTGGCCTTTGAAAACCTCCAATTGAGTTTAGGCTGATCCATGATGCTGAGATGTTGTGAACCCCTTGAAATTAGTGATTGAGTTTGAGTAGATTGGGGACGTTTTGTTAGTTCTTTCTGCCCTGTTTTATGCAGATTCATATCATCTCAACAGAAAACATGCATCAACATACGAAAGAGCGCCCAAAACGTCCATTTAATTTACCGAGGCTCTGAAAATGAAGCGAAACTCCAAATCATTTGAGAATCGAGGAAATTCACGGAAAAATTGCGCTGAAATTGGACCTGGTTGGTACTTGGTGGAACCTCCATTTTTGGGTCACTTGCCAGTTTGTTCAGACGTCCTAAGACTTGTTGACACCAGCTCTGCTCTAATGAAAACGCCTTATAGCCCACCGAATAGTATAAGGAAACAATTCTAACATTGTATAATCATGCCATTCAATATCTGTTATAGTTTTTTCATATCCTTGGTATAATTTGTGCGTGTGGTCGCTTGAAAAAATTCGAATAAACCGCTCACACTTAAAGGTACCCTCAAAAATCAAAGTTTCTTCTCTTTACCCATCTCGTTTCATTACAGATGATAACAAACCAAATGGTGGAATATCCTCTCAAGCAAGTTCCAAGGAATTCGATCCGCTACAAGGTGATGAAAAGCCTGAAGACAAAAAGCCTGATTCTGGAAAAGGTATCAGCGATTCTTATTTGTGTTTTAAGCCCGGTTCAGACGAGGCCAGTCACTTGTCCAACTTGGCAAGTTCACTTGTATGAGTTTTGAAGGACATTCAAATTGCCTGCCAACTGGCCAGATAAGGCAAGCTAATGCCCGACGTTCTATTTTTTTCACTTAGCCAAGTTACTTCCCTCCCAAAAGATCTCGTCTGGACCGGGTTTAAGGGAGCTCAAGCATGTACAATCATGTTCATCCATCAATGTGATAAACTGATAAATATGACGATGTGCTATTTTAATCGTTTTTTGGTATTTAGAATATGTGTTAATGGGCTAATTTGTTTTGTAGTAGGAGTAGAAAACTCTGGTTTGCCTAAAGACTTGCTCGTTAATGTTATGGATAAACATCATGTTCCATCTTGTGGGGTTTTTTTCTTCAATTAATAAACTTAATACCCGTTGTGTCTCGAACGTCGAAGAATAGCTGCTCCATACACTCATTATGTATCGTGTATGTTGTTTGTGTTCAGTCTATTATTCGATTGGCATTCCTTTACTATGCCTTCCATTTTTCAGTCACTCCTATCTCCAAGGCTGAGGATAGCAAAGGTCCTTTGGAGGCTCAGCAAGCGGAAGCTCAGAGGCTCTTAATGCAGCAACAGCAGCAGCAACAACAACAGCAGCAACAACAGCAGCAGATGGCGGCTGGGATGCAGCTCAGCCACGGTCACCATCCTAGCCACAATGCTGCCCTTCAACAACAGATGCAACAACAAGGTGATAATTCTACTGTTTTCCAAAGAACTTATTATTTTTGCCTGGGATGTGTCCTGGATGCAGTGGCGTTGCTAAGTAAAATGCGGGGGGGGGGGGGGGGGGAGAAACCTCAATTTTCCCAACTGCTTAACATAGATTTCCCAACTATTTTTTTATTTTAAGAAATCGCTTTCACTAACCAAACCCGTGTAATTAGACCAGTCATTGAGTTCATCGGGACAGTGATCGCTCACCTGAGCGGTGTTAGGTCTCTTGGTGTGCATTTGGGCAAGAAGCTCACTTGGCAAAGTCACAGCAAGTATCTGGTTACTGAGGATCGCCAGCGCATTGGACATCTCAAGTTTCTTTTGGACCACCATCATTCCCCTTTAGCACTGACATGTAAGAGGCTCCTGTACCTGACCCTGATTAGACCAATTTGGTACTACTCATCTGGGCTTTAGGGGTCAGCTGCAAAGAGCCACATCAATCGCATACAAGTCACGCAAAATCGGGTTCTTCGTCTCATAACGGGTGCCCCATGGTAAGACGTTTAATCAAAGTTAAATGTTAGTTCTGAGGGGAAGTCGTAGATGGTGATGGGGACCCTTCGCCGGGTCCCGTCCTTAGATTCTGCCCTCCCTCACCAAAACCTTCAGTCCCTTCCACCACCTTCGCCTGTTTTTTTAAGAAACATAAAGGTTATATCTGTCCAAGTCAAAAAATTGCAATCCTTGATGGATTTTTGCAAATATTTTAGTTTTATTTCATTTAAAAATATATATTTTCCAACTGTCCCAACTCGTGGCAAGGAAATCCCCAACTTTTCTCTTTCCCAGATTCTCGAGGTAACATGTACATCCCCAAGGCGACGCCCCAGCCTGGATGTAACATGTTGTGTTATCCACGGATGTATTGAAAGCTTGGAATTTGTGGAATTAGTAGTTATGGATTGTAACAAATGTTTTTGTGTTTCAGGTTATGGAGTCAGTCAGTATTCAGTCTCGGGCATGATGCCTGGTTCGTCCAGTTCATTCAGCCAGTATTCGCCGTACTTGCAAGGGTACGTACCAAATCTCGGCTATCCGCAACATCTGAGGCCACCAACGAGACCTCCCAAACCCTCAGATCCTAATCAGTCCATTGGTTCTGTTTTCCACATCCTCTCAGAGCTGTCTCTCCCCTAACGTTCCTACCCGTTAACACTAACCTTGTCTTCCTCGAACCCATCACTCCTAAACAGTTGCTTTGAAATCTCGAATCTGTTTGGAAACTCTCTCTTTCAGCTTCACTCTGTTCCGTATAAATCAACTCTCACCAGCACTAATGGTATTTACCTCCTATCGATTGGGTTCCTCTTAATTTCACCCACCTTTAGCATGATGTGCTATCTCTTGCTGTTCTCGTAGCTCTCTTGCTCAGCTTTATGCTCAACTCACCGTGAGGTGTTATTAATAAATTTCCAAGATATGGGTGGAACACTTGTTATGTGGTTATATGGTACAGCATCATTATCAATGCCACAATAGCCTAGCGTGTAAAGCAGTTTAAATCATTGTGGGATACGTGGGATGCGAAATTCCGTCACTATGTAGGTCAATTAGATTCACAGAAAGTACACACGTGACTGGTTTTTTTTAAATTGTTTAAATTCATTTTTCGTTCAAATTATGTTGCAAATGAGTGCTCAACTTGTTTCTTTGTTGTGTTGGTGAAGATCTAGCGCGTTTATCGCGTTCACTTTGATGTCGTCCCCTTCATGCCAAAACCATGAATATGCCAAAAATCGAAATTAGAGTTCGGCATCAATTGAGGGGGGTATTGACCTTCTCTATTTATGAAAAATCCTTACAAATGCTCTGGTGTTTTTTAAGGATTTAATAGAGGAGGTCAATACCCCCCTCAATTGACGCAGAACTCACATTTCGATTTTTGGCACATTGGTTTTGGCATGAAGGGGAAGATATTTAGTCATCTTGTTCAATCATCATTTGCTCGTGGAAAAATGGCTTATACAATATTTGTGGTGGTATTGAAATAACAACTGAAGCCATCAAAGGGCTCCACCTTACATTATATTTCCATACTGTACTCATACATGCCATTGGCACATTTTCGTTCAGCGTCGTGTTTTACAATTTTTCTCATTGAAATTCAATAAATCTGCCCCCGAATCGTACCATACGGCGTACTCTAACCCCAGCCACACACGCTTGGACTTCATTTGTAGGCATGTCACTACTTTTGGTTTGTACTCATTCATTCTTTATGATCTGCCCATTTCCCAATCCTCTAGTTCCTTTCAAACACACCTTCCTCGGTTCCTCTCATTTCCACTGTTATGACGTTTCCATTAAGAACATTCGTAGTTCCTTCATTGTATTCATTGAATAGCATCCTACATTATTCAGAACGTTATTCTCATAGCTTTAGATTTGGTGTTGATTTTTTTGTTCGCTTTATCATTCCATGACCATTTAACCCATTTTTTTATTATCACTCATTTTGTATAACATGGACGATTTTTTTTCTGTTCTTGTCTGCCTGAAGGGAATCGATGTACAAGCGCCGGTGCAAGTGGAACCTTTAAATAAATAGTATTAAATATCTGATCCTCCATTTTTAAAAAACGAATCACGTCTTATATTATAATTATTAAGGGGACAAAATTTTCAATGTGATCATTGTACCTAAGACAAATACTGAAATGCTCTCAATTGTATTTTCGCTTCAGTTTTCCTTGGTAATTTTAAAACTTGTAACGCAAAGACTTGACCAGAAACGTGTGATAATTGAGTTTCATTGGATGTTTCTCGAATATTTTATAGTTTCCTGTGTATAATGCGAATCTCTGTCCCTCTCTGAATGGTTTTGTGTACATCCCTTTGCTAGAAAAGTGCATAGAGTATTCTCATGACTTTATTTATTGATGGCGATTGAGATGTTCCAATTGGGAAATTTATTCCTATTTTTTTATTTTTTTCAATTCTTCTTTTCTGTCCATGACCACGTTTCTGGTTCCTAATTATTGTCGTCACTTTTAAGGTAGGATTTTGTGATTTAGGTGTTTTTTTGGTGGGAAGGGTTACTTTGCTTAAATGGTTACAATGCCTTCTCACCGATTTATCAAAATCCGCGGAAGTTTTGGGAAAAGGTCGTTCCGAGTTATGAAACAAGGCTTACGAGCCTAGGGATGATTTATTTCTCATTCTCAATGCATAATATGCTGGCCAAGGGTTTTCAACAAATTTGAAAACAAACGTATTGATGTTATGGCTGTGTTAAATCATTCTGGAATTCAGTGATGAGTGAAGTTTGGAGCTTCATGTCGAATCCCAGAAAATTGAGTTTCACATTTTAGAAACAGAAGGTGGCTTTACTAAGTACCTATCAGATTCCTTCTCGGAGAACTCCCATTAGTGTCCTTTCAATCCAGCATGTAATGGGGTTATTAATAAGATTGTAGTGGGGCTTTTATCTCGTCTATTCCACCCTTCAAATTGGTTTGGTTGATAAATTATAAAGGGAAGACAACCATGGCGTACTTCCTACAATACTCATGAGGACTCCTCTTAATATTTTGACGGTTATTTCTGCGTACTATACCCCGTTGAAATTTTTCAAAAATCCACCTTGATAATATATTATGATGGAAGGTACCTATTTACCGGTGAAATATTCGGTTGGGTCTACTGACCTGATTCCTGTCGCCTTGGATTTCTATTGCCCCCTCCCATCTAGCTCTGGAGCTCAGGTGAAGCTAAGGCCTGTACTGGATGCAAATCTACGCTACCACTTCCATTTGGGTGTCCGTATGTTTCCATTGCTATAGTGTCAGCCCAATGCTCTTGGCAAGTTTCCTCAACGGGTTCCTAAAACTGATATTCTGAAACGGACAAAAAGAAAACCAGTAAGGTTTTACCGAGGTAACATCCTCTACCCGACTGCCCTACAGCCAATAGAGGCTTTGCTCACTTCTGTTTGAAAAACCACATTTCAAGGTCAAGTCAGGCGATCCATGTGGAGGGGGGAACGTCGCCTGACGACCCCTTCCCTCCACCTCTTCCATCTATGACTATCAGCAGTTCTGGCGGGCTCGTTTGATTTCTCTTCACATCTCGTTGAGAGTTGCGCCAAGTCACTGATTAGTTGGAATTCTAGCTTTTCAAAGCACAATAATTGTGAACAAAAATAGGAATTCATTCTGTACAAAAAAATAAACCTAGGAAAATTAGCATTTTTTGTCTCTATTTTTTCAGGGTAGGCGGTGCCTACCCTGAAGAGCCGCCACTGAGCTATCGTGGCTTTGATAAGGGTGAAGTTATACAAAACTGTTGGATCCAAATTCGATTATTTGCTTCCTAGAAAAAATTCCGCTTTGGGTTGGTAGCATGGCTCTTGCATCCTGCTCAACCAGTCCTCCACCTTCCATCATCCCTACTCCCTCCATCACCCCTACGCCACTAGACAACGACAGTCTGAATTCTCCTCTGCTGGGGGATCATCCAAAGTCCCCAACGAATAGTAATCATTGTGTGGATTCTACTGAGAGCCTTCGGCGTTGTGTTGGACTTGTTGAGAACCATTGAGCCAGTTATTTGAAGAAGCTAAATAATAAGACGATCTTACACTCACATCACATTTTTGGATGTTCCAACCGGTGTTGGACTACTTCTAGAAGTCTTAAAAGATCTAGTTCACGTTCTAGCAATCATCCCTATGTTATGCGTTAGGTTTTTCTGTTGTGCAAAAGTCCTTAGCAAAGTCGCAATTTTAGCTTGGCGGCAGATATGTATAATTTTCCGTTCCTTTTGTTTTCTGTTATTTTTTGCGATTATGCTACTTAGGGTATTGTGATTCAGAATACTTTTTGTCGTTTTTCATTTTATTTTATCCAGTTTTTATTTTAAAAATTCGGAAGTCTACTGATATTCTGCTTGTTCAACTAAGCTTTCACTTGTAAAACTATGTAAGTCCTTTACGTTCAATAAACACGATGGTGATAGAAGCAGAAAACCGATTTTTCTTTAATTTCTCTTCAAACAAAGATTCCACTCATCCTTTCCTTTCTGGCGGACGTCTGTATGGGAAAAAAATCGTTCACTCGTTGTGAATGCTTGTAGTTATTTGTGTCTGCGTCGTAATGTGTTTGACCGTATTGCTTTTTCTACACAGTTTTGGATACGTATTGCAAAGACTGAGGTAAACTTCAAGTAAAGGACGACGTGATGGTGGGGCAGTCGAGTACAGAGAAACGTGTGGTTCTTACTGAGCCAAGCGAAGTCAGGCTTGAGTTGCGTAGTCCCAGAACAAGTATTCTCAGAGCCGTATGTAAACAGTACAGGAGTATAATTCAACAATGCTTTTCTTGCTCCCTCCTGTTCAGGCTTGCAAAAAAACTACTCAACAACAGAAATTGCATACAGTTGACTGGTTGATGTTCAAAGTTTGAAGCTGAAATGCTACATCCTCATGACACATCCCCAAATGTTGGGGTTGACCATAATTTTCAGCTGCGAAACATTTCAGTACCTGATAATACTACAGAGTCTGTGGTTTACTCGTCAGATTACCAGGTCGACAATGCCCCATGAATTATCAGTGATACAGTTGTTAAGTGTATATTTTCTTTCAGTAGGGGCAACACAGTATTAATTGAGATCTACTGCTAGTTTGTTCAACCCAGATGACTTCATATTATGAAGTCATTGCAGACGCTCCAGCAGCAGGATGAATGGCTATGAAGTCATATGCATCTGGTGGTCGATCTGATTTCGAGCGCCGAGTTGAATTGGTTTATTTAGATACAATATGGGACGAGTCGAATTCAACAATAAATCAGTGAACTTATGCAAAAATAAAGAAACAATTAAAAAAGAAAAACAGAACTTCATGGAGAACGGATAATCACACTATTTGGCTAGTAATTTGTCCAGCAAACGCTTCTTGAGGGATGAGAGTGGCAGGGGGAGCAGGTCGATGTCTGGATCGGAATGGAAGAAGTTGGCAAGAGGCAAACTGGACAGTGGAGCATAATTGGTTGCAGAGAAACAAACGGTGAATGTCAAGCTGACGAGATCCAGGTCGGGGTACACGAGAACCAACTATGGCAAAGAATTGCTAGCATAAGGCGTCTTAATCGATGCCGACAGGTAGGATACCCAGCTTGTAAGCAAGGTAGCGAAGAAACGCACGGTGAACCCAATCAAGCTGGTCCACGTGGCAGACATAGTAGGTGCTTCAGACCACAGACTCGTATTCAATGCATGGCAGCACAAGAGAACGATATAGCGTAAGGAGAGCAGGGATGAAGGTAAACTCCCTCGTGTTCTGCTTGAGGAACCCCAACAAACGCATTGGCCATGAAGATGCCTGTAATGTGGCTTGAAAAGGAGATTGCAGATCCGAAAGAACTCCAAGGTCCTGGACGAGAGTAGATCTGCGGAGAAGATTGCCATGAAATCGTTAGTCATGAAGAATAATCGTGGAGGAGCGGTGGTAAGTTGCCACAGTGCACATTGCAGGATTGAGAACGAGGCCACCGGTAGAGCACCAGCATGTAAACGCAACAAGGCAGGACTGAAGAACGAGATGAAGGGCTCTGCACGTCTTCAGCAAATATCAGAAATTGGACATCTCCCAACACCGTACAACTGTCATTCAGAGCGAAGATGGTTGCTCTTCATACAACTTCCAGGGCCACGTAGCTTTATGCGATGAGCAATGGCAGTTTTTTGCTACAAGCGCACTCTTGTATAGTGTTGCAGAAACATTTCCAAATTATTCAAAAGATTCGTTCTGGGTTAGTCAAGAGTTTATGCACCAGTTCAGAAGTTCTAAAAGTGGTAAGGATGAGTGAGGGAGGGTTCGTAACTTCTCAGGCAGAGTGCGCAGGATAGTCGTATTTGTACGGATTGTTTCTAGGTTCAAAATGGATTCAAAACCACTTGCCTGCATTTGAGTATTTAAAAAACAGGCTACAAAACAAGTTGAGAAAAAAATCTGTACACGAGTAATGTTAGCAAAGCATTGATGAGGATGTGTCAAACGCCAAAGAAAGCAAACAAACGAATGACATTTTGGGAGGTTATACACCGTTGTGTGAGGTTATCTTTACAGTTCACAAACTCAGTGATTCACTCAACACGCATTCATTGTTGCCAGTTCAAGCAGGGTGCATGAACTGGTCGTTGCTGGATCTATCCTCACGTCACTAGATTTGCAACTTTGACCATTACATTCGTTTTTAAGGGAGTTCGCATTCAATTTGTCGTTCTTTTTCTAATACCTACACTGACATCTTGGTGAGGAGACCCTGGACAGAACATACATGCCCGTTTCGAGCCGACCAGTGCGCTACAGACATGATTTGAGCGCTGCTTCTCAACGACGCGGCACTCTGCCGCTAGCTCGAGCAAACGAAGGTTAAGTAGGTGCTAAGAGATGCTTTCGATTATTAAGTTCTGCTAGAAAATTGGATGATTTGATATTGAAGCTCTGAGGCATCAATATATGGGTTAAGCAGAGGATTGAGGTGTGAGTTGAGTCTAGTGGACTCTAGATAGCCAATGGCTTCCTGAATGTTTTGTCGTTCCCGAAACAGTCAATCACCGAAACTCGAGTGCTCCCATAAGTTGAGCTTTCATTCAAAATAGGCGGGTTCCGTTTATTTTATAGGAGGCAAATCAAAATTTGAAATCGTTGCTAGTTCCCGCCCTTAACGAATTAAATTTTGATATTTTCATCTTTTAATGTCATGATCACCATTTTTATCAATCAAATGACTCATGAACTGTGTTTCTCACTCAACCAAGAGATTGAACTTCCAGGAGTTTTAAAATAATTAAAATTTTATGTATTGGACAGAGATAAACGTCAAATAATAAAACAGTTGGCAACGCTTGAGTTTCGCTAATTTGTGGCTTTGAGTGGTTGCCTTGATAGTATTTGATAGCACTGAGAATTGAAAGAATAAAAATATTCACTCCGTACAGTATTAGTAAGTAATTGAATCAAAGTTGTTGCTCTCAGCAAACTCGTAAGCTGGCGCCTCAATTATAGAAGCGGTATTGAAGGTAAGTGAGCCTAATTAAAGTTGTTTTCATACATTCAATCACCTCATCGATCCTGTGAACTGCACGAGTCTGCTACCAGGCAGAGAAATATCGAGAGCTGCCAAGCGTTTACTAGAACAAGTAGATCGGGATATTGTATCAGAGGAGTCCAATGCCGATGGTTTTAGGAGTTGGTGAACATTTATGCCAGACTTCAAATATGGCATATTAGTGTGGACATGCAAGGAATGGCCTTGATGAGAGTAACAGGGGTCGATCAAGGACTTCACTTTCTTAGTTGATATTAGTTCAATACAACAGTTATAGAAGATTATGATTGATTTCACGGAGTGTTGCTGTGCCGTTGCTTAAGTGTACTTCCTTCGTGTAGTTATTACATTGAATAATGCCCCTGTGGAGATCGAACTGGTGAACCAGTCTGGGTGAGGGACAGGTATGAACATTTTAACATTTCAGAGGTGTTGGAGTGGTCTGGAGGTATTCATCCTAAGAGGTTCAATTTCCATCACGCCTCATAAAACAGTACGAGTATTTCCTGCCAAAAACAGAGGCACTGTTAGGAGTCTGATCATGGGACACCAACATCAGTTTTCTGTCTTTGCCAGTGATGGGAAACGTTATCCCTTTGGGAGAATAGGTCGTGATTTGCACCATGGAAGTTTTGGTCAACGGTTTGATAGCGGATTGTACTGTGATATCTGTTGATCCACCAATCTTGGAGGGTCAACCTGAGTAGCTGTCGAATGCCCACAAAGCCTCTGGAGCAGCATACTACCGGAGCAACGCCCTCTGGGCAAAGCTCCACCGGCCTGCCCTTCAATAGAGTTTGGATTCGTGGTGGTCGTGACCTTGTTAGAAAGTTGGTAGCTTCCCCTCACACCCAAACCCTGATGTTGGGCATGGCCCCCTGGTAGAAGCCAGTTAACAATATCCTTCACATGTACGAGTATACTGTAGGTACCTATTTAGGATGTTTGTCGCACGTTTGATTTCCAATGGTCTCGATATGGTTGTCCACAGGCAGTTCTCATCATCCGGGCATAGCGCTGCTGCAGCCGCCGCGGCCGCCCACACCAAAGCAGGTGTACCCGGTGGCCCTCCGATGTACCGCGGTGTCTACCCGGATCCTGCCAGCGGTGCTCCGGATCCCTCACAGATGAGGTTCCCACCAGCCTCCTATGGCGCTAAACCCCCACAAAACCCCTACAAACAATACCAGTGAGGAGTCCGTCCTCCGCCTCTCTCTCTCTCTCCATTCTTCATTTTGGAAAATGCCTACTCTCTCAACATGGTGTTGATGTCCGTTAATTTTTAACGTTAATTTCCCTTTCTCTTTGATTTTTTAATTTCTTTTTATTTTTTAATTTTTCACTAGGTATTGTTCTGTTCATTCCATATACTTTTTTCGATGGACAAAATGAACGATTTTTTATATAATATGTATAAATTGTGGTTTTATGAAATATATTACTATAGTCAGTATTCAGTCACATTCATTTCTTCTAATTCCACTACAACAGCCCTAGTGTCTCTTAGCAGTGTCCAACAGTCCAACACAAGCAGTGTCTCTTAGTCGAAAGTTCCTTCTAAAACTCATTGTTTATGAAATTGCTGTAAAGAATGGGATAGAGGAATCGTAACTCCTGCTCCAGTTTGAGTGTGGGTGGAGTAATGAATAGTGAAATCTTACAAGGAATATGTCACTTTGGATTGCTACAAGAACACATTCATTACAAAGTGGTATTTTTGTGGTATTTTTATACCAAATCCGTTCCAGACCAATATATACAAGCATTTGATTTTTGTTTTATATAATAAATATGTATATACATATTATTTCTGTTGTCGCTGACAGCGAATTCAGAATGGTCTGGAACGGATATTGGCATAAAATTGTTTCGGAAATTCGAGTTTAAAAATAATTTTTAAACTTATTTTGGACCGAAAACCATAGCTTCCTTTTCTCCGAGAATTCGCTAAAACGTTTTGGCTCAGAATACAATGTTGTATAGGACCAAACATCAACAACGACTTTGGATACTTGGAGATGACGTTCGATAGAATTGAGATAAAAAGTTCAAATTTGCACAAACTGTCTTGGCAATCGAAAGGCTTAAAGTTCGTAGATGGACAGAATCGGGCCACTTCACGTAAATTCCAAAAATGGAACAGTCTGACAAGTTACACCTCACTTCAAAGGTTGTTTTACGCACGATGGTGCAGTCAGAATTGGAGAAAACCAGTGAAATGGAGATATTTCACATGAACCCAGTAGTCTCATCGTAAATTAGCTCTTATAGCCATGCTGCATTATGTTGATTTGTTGCAATTTATAGGTAATCCCCACCATCTACAAACTTACCCTTTCGATTGCCGAGATAGATTTTTTGTGCAAATTTGAACTTTTTATCTCAATTCGCGCAATTTTTAATGTCTTGGAAGTGAGTGCAGGATGATCTAGAACAGATTTGGGTATTCAATTTTTTCTGGACCTTGGTTCCTCCTCTTCAAAAATTGATGTTAGCTGATGACTTTGATTACATTTATAATCGAAGGAAATGAGTTAGATCATGTTGCCACTTCACCCTCGAAATAGTTGATGTTTTTCACTTCTCAGCAGTCACTAACCCAACGCAGCAAAGGTTACAGCAAGAAAATACCAGTCTCATCGATTGTATAAATATTTTATTGCTTTCAACTTAAACGATGTATCATGATCATAAGGAATTTAAGTAGACTCAAACAGTCAGTTACAATACACAGGGATGTCATGAAGTAGTCATATTGGGATTTCATTTCATAAATACACAGATTGGTCAAAAAGTTGAAGGAAAAACCCTATCATGGTACCAACTGAACAATAATTTTTTTTTCTCGGTAAGGCACAGGAAAAGGGGCTAAACTGCACCCCAGCTTTCATTTCCTAAAGCTAAGTCGTTTTTCTGTTTTATTTATGAAGTCCTAATGCCTCCTCTAATGAATTTCTTGAACTTGGTTACAGTGTTGAAAAAAATAATCAGGAACTACGAGGAGCTATTTTACCAGTTTTCGAATGGTTGAGCCAACAGAGTTGTAGAAGTATGTTTTTCCATTTCATAAACCATTTTTGAAAATCTATAAGGTACGAGTCCTACAACTGAGTAGTTACCTGGAAAATTTGTTTCGACTAATTCGCCACTACAGCAATTTTCAAATTTGATTGTAGCCAATCTTCAGAAGGCACAATTTAGTATGTTGTGTGGAATTGAATTTGAAAAGGACTACCTAGGTACCTATATTATTATCTTTACTTCTCCACCAATCGGCGATACTAGTCATACAAGGTGTATGGTGTTAGGAGTATGTCCCTAATTATGGTTCTTGTAAACGTACAAGTAACGAGTGGGGATATAAATGGGTATTTGGTATGCTGTTCTATGTTGAAAAAAATTTTGAATATTACTAGTGTGGTTTTGATGGTCTCAGAGTCACTTAATTGATTGCACTTCATTTTCCACTATTGAAATAATATAGGAACTGACTATTGAAATTTAGACCGACTAAGACAAACGTTGACTTAGAGGTGAGAAAAAGGTGTTTTGAATAACCCAACTGCAAAATGAAGGGGTCTCATTCTGTTCGATATTCCTGTTTTATCAGACTGTTCAGACAACATCAACTATACGATGTTACGTCTTTTGTTCCATATAATCGTCTCTGTGCGGGTTCTATGTGAATTCTTTGAGAATTGAAACGATCGTAACAAACGAATGTGGGTATTAGTGAGGTGATTGTTCTAATCAATTTGATTGGTACAAAATTCAATTTGATGACCCAAACCTTGAAGTAGGTGTTGCTGACTAAGCTACCTACTAGTGGCTCAAAGAATTTTCACATTAGGTACCACTCGATGTCGCAGTAATTCAAGCAATTTTTTACACTGGCAAAAATTATGCACAATATATGCGCAAAAAAGGCGTTAAATATTTTTCTGGAAAATTTACAATATTTTTGTGTAGCCTGAGGGCTCCCGAACATTCAATATTTTGCTCAATTTTTCGCTCAAAATATTGAACTTTCTTTTGCCAGTGAGGTCTTGATTGAAAATAATATTGAATAGATTCAATGTAATTATTAATGCAATCAATAAAATTATAACAAACACCTTTTGCTGCCTCTGGTTACAGATGAGCAAATTTTACGACTCCGCCCACAATACGAGTAATATGACATATGCGTAAGTCATCTTCCAATTGAACAGTCCAATATCAGTTGATGTAAATGAAGAAAGTAAAATAAAAAAAAAAAAAAAAAAAAAAAAAACGTGGAAAATAACAGCATAGTAAGGGGATAAAACTGCGCTGATTCCTGTGATAATATTTAGATTATGATCTAATGTACTGAGCCAAAATATGGAATTCATTACACTCTATTATTCAACGAGAGCTGGATGAAGTAAAAGAGGGTAAAATATTTTTGGTCATCAAACAACAGAAGAGACGAAAAGGTGGGGGATGGGGGACATTGATTTTTGTCAACATCCAAACGTGTTTATCAATTCTAATCCCTATTTTTTTCCAGTCAAGTTTGCCAAACTTAAGAGATAAGACAGTATACTCTTTAGAAATATTATATTTGTCAATACCACAGGTACCAGTCTATATAAAAATATATCCTGATAACATTTTTTCTTTAAACTACATATTTTCAAGTCAACAATGTTATAAAATATCAATTTATCAATGTCGGTCGTGAGTTTCTTGACTATTCTCTTTTGTATACATACGATCGATATAATAATATAGTTCCTACAAGCAACGTATACGTAAATATTCAAATATAAATTGTATAATGCCATTACAAACAAAAATGAATGAATAGTTTATAGAAAGTATACAAAAGGTATATACGGATTTGTAAACGTTTTCATTTGAATTTAAAATTCTATTTACAGAGTTTCGGAAGAAACTATCAATTTTGAATACAAGCAGTAAACTTTCTAAAAACCCAACTATACAACAAAAAAAAGGAGAAATTATACAGAGGATAAGCTTCTGTCTGATGGCACATTGCCGAATATGTATTTACATATCACACAATCATTATAATAATTATCTAAATTTTTGTATGGTATCACCACTTAGGAGATTTTAGCCTTATATCAACATGTTTAAATATATTCATTTTCAAGGACACACGTATATTCATGTGTGGTAGAGTTCCTTTATACACGTTATACTTGAATAGTTGTATTATTGGATAATAGATACTATTCACTTTACAGTAAAAAATTATATGATGTGTCTTTTATTGCGACTTTGCCGCTAGTTGTGAGAAATGAGGCTTTGGCGGATCACATTCTCGAATATACACGTCTTTTGTACGAAGGTTTACGGGGGAGAGTTAGCTAAACTATAATGAGGAGTTTGATCATTCCATGTGTCGGTATTTGTGCGCAGTCATTTGACTGAGGCCGAGCACAGCGTACTGACAGCTGAGACAGTGGTAGTGAGTTTGTTTCCCGTTGTGGACGCAAGTGTCGGGGGCTGAACAGGGTTGAGAGGGAGTGAACTTCTCGAAGCCGGCGGCCATGATGGAGTCGAGTTTTTGGTGCTGTCGCCGGTGAGCGACCACTTTGTTGGTGTCGGTGCAGACGAATTCGCATTTGACGCAGTGGAAATGGGAGGCCTTGTTTTGAACAGAACCTGCAACAGTTGATGGAAAAATCGGGGGTGTTAGGTGATTTTTCGAAACCTCAGTAGCCCTGGGAAAAAAATATGCTCGCACTTCTACTACAGTATTTTGACCTGTAATGTATGGCTGCTCAGTGCCCCTGTTCAACGGAGATTAGGCCATATGCCCACCATGAGAGTATTCTGGTCTGTGCTTCCACAGAACCGTATGTCCCCAAAGCGGTCGAACAAATAGATCGAGAACAGGGGCACAGCAACCATCACAACTGACCAAAAGAAAAAAAAAAAAGAAAAAAATATTTGAAAAATCATCTATTTCCACTAAAATATCGTAACCACCACGCCAAAAGACCCAATTTGATTTTTTTGACACTTTCGTTGTATTGCATCTACTGGGAATTACGTAGTATGTTAGCTGTGGCATGGTGTGCTCAACTCAGTACTACCCAACTCAAGGTACCAAGTGACGTAACCAGAATTTCGATGGTGGAGGGGTTCAAGCTAGTGACGAGGAAAACCGGGCCCTCCTCCGAAATTAACCTCAAACTAATCTCCAAAACTGGATTTTCACAAATTTCCAAACCCCAAAACCTCAAAAATGGCAAAATTTGAGTCTACGGTTATTTTGCTTTGGACGGCAGTGGTGCACCGGAATGGATCGATTGATCCTGCTAATCCTGGATTGTCAAGCTTGAGGAGCAGGACACTGAATGGATTGGGTTAACTAAACAGCCCATATGTTGCATCCCATTGATTAGCTTACCTAGAGTGGATGTGTAGGAACAATCAGGTCGACCGCAAGAAACATTAGCACGATATTGTTGGAAATCTCCACCCATCAGAGTATCGAGCCTGTTAACATAGAACGTCACATTTGTACAATGTTAATACCAAATGAACAATTGATTATTCCAGAAATCCTCAATACACGAGGAAATCCATAATGTGAGAAGAAGATGCTGAAATTACCTTTCATGTCTAGCAGTGTGTTGAACGAAGCGTGTCTTGTCACAAAAGCTGTAGCCACAGTCCTGTCGCATGCAGTGGAAATGCGTTTGATGTTCTCTGTAGCCGCAGTGAGTATAACGACAATCTTCGTTGAACCTAGAACACATTCATTTAGGATATTAAAAATGTAATAATTTGATTTGAAGCATATGAACATGTGTTGGCAATATTACTCATGTCTGTGTTATATTAATATTTACCTGTATCTCAAGTACCCATCAGGGACTGGTTCATCTTTGAGCATCCGCATGGATGACTGAACTCGGGCCTTTTTGGCTTCAGCAGACATATCACGCTCACGTTGAGGAGACATCGAACTGGAAAGTGAAATAACCAATCATGAAATACAACAAAGTTGGAGATTTTCATGAGTTACCATGAGTTGCCGAGTGCACGTATTGGAATTGGTAAGTTAAAGAGGTTGGGTAGGTTATTATTAGCTTACTTTCTGGCTAAGATGGATTCTGGGGTTGCATCACTGCATAACATGGACGCTCTGGCAGATTCCAAGAGACCATTGTTCACTAGGGCTGAGTGATGAGGGCCAAACCCGGGAGGACCGGTGAACATTAAACCTGTAAATTGAAAAGAAATTGGTGAAGAAGATTGTATATCCACAATCAATGTATATCCACCAACAACATCAATGAGTACCACAATTGACTCCTGATCAAGAACATAACATACCAGTAGGGGAGGTGTACAGGCCTGGCATGGCGTGAGGCATGAAAGAGATACCCTGTGACGTCATCATGGCCAGTTGCTGATTTGCCACAGCAGCAGCTACCGCAGCGCTGAACCCGGGAAAGTGGGGTGGCTGCATGATATTGGTTTCAGGACTATCCATACCAACAGGGAGCATGCTCATAGCTGTAAACAAATAACAACATAAACATCTGACCATCTCTAATCCAATCGCCTTCAATCTTCAATCTTCTTTCTTAAACCATAGAATATCTCACTTATGTTAATTATCTATTCAAATGCAATGACGGTAACACAAACCTGAATAGCAAGCAACTTTATTCGAAGAGTTGGAACTAAATTTTATTGAGTTGATGGATTTTTTTTTCGAGTTTTAAAATTGATTCAAATTATTACAGGAAAGAATTTTTGGTTTCAAGTTGACTAAAGAAGGAAATAGTAATAACTGAAGCATTGAACGCCCAGAGTGGATTATTGCAGTTAATTATTTTGAAAATCAACCCAAAAGCTCATTTGGTCACCAGTACAATTTTTTACGAGTTGATTTTTACACAGGTTCTACCCACACTTAAGAGTCAAGATAGTTGGTAATGCCATTTCAAGGATTTCAGTTAAGAACTTACGATTGTGATGTGGCTGGTTATTGTCTTCATTGTTATTGTTTTCTGATTTCACCATTATGGGTGGGATGGCTGCTGGGCTGTGTTTGGCAATGTGGGGTTTCAGCCGATCCAACTCGCTGAACGCCTGCAAAGGAAGAAACATTTTTATTTTCAAAAAACCGTTTTTCCCTTTTCATACTTTTTTAGCCCAATGATACATGGAGGTGGAAAGCTCTATCATGCTACGAAGCAGATGGTGTAAAGCAAAGCTTGATGGATACGGCCCTCAACAAGTTTTGAGGACGTGATTGAGATGGACAGAAGCAGTGGATTAACCCAAATTTATCAAAAATAACGATAGGGATTTGCAGATTTTGCTGCGTGAGTTGGTTGCAATAATCAAGTATCAACGTATTTGACAACACCACTGCAGTGTGGTGTTGTGTAATGAATGGATTGCTGAGTTGGCCCCGTAACTGAGGGGGCAGGCAGTATGCCCACCCAGAGGGATATCCTAGTCTGCATTCACAGACCTGGGTATCTTCTGTGTGGTTGAAACAAAAACTCGGGAAGGGGCACTCAGCAAACCATTACAGTTGGTCGTGGCATTTGGTGGATATTTAAGTAGCCTTAAAGTGGTCTACTTTACTGTAGGACTTTGATACCTTTACGTGATACAGATTGAAACGCACAGTTTGCTCTATGAAATCAACCCTTCACAAACGGATGAACAACTGAATGCTACATGGATCCACATTGGTTCCAAAGCTTTACAGCATTAACACCATTGTGGTGAATAGTGGCTTCAGAACCCTTTAAAGAGGTCGTCGTAAAAATTGAGATAATCTTAATTTCATGCTCACAGTCCGACAAATCAACAGTTTAACAGAGATTAACAAAATCGCGTCTGATCCCAAGCCAGCCACATCAAAGTCAGGTTGTAACGAAAACACAAGTTGTTAAGATCCATGTGGCATCCAGTGAGTTCGCCAATAAAAACAAAGTGCCCCTAAGCCGCCGGTGTGTACCTGATTGCATGCATTGCAGTGGTAATGCTCTTTCCGTTTAAGCTTGCAAAATGGGCGACTACAAGTTACCTCTGGGCCATAGCGGTCGTGCTTTTCAAGAGACATCCATTCGGGGAGCGGCCCGTCATTGCACGCAGAGGGAGGTTCTGATTTGATGGGAGTTTCTGTAGACGAGAAAAAAATTATTTTTATTAAAAAAATTGGCAGAACACACATAACATAAAAACACCTAGTGGATAACTTAATGCTCAAATATTCTATGACGATTTTTCAGTATTTTACCATGCGTGAATCTTTGAATACAGTCGAATTTGACAGTGGCTTGTACAGATTTTATCTATAGCACAGGCATGCCAAGTATACCCACCCCCACTGACTGGAGTTCTGGATTTATACAGTGCCTCCTAAATATACTTGCAAGATTCAGGTTGGCCAACCACCCACAGATTCCCCACAACACCACTGAATGAAAAATCCACCTTTTCCCCTAAATGTACCTTCTTTACTATTTAAGTGAAACAGAGTTTTCATTGATTTAACATATTAATGTTTGGTTTAAGTTGTTTCAAATCAAGGGTCAAATAGCCACTCCAAGTAGTCACAGTTCGCGAGAGGCAAAATTTCCTGGTAATGAATTATTTTTGTTATTCAAATTTGTTTGATCTAAGGCGCACACAGCGTCGAGAGTAAATCAGTGCAAATTCTAAAGGAGCCCTCACAGGCAATAAAAATTAATAAATGACGTTCAATATTTTGAGCAAAATATTGCGCAAAATAATGAATGGTCGGGAGTCCCCAGACTATAAAAAAATACTGCAAAATATTTCAGTGCTGATTCAACTGGTACAAATTGTTGAAAAGTCCCCGAAAATTACATATCTTCCAGAAAAAATTGAACGCCCTTTTTTTGCACAATATTTTAGTGTAAACACGACATCTTCAAAATATTGTGCAACATTTTAGCCAGTGTTAGGGCCCTTAACCTGTTCATAACAACTACGAGAAGAACCATAATACCAAACTACCTTGTCTTGGTAAGTATGCTAATAAGTAGATTTTACATTATTTATCATGATTGAGAGCATGTCAGTATTTAGATACGCTTGTGAGAATAACGCCTCTAATACACCCTTAATTGAAATTAATCCACCTTTTAACAACACTATAAAATGGTATTTTTGGAATAATAACAATAATCACCAGTGCATGTCATGAATGTTGTGATCATGCAAAGAAGTACCTAAATCACCGTAAAAGTGCAGTTTTACTTGTTCATTTCAACAAACCTACTCATTTTCAAAATTATCAGAAAATATTTAAAAAAAAGTGCTTAAGAAATTAAAACCCACCTGAAGCGGGTGAGGGGGAAGAGTTGATATTGGACAGACCACAGAGAGGGAAGAAAGTACCAGACGCCTTCACCACTTCAACAATACAATGCAATGCACCAATTTACAAACTTGGTAGTAAAAATGAAGGATACTTAAGAGAAAATAAATCAATGTTTCATAAATACATGTTGCTACAAACGTCAAGTACAATTATCGAAGTAGGGTACTATCTCTTGACAGGACACCTCAATCAAGACTCACCATACAACTACCACTATAATACTCCATTCAACCTCAATTACATTTCAACGATTTTTTTTACGATGACAATACTGTCCCTTACAACGTCACATTTAATTGGTACCTAACAAACGAGTGTTAATTTGATTTTATGGGTACTCTACGTGGTCAGGAAGAATTCAGACCAACCACATGCCAAGTTTTCTAATTTGGATAATTAAAACGTAATGTTCAATAAATAACCAACCCTCTGTGCAAAATAAATAAAAATAGAAAACCATTGTGTAATACTATTTTTTGTCAATTGTGAAAACAACCTCCCATTTGTTTCTGGACTTTTTTAAAACTTTTTGTCAAGGTTGGAAATAAATTTTGAGAAAACGAACAGAACGGCAGTAAAAATTACTTGGCTGAATCAGAGCTGGTCTTTTCTTCATCAAACATGAAATGGCCAGTGAGCAATTCGCGACTGGCAGTTTCACTGTTTCGTGAAGCTTTTGAAACTATCCCAAACACTTTTATATTCAAGGAGTTTTTAATTGGTTGTGTTAGTTTGTTTTGTGTGACAGTATAAACCAACATGAATCTTTGGGTACCTAGTTATTAAATTATCGCATTTAGGCTGCCCAAAGTTTTGTTTATTTGGTAGCGCTATGAAAACAATTTCAATCTAATTTAAATTTTAAATTTTTTTGTAATACGTGTATTTTGGTATAAAGAAACGCGTATAGGTAAATGTTGACAAAGTACTTAGTGTTTTTCAAGTAATGACAACTAAAGTGGAAAATACGTACCTACTTTTTTGGATAGCCCAAATTTTGTGCAAATATCTACGTCAGTAGTACGAACTACCTACCAATGGCATGCTATTAAGATGTGTAGTTTTGATAGAGCGCTGGAGAAATTTCGTGGAGTGTCCAAAAATGATTTCATCGGGTGTGCACATGTTACAGCACACTTGGACTGTGGTGTGTGGGAAAATGAGCGTGACATGCAATAGATCAGAGAGACGAATTTTCAATGGTGCAAGTGGGGGAGGACGGTGACAACAGTAGGAGAAATGTATAATTACCGGTAGGTCTGGACAAGCATTCTTCACTGAACGAAGGTTGTTCGGGGGCCATGTGAGGTTCGGTCTTCGTGGACGATTTTTCAGGGCTTTCACCTTAAAAGGGGCAAAGAATCAGTGAGCGGGGCCGAATCAAGTAGAGGGTTAATATATAAGGAAAGTTGAGCAAATAATGCAAATGTACTCACTCAGGTCAGTTGGTTGAGGGTTGGGGGAGTGTTGTAACGATCCGCTGATGTTACTGTCGTTTTCATGTTCGGCTTTGTGTACAGCCATGTGGGAGTACCTCACGAACGAATAACCACATCCAGGTTTGATGCAGTGAAAGTGCCTGTTCAACTTGTTGCTGAAATAGTGTAAAATGAAAATATGGTCAACGTATCGAGCAATTGTTAATTATTAGTCAGAATGCAATATTTCAGTTTAGTTGTGTAAAATTCAACTAAATAGCTTGTCATAATAATATGGCTGTAAAATGTATTTCATTAGTGGCTGGTAAACTTGAAAAAAGTTCCGGTCATGCAGCATGAATTAATGAGGGAATTTCCCGTGTAAAAAAAGAATGTAGTCAACCCCTGAACGTATTGAGGAATTGCTAATTATTAGTGCGAATGCAATATTTCAGTTTAGTTGTGTAAAATTCAACCAAATAGCTTAGCATAATAATATGGCTGTAAACATTTTGAAATACATTTAATGTATTTCATTAATGGCAGATAAACTTGAAAAAAAGGTCCGGTCATGAAGTAATGAGCGAATTTTCCAAGTAAAAAAAAAATATATATATTTAGCATTCAAATATTTGCTCGGTCTTCACTAACTAAAATTTGCCCATTCCCACCGACTAAGTAAATGGCTAAACTGGGCCAATCATTGAGATTTTCAATCGTGGTACCATACTAAACCCAAAATCTTTTCGATTGCCAATACAGATTTTTTTGTGCAAATTTTGAGTTATTATCTCAATTTTATCGAGAGTTTTTTCTGTATATTTTTTGTCTCTTTCGACAGTGAATTCAGGATGGTCCTCGGGATGGTCTGGAACGGATTTCGGTACAATATGTTTTCGGAACTTTGAGTTCGATCCAAGATTTTGGACCGAGAACCATACCTTCCTCTTCTTTAAAAATTCGCTAAAAAGAGTATAAAAACTCTGCAAATTCTTGACACAACGGTTCATTATCTTCTTTGTACAGATCACCCTTCTGTCTAGATCACTAGGTCTAAATGTCTTGATCCTAAATGTTAGATTAATTATTATTATCAATTATCACTAATTATTAACAATTTTATCAAGTACCTAGTGAAAATTATTATAATTTATTGTTAGGCATTAATAATTTGTATTTATTATTATTAATAATTATTATTAATTATGATTAATTAATACGACATAATTCTGGGGTATTTAATACTACGTCGGTAATAATTTTTCTATAAATGAACTACCTACCAACAAACATTCGAAATTACCTTCATTTCCGTAGCACAAAACGCACCTCAGAACAACAAACTCGACATAATTTAAGCCATATGATGTTCCAAAGAGCTTGTTAGTATGAAACAGTGTTGCCAGATGTAGGGATTTTTCCCTACACGTAGGGAATTTTGGGGGTGCATTGAGCGTAGGGAATCCCTACGCTGAACGTAGGGATTTTTGGTCAACCTAGGTTACGTGATTCAAACACTGGCAAAATTCTAATAAATTGAAGAATTATACGATTTTAGTACATTTATTCGTGATCGGAAAACCACTTGTGGTATGAAGGATATGAAGGAGAAAGGTACCAATTGTTACAACCACCCCATCACACCAAATATGATGAAGTTGCTTGCGTCACAGAGCTTATTATAATACGCTTCTAATAAAAGCGAGCAATCCCTCGATAGTGACGAAGACGATTTGATTGGTTTTTGATGGTCTCTTTGATGAATAGTTTTTGATTTATTTTTGATAACCTCTTGAGATTAACCTAAGATTTTACTGCTCTTCTTTATATTTTCAATCCCAAATTTTTCTGTTACTTGTTTTACTATTACTATTTTACCATTTTAATTATATTTTCTCCTCGTAGTCATTCCTGGTCGTCGACATTAAGATTTTTTTTAAATAGGTATTCCAAGGCTAATGTAACCAATGCTTCATTCTTGAGCCTTGGTAATAAGCCTTATTATATTTATATTTATCTCGGTGATATTTCTCAAGTACCTGAAAAAAAATGGCTGGACCTAATCTAACTATTATTGAGACAGCAATAAAAATTACATTGTGCAACTCAGTGGTTCAATGGTTATTTCAATCCTCAAACCAAACCAGCAGCAGTGAATGCAGTGATATTGTCGTTTTACAAAACGTATTGTCGTTCTACAAGTAGATGACTAGGAGGGAAGTGATCTTCTTTTGTTCTTTTACATTTTCAGCAATCAAATTTTACGCGTAGGGAATTTTTTAACACGGTAGGGAATTTGTAGGGAAAAGTAGGGATTTTGGAAACGGTCCGTAGGGAATATCGAGGCAAGTTGTCTGGCAACACTGGTATGAAAATGGACCTGTATTTCAACAGTTTGAGTCACGATCGTGTTGTGAGGCACAATCTTTGAGCCATCATTGTGAACGAACGGCTGGTCGTACAAAGCTGCGGATGGTCTTAAAAAATTCTACGGAACAAACTCTATCTAAATATGAAATAAAAAACATACCGTTCTATATGAATTTTTCGAGATATGAGATTTTCAAATTTTCAAAATTCGTTTTGAACCCCTTCCCCTTGACCTAGGGTTATGAAAAGTTTCGAGGACCATTGTGGGGTTGGTCAAAACCCATAAAAAAAATTTCGTAATTTTAACTCAACGCTAACTGGGCAAAGTGGCGCGGACGGCGTACGGCGTACGGCGGACGGACGGATTTTTTTTTATTCGATTTTCTGAATCTACGTATCTTGAAACGTAAACCAACAAATTTTGAGGGGGGGTTAAAAAATTTTTTTCTTTGGGCGATTCCAATGGTTCATTATCGAAGATAATAAACCAAAAGTGGGAAACTACATACCTAGGACAGCTTTCAGTTCGGCAGTCGACCGACCGATCAAAGAACAAGAAGCCCTCCAGTATGTCGATATTGTCGTGGAAGTCGCGCGAATGAGCGACTAGGAAATCGTCGCTGTCCGTCGCAAAGAAGCAGCGAGGCCTGGAGCAGTGGTAGTGTAGGGGCTTCACAGAGAGATTGCACAGGGGGTCGGGGCAGGGGCCGTGATATGACTGAAACCCCTGAATTCTCTGAAAATTCAAATAAGCAACATTGAGATATCAACACAGATTCAATCAGTTCAAGTAGATCCTTTGAACCAAAAAAAATTGGTACAGGTAGATTAAATTGTGATTACACACTTGTACTAAAATTAATTCAATAATTGTGTCAATTTGTTGCGGTACTCACAGCAACATGGGATGGGCTGTTCTTCGAAGGTTCAGACACCGGGGTGATGGTGAGGGGCGAACAGGTCAGTGGAAGTTCCGACGCCTGGGGAACGCCAATGGCAGATGGCTTAGGAAGCTTGAAGCTCGTGAAGATTGCTTGAGGCGAATCAGTGTTACCACCACTGGCCTGCAACGTTTTCAAAACCCACGTGAATAACATCATCGACGATAGTAATTCGATACTCAAGTTGAACACAGGGCCTAAGCAACACCAAATCGTCGCATGAGAACAGTAAGGCCTTTCTCAAAAACCATCACTTTTCAGGAATAACAAAAAACGGGTTTCCCTCTCCATTTGGCCAAGAAATTTGACTTCTCCATGTCCTCATTCATAATTCTCACTAAAGTTGTTATCTACTATAGAAAAATCGTAGATTTAAGCCTTAATAATGTTATATTGCTAGGTGATGTGAGCCATTATTAAATTTTTATGGCATATCTCTTGAGAAAAATATTACCTATGCTATTATGGCCCATCAGATTCATGTTTTTCCTATGGGAAGTTGAGATGGGCCCCATCTGAACTACCCATTGGAAATACATGAATGAAATCAATTAAAACCGATACCTACGTTTCATTATTTTAATGTTCCCCATAGGTAGAACTAAATTCCTGGGTATAACTCCAACATTATTGATTGTTGTTTGTGCAACATATCAACAGAAAGGAGCTAGTGAAAAGCAGGGGAGTGATGAGGTAGGCCATAATCAGTAATAAATAACACAAATGAACTTAGATGGGATGTTATCAAAAAACTTGGAATTTGGACGTAACTGAGTGTACCAGTATAGTTGATCTTCAATGTGAAGATATATTATTATTATTATTATATTATTTTACTAGTATTTTTCTCGGTGATGTTTTCTTATTATCTGCACTGAAAATTGGGATTCATTTTATTTGCTGTAAAACGCTCACTTACCTAGGTTTATTATCTAGTGAATTTATTAGTTTATTAGCTAGTGAAGTAGGTATCTGGTTGTATCTAAGATTTTGCATACTAAGCTAGTACCTAAGTGCTAGGTACTTCTAAAATTTAGATTCTAGATATATTTGAAAGGTACATGTTAGAAAATGGTGGTTGGTACTTACGTAGTCGTTCCAAACCTGCAACACAATAAAAAAAGACACATTGTTACTACTTTGCCTTATCGATATTTCTATGGTATTTCCAAACACTCGTATTTATCTCAAGATCCACAGAGTTGAAAGTTCTATGTTACCTCAATGACGCGGTTCTTTGGTGGTCGTCCTCTCTTACGCCTGAACAGAGATTCGAGGGAGTTGTTATGTTGGGCAGAGATTTCGTGCGAACGGAAATGTTCTAACCGCTCACTTGGCATCACTACTTCACAGCAAGCATCCTGGAAATTAGATGTCGATTGTTAAGTCATTTTATTTGAATAAATTTGTCGATGTCGGTTCGTGAAATGATTGAGGTCGTTACCCAAGTGCAGTGATAATGTTTTTCTTTGGGGCAATTGGGTTGACAGAGCGAGCCGCTTTCTTGATAGAAATCGCTAACTCTCTCTTGAGCTTCGTGCATCCTGGCGTGTCCTTCGGCGGTTTCTTTGCACCTGAAATGCACCCAGTAATAATTATTGTCGTCATTATAAAAGATCTGTGATTTATGGTAGATAATTGAGTAGAGGTGTGATCAACTAACCTGAACGGAATTTCGCAAGATGGTTCCTTGCAGTGGTAGTGATCGGAATTGGCGAAGGGACAGTTGGGAAGGCAGGTGTGTGAAGGGGCGTAGTACGAGATGTACTTTACGAAATCCTCATCGGAGTAGTCCGCCAACGATGAGCTCGTGGAGTGGTCCATGTAGCTGTGGTTTCCTGTAAGGGATTTTTAAATTTAATATTGCGATGTCGATTTCAACGGAATAGAATCCGAAATTTACAACGTTGGAGTTATAGGAAGATCTAAACCACTTGTGAGGCACCAAAATAAGGACTACGTAAAGGTGTCGAACACAACACGGAAGGATAGGCAATCATGCACAGGGTACCTGTAAGATGGGTTGGTATCTCAACTCGTGTTGGCGTTCAAATCCTCAATATTATTAAATTTCAGGGGAAAACATCGATATTCAGTAGACGTATAGCATAAGAGGTTTCTTGGAGTTTTCTCGTATTTACGTAAGTGATATGTTACAGAGAAAATATTTTTGTTTGTTTGCAGGCAAATGACAGGGTTATCAGGGCGTAATTAAAAAATTTTTTTAATTACTCCCTGATAACCCTGTCATTTGCCCAGCAAACAAACCAAAATATTTATAAAACATTTAATGTTTCAGACAACATACCCGACATGAAAGATGAGTAGGAAGGCGTGGAAGCGGCGTTTGGGCTCGACCGATCGTGCGCCGATGGCGTGCTGTGCAGATTTTCGCTCAGAGCGTTCAGCGCCGCCAGAGACGAGGGTTGGAGCAACAGGGAGGACCCTGGTGGCGGCAAGTCCGGATGATTCTACAAGAAAATCAAATTAGTAATTGACGTCATTCCCGTTGTAAATATCACACCGAAAAATTCATGGGAAGGAACTCTCCTATCTTAAGGGCCTATAGAAGTGCCAAGACATCCAATAAGAAGAACGTTGAGACATTTATCAAAATAAACCAAAATCGAGAAAAAAATCGAAATTTATTTGAGATCCTGCTCGCTCATTTTACATGTTTTAACTGCGATATTTGCATTTTGCGGTCTATTAGCCTTCCAAAAATGCCCCCTCGCCTCGTTTTTTCAATAAAAAAATGTATTTTATGAATTTCAAAAATTGGACAACGTAGGGGCAATTTCTTACTGATACAGTGAATTTAGAAATTTATTTCAAAACTCTAAGTCAATCACAGCCCGAGATATCCTTCAACAACTTCCCAACCTAGGTCCTGTATGCCCCAATGATGCAAGTCGACATCCCAAACATACAATCCCGATTAAACCCCAAAATGTTCTTAATTACATTAGAACAATGTTCTCAATCGATTTCTGGGTGATTTTAAATTTGAACAAGTTGAATTGAATTTTCAAGAAGAGCGGGTGTTATTGAAGATTTGTCTGTTGGCTAAAGACGAATTGCATTTACTTTAATTTATTGTTAAACAAAGATTTTTTGTGAAGAAAAACTATTAGAATTACACATCAAATCTCCTGATACCCTGGAGGTATTATTGAAATTGAATAGTGGTATTTGATACGAGAAAAAATATTAAGACTTCTATTAATTTCCGATTTCTGTGCGTTTGTAATTACCGCGTCTGAATAACAATATTGTTTTTTGGGTGATTTACGAGTATCATCATTTTGCTCTTCTGCTTTTCACTTAATTATAGACGTCGCGTGTCACAATAAATCTACCTCTCTCTCTCACAGGAGTACTGGAGTTTCGCCCATTAACTAGATTAGAATAACTGAGGAAAAACAGTGTTAGGTACGTGTATTAAAATTGTTAATAACATAACGGGCCGCACCTGTTCGGCGTTGCTCCCGATGTTAACGACGGCCTGCTGAGCAAGCTTGAACTTCCTGTAGGCGATTTCCGAGTCTTTCCTCTCGTGTTTCCGTTTATGACTTAGAAGTTGACCGCTGGAATGGAGAACGTAGGAACAGCCATCGCGGACGCAGTGTATATGGTTGCACACCTTGAAAAATAAATGTAACAATGAGTACAGTTTGGTCAGAAATCAATTATATCGAGTGTATTACAGTACTTCCGATGGTCTGTTATAACAACTGTAGTAAATCTAAACAAGAAGGGTCGACTCTTTCCAGTCGATCAGTGATGATCTACCTATTCGCCCCATTCTTTGGTAGTTTAGTTTGTCATGCGCAGTTTCGACTAATATTTTTTTATTGCATTTATTGTTTACAGACATGTTCAAGATAAGAAATATTTTTTTTTAATATTCTTCATTGTGCCTAAATTATATTCTTTATTGTACCTAAATGCTATATATTCCTGATGAGTATATGGGAATAGGAGCGCTGGGAATAAGAGCGTCTTTTGTTGAAATTGGTACAATTTTCCTAATTACTCGTAGGTATATTTATTATTCTGTACACAACTCTTCCTTATTTCATATATTATACTAAAATAAATAGGACCCTACATAAAAAATAAAAATTCTTCGTTCCCCTCATGTTTTGTATAAAATGAATTTTGACGAGCTTCTTACACTACTTAAGTTATTTGCGTTATTTGCTTAACAATTATATAATGTACTCAATTATTCGCTATTACACAGAAATGCGCGTAAATGTGCGATTTTTAACGTACCGTGATACCCACCTGGGAAAATTTACAGTTGGGGAACCCGCACGGATCGGGTTTGAGGAACTTTTTAAATCCATCGCGCGCCAGTTGCTCGTCTTTGATGTGGTAGGTCTTGTGCTTTTCTGAAAAATCAAAATTGGTTAATAATTTAAATGGCAGTTTTATATGCGGAAAATCGTGGTGGAGAAATACGGGGTAACGTACCCATGTCGGCTTTATTTTTGAAAGTAAACTGACAGTGGTCCCTCCGACAGTGGAAATGAGTGGTCCGCTGGCCGTAGAAAGCACAGTAAGGAGTTCGACACTCTTCAGTGGCTCGAAGTCTCTGAAAACCTTCTTGAATGATGGCTGAGTCTTTTCTGTGGTAGTTGGCGTGCATCTGGACGTCGGACGTACTGATGTACACTTTGTCGCAGGTTCCCTGTATGCAGTGATAGTGAGTCTGCTTCCGGTTGTGCCCGCAGTTGGGGTACCTGAATCAAATATCCGAATGATTAGAAACGATTTGTGGCATTGATTCAGTATTGGAGTGCATCAATAGGTTTACGAAGGTTTATGGTGACTGCAATATTGTTATTGTTTTTCGGTTATCACATGTTGAGCTTTTGTATTCACGAAGTCACATGAAAAATACAATTCTTGTTTGAGTTCTTGCTTTAAAAAGTCCAATAATAATAATATTAAAATTGAATTTGGCGTTTGTTAAAAATTCATTAGGTTATGGGCCCAGAGGCTCAAGATGATTTGGGGAAGAATAGGGAATAAACCCTTGAAATCTGTTGATGAGGGAAAGTATTGAAGTGCATCAATAGGTTTACAAAGGTTTATGGTGACTGCAATACTGTTATTGTTTTTCGGTTATCACATGTTGAGTTCATGCTTTAAAAAGTCCAATTGATTATTTCTATAATATTAAAATAAAATTTGGCGTTCCTTAAAAATTCATTATTCCGGACCTGTATGGATTGTAGCTGTGTTGTGGACAGGTTGTCAGGTCAAGCTAGTACTGCTTTAGAGGGGGTCAGACGAAATGCCGTCTATACGAGTCTACATAATATGTAAAAAGTATGTACCTATATTATATACACTTTCCATACATACTAAAGCTCTGTGTGTATATTATACAGAGGTTTCCTCGCGGTAAGAACGACTCACTCAGGTAGACCTCACAAGGTACGTATTTTCGGAAAACATCGATTCTTCTATACGATATTTCAAAACATCGATGTTTTTCCAACCGATACCCATCCCTAATATTAAGTTGAAGATCCACGTTGACCGACTTACCTATCGGAACAATCGTCGCTCGGTGAGTACCTCATAAAGCCGTGTTGAAGTGACTCGTCCCGCTTTTTGTGCCATTTGAAATGACGGATCATTTCCTCCTTCTTGACGAACACCCGCGAGTTGCAGTCAAGACAATGGAAATGTTCTCTGCAACACAAGAAGACAGTAATAGTGGAATGAATAGTACACCTACAGCTGTCCACCAGCAGTATTCGATAATAAGATTTTTTTGTTTCATGACACATCATATTCAAAGAGCCTCACCTGTAATTGAGTTCCTTACAGTACTGGTTTCCACACTCCAAGGAGCTGGAAAAACGTCTGACGTATCGGGAATAATCCATGGGACTGATGGTTTTACCATCACGGATTATCGGACTAGGCTGTTCGCGGCCCAAAACTGGAACATAAGACGCAAAGTAATGTAATTTTTGAATTTTGGTAGGGAATTATATGTTCAACCTGCTAATAGAAGCTGTGGAACTTGAACGCATTTTTGGAACATAGGGCAGTCAGATATGAACCCTGATACACACAATTATTGATATGATATTGTTTATTGGCAACAGTAGATAGTACAATAAAAAAGACACAAGCCGTGGTACAAGTAACAAATCAACAAAATTAAAATTAAGATTAAACAATATTTGGCAAATAAAATAAAGTTGCCCACCAAAGAATAAGTTCAAGTGAACTTGTGCCAACACAAATGCAAGAGCAAAATTATTAGAAAACTACAAGGAAATAGGATTTTATTGCTAAGAAACGAATTGCAAACAATAAACATAGATACCTACTCAAATTACAAATAAATATTCAATTTCTTTTTAAAGGAAGTCGAATTGCGAAATTGAAAAATATTAATTTATTATGATATGCAAAGTGGTTTTCCTCCATTCCAATGATGAGACGCTTTGGAGCTGGGAATAATTTTAAAAAACCGTAAACAATAAGTAGGTAGTTTAGTTGTTGCCATTTAATAAATTGTACACCCACTTTTAATATAAAATTAGTTGAGTAATTCATTGTATTTTTTAAGTATAAAATTATTTGTGTATTTCATTGTATTTCTTTTAATTAAAATTAGTCGAGTGTTTCATTGTATTTAGTACCTATATTCCTAAAATTACCTTTTTGAAATGATTTTTAAAAACATCGATCCTAAAACATCGATGTTTTGCACCGAAATACATCGATGTTTTCCATACATCGATGTATTGGTTCGATGTTAACATCGATGGTCAACATCGATGCTCATCCCTAGTAGAAGGGAGATGGGACGGTAGGACTTTTTGTCATGACATGACAATGTCAACACATTGTGTAGCTTCGCTATCATTATTACCTCTGCTACTTTCCACTGTAGTGGTACGTGATGCAGTTTGAATGACGCATTGATTAGGTGTAGGAGATTTTTCAGACCTTTTTTCTAATGTAGACTATGTACTAATTGATGTACTAATTGATCAGGAAATTTATAAAGGCACAGTCAGAGTCTAAGATGCGTCTACTGTTGGGGTGAGGAGTTCTAACGAAGTTTTATACAGTTACCTAACGTATTGCAAGTATACAACTCTCACAGTAGGTAACTGTTTGATATTAGGATTTATCCAGTAGGACGTTTCTCTTTACTTCATTTCATAATAGATCATTGTCAAAGGCTCAGCAAGGGGTTGTTAGGTCGACTAGAGGGATAAAAGGATTGTTGGGAAAAATCGCCTAATAACGTATTTTATCGAGGGTTCATCAAAAGAACTTGTAGAAGACGAATCCATGGGATTTTTCGGAAATCGCATCGGAAATAAAAGGAGGAAAAGACAAGAGGTTCCCCAAGATAGAAGAACGGGGCATAAAGGGGTTGTCCTCAGAGACACTGCAGCAGGTAATTCTACGCCTTGGAGGAACCGTTTTTTACAGTGGATGGAGAAAAAAAGTGAGATTTTGGGGGAGAACGCGAGAAATACGAGGGGTCAGGGGATAATAGAATGTACCTGCGAGGTCGGAAGACTATTATGTCAGGGTGCGCTATTGTGTCGGGAATCCGTAAAACTGGAAAGATAAACATTGCCAAGGTTTTCAGGAGGGCGAAGCTGCGGAATGTGGGAACCTAAGGTCACCCCTCTTTGGAAGCGGTTGACATTCGACACAGAGAAAAAAATTATTACGGAGCGAAAGGGGTGAAAAACCCTCAAAAAGATCGGCAGTATCATTAGGAACAAGGGGACACAGAGGTCGGCGTTTTTTTGAACAAAAATGGAATAGAAAAAAATATTTTTTTCGGGGTTACGCAGACGACAGACGCACTATTACACAGAATACGAAGGGGTAGTGAAAATGGTCAGGAAAGAGGAGATTGAAAAGGATTTTTTGGGGTGCAACGCACGGTGTTTCGTTACCAGGTGGCGGATGAGACGGTTTTTTTCGGGGACATGGGACAAAAGGTTTTGTTGCGAAGCAGGAAACGAAAGGGTTGGCAGAGGACGCGGGCTGAGGAGATGAGGAAGATAGGAAATTCGAGATGGGAAGGGGAAACTTGTCACAGGCATCGTCCTGCGGTAAGACCATCGGAAGATTACACAGGCTACCCCTTTCTCACGGTAGCTATAAAGAACCGACGTTTTACAAAAAAATCCCAACGTCAAACATCGTATTGTCAGTATTTTGCAGAAATAGAATCGGCATTATGTTTCACACAATTCGGAGCCGAAGTCTGTTACTAGTGACGTGGTAGTGACAACAGATCGTGGGGCAGCTCGACATGAAACTCTAATCAAATTGGTTATTTGCCAGATTGTGAGACCAACGTACTCACAGAATACTACAACATACATTCACAACAAAGAGCACTGCACAATTATTCTGTAATTTTACATGCAATGAACCCCCCAATAACTAGCCACCATGTTGCTTACGCTTCTGTACATTAGGTATCCAAATATGTTATCGATCAATCGGAAAATTTATTATTTGATCCCGATTAATTGATTAATTTCAATCGATCTATAGCTACCGATTATTTTGAATCAATCGAATATAAGTTACTGATTGATTAATTGATAATTAAGCACTGCACTATAATTCTGTAATTTTACATGCAATGAACCCCCAATAACTAGCCACCATGTTGCTTACGCTTCTGTACATTAGGTATCCAAATATGTTATCGATCAATCGGAAAATTTATTATTTGATCCCGATTAATTGATTAATTTCAATCGATGTATAGCTACCGATTATTTTGAATCAATCGAATATAAGTTACTGATTGATTAATTGATAATTAAGCACTGCACTATAATTCTGTAATTTTACATGCAATGAACCCCCAATAACTAGCCACCATGTTGCTTACGCTTCTGTACATTAGGTATCCAAATATGTTATCGATCAATCGGAAAATTTATTATTTGATCCCGATTAATTGATTAATTTCAATCGATGTACATTGAAAGGGCATATGCATGGAAGAAGGAGGTATCCTTCATACATGGAAGTAGTAACAATAACAACGACAATTTGTCTTCAATCATGTCTTTGTCATTTCGTCGAGGAATCAGCAACATCGCCAAGCTCGTTTTTCACAACTTTTCAGGAGAGAGAAAAAACCGATTTTTTCGTCCATCAAGGCCTAATTGACGTTTTATCTCGATATCCATGATGAATGATATCTATTAAAATCAGCTGCAGGGGAACAGGACTGCTTGTGCTTTCATGTAAATCATATTTTGTAAACACTTGACTCGACTTCTTTTGCTTTGTAGTTACCTACCTCCACCAATTGCACTCGTAGCAAACACATGAAACGACCGACAGAGGAATTTTGAATAAAACCAGTTATTTCTTCGAAAATTCGCTCTTATAGCCATGTTACATGACTGTGGATTTCAACATTTTCCAATATATTTTGAAATATTATAGAATTATCAGTAGATTGAAATATGGTTACTATGTCATATCGCAGTCTCAAAGCCAATGCCTAATTATTACAGTGGGGAGTTTTCACCCTTATTCGATACTTGGTAGATGGAATGAACTTAATCTTACAACTGTTATTGGTTTTCAGATGAATGGATGTAAGCGGCTCCCATGGAGCTTGAGTTTCCGTATCGATGACCGCCAGGTGCTCATTGAGAGATTTGGGCCACCCAGAAGGGATCCGAATAGTGTTCCGTGTTTTCAAACCTTCTGGATGTAACGAAGAATAGGACTCTAGCGCTTTTTTTCTCGTTTCAAGCCGCTGAGACACATTGTAGTCCAAATAGAGGAAAAGGGTTGAGATCCGTATTGTCTCGTATTTTTAACCCTCTCTGATCAGTCGATCCCTTTGCCAATCACCCTCATGACCCCCGCGGCATAATAGCCGGTCTGTAAGCTCCACACACAGAAGGTTTTATTTCTTCAGAATACCGACCCTACGGCCCTCCGGAAACAGAAATTCAATTGAATGCCTGGTTTTATTCATTCTGCAGATGACCCCCAGCGCTCGTTTAAAATTGTACCCCCAACTAGATGTTATTGCAACAGGAATCTGAAGTTGAAATTGTATACATTCTTCGATGTTATATGGCCCAAGCATGAAGTAAGTTACCAAAAACCCGCAGCTGAGTAGATTCTCTCCTGGTACGATCGTTGAGTACTGCAGAGGCAACGGGTGAATCGACTAATTCCGAGTTGAATTTAATCACAACCACAGTTGTAATAATTGACCTCAATTCATGTATGAGGACGTTTCCAGAAACCAAATCGCTGCATCACGCTCTTGGCATTGTCTCGAAGAAACGGGTTGAGCCGGATTTTCGCGCAATAACCCGCACCTACGCTCTGACACCATTTAGGAGGGGACTCGGGAGTGAAAAGTGAATAAGAATAAGGAGGAACCAGACGGATGAAGAGTTTCTAAATTACTGCTAGGCATAGAGAAGGTATACCCGGAACCTTTCACGGAGTAGGGATTTTTTCTTTTTTCGCCTTTGAATCGGAATCTCACAAAACATCCGTTTCAAAAGAAGTCCAAACCAAAAGTTGAAGTAGGAGGCAGCAAGCGGGGCATCCGTACCTCCATCAATCACCAACGTACAAAAACTATTTTTTTAAAGGATGAAACCCTTAAGCCCGCTGTCAGCCTAGTCTAACACGATTCTCATTCGAAAAAACTTCCTTTTCAATTCACCATCTTTAGCTTTTATCAAGAAATGAGAAAAAAAAAACATATTGCGTCAAAGACATGAAAAACCTTCTTCATGGTTTCAACCAAAACCATCGTCCTAATAAAATGCAATAGCGTGGTTTCAAGAACCAAGGAATCATTTAGATCCGATTTATCATGGAACTCACCATTATATAGGTGCTAGTTAAATACGTACATGAATGTACAAATTAATTTGCTGCTTCCGTACATCTAACGAGACAGTTTCTTAAAAGTCCTAATCCATTCTAACAAATTGGTACAGAATAATTTGTAAGACGAATAAATTTTCAAGATTTCAGTTATTTTAAAAAATTTTTATCAATGAGTAGGTAATTTGATTTGCAAAAGGATCAAATGATACAGGATTTAATTGGGGAAACGCTTGATGAAGTTTAATTAGTGTTTTGTGTTCAATTCTGAAGGTGTTCTGTGTTCAATTTAATGGTATAGTGTTTTGTGGTACGGAAAAATTTATTAGACAAATAGATTTTCAAGATTTCAGTTATTTTTTTTTTAATTTTTATTAATGAGTAATTTGCTTTGTGAAAAGATAAAAGGGCACAGGATTTAATTGGGGAAACGCTAGATGAAGTTTGATGGTAACTACACACTAGTGTTTTGTGATCGATTCTGAACGGTTTCTGTGTTCAACTTAACCCTCCGAATACCAGGTGGGGCCCCTAACGACCCACGATCTTGTTCTTCTTCAAGTCAAATTGTAAAACAAATTGTTTCCTAACAAAACTGTACGACATTTATCCGACAACCCTCTGCATTGCTTGGATGAGATTATATATTTTTAGAACATAACAATTGTAATACGATTTTTTATTCATCTTTACAATTTATTAATACGATTTTTAATTCAAGTAACCTACATCGTATGTTCTTGGCCTCATCCTAATAATTTTAATTTAAACAGGAAGGCATTTAATAACAACAATAATTTTTGATAACAACAATAATCTGGCGACCCCTTAATATTAATAAAGGGGTCGCCAGATTATTGTTGTTATCAAAAATTATTGTTGTTATTAAATGCCTTCCTGTTATGGTTTTGTGGTACAGAAAAATTTGTTGGACAAATTTCGAAGATTGTGGTTTTTAAATTTTTTTATTACCTAATGAATATTATTTATTTATTATTTTTTATTACCTAATTGATTTGTGAAAGGATACAAGGGTACCTACAGGATTTGATTTGGGAAACGGTTGATGAAGTTTAATGGTAGTGTTTTGTGTTGAGGACACACCCTCAGTTATAGAGACACCCGTTACAATGACTCCCAATCATTCACTCGGGTTTGTTATGGGGGCGTTTACAACGAGATCGTACTCCTGTGAAGTGCCGGTGAGTTTTAAAATGCTTCCGTAAGTCTGATGACAGCGCGGGGTTTCCGAAGGATGGGACTATTGCGGAGCGGGGGCTGAATTGGCGTGAGACACGAAGAGAAATCCTTCTACCCCTCTCCGACCTCTCATCCCTCATCAGACGAATCATCATCAAGGCAATGCAGCGGTGGGGGTGAACACTTCCCCTCCAAAACAACATCCAATCCCACTCTCAGGACCTATCGCCAGGGGAAGCCTTCTTCAATAAAGGCACAAAATACGACCATTTGAACTAATCTAAATTTATTAGTGTGGACTCCCGACTACTCTCACACTCGACTCCCAACTCCCCCACTTTCCTCACACGCCAGGAGGGCATCCAGTTTATGCAATAAACTTCAATTGGAGGATTTGAAGCGGTCTCCTCTTTTCCTAGATTCAATCTTCCAATTAGTAATTTTTCAATTTGTTTGGACAATTTCCTGCTCCGGAGGGAAATTGGGCGAGGAGTTTGACTGTTCAATTGATCGAGCATCCGGTAACTGTGATGGCCCTGCACACATGTTGCTTATAGTTTTTTAACCCTCTCAATCGTGTGACTTGATTAGGGTGGAGAGCTGAGATTCTGAAGTGAGGGCACAGAAGATTCGGAGAGTTGCGGAAGTAAACGACTAAAGGGACAATCCCAATATGTTGGTACTCCTTCATTGTACGCTCCCCCACCAATTACTGCCAATTGATAGTATTACAGAGAAGTCGTTGAGATTCTTCGGAGGGACTGCAGGAAATTCAAGGAGATGTAGAAGTTAGTAGAATCTGTAGGTCTCAAAAACACTCCCACCAAGCGAACAATTTGTGAAAAATAACTCAATTTACTGTAAATCAAATGAACGAATCGAAAGTTTAAGGAGATGAAACGAATTAATACACCGAATAAACTTCATAAACGATTACACATCTGTTGAAAAAGTTGTTTTTAACATAAAACATGTTTTAGCTTTCACCTTTCCATTACGCAACGTGGCTCCTAAAGCTAATTTCTATGTTGGTCACACCGTCAAGTTGTTATTTGGCATGTACCTAGCGCTAGGCGCCTCCTTAGGACTTATACTTCAAACAGAATAGGGCCTGGATCGGCTGAGTGACTCCTAACGCTAATTTCTGTGCTTTTCGCCCTATGAAGCTGTAATGTAGTATGTGGCTTCCTTAGAACAGCTGAGTGCCTCCTAACGCCTCTGTGCTATTTACACTATGATGCTGAAAGATGGTATATAGCCTCCTTAGGACTCAAGTTTTTTTTCCCCTTTTATTTTGGCTGGTGCCACAAAAAATATGTCGTTACAAAAATTTAGTTATAAGTCAAAATAAATAATCATATACTTCCAAAAATTGTATCAGCTTTGGTTTATTATTTTCGATAATGAACATTGGAATCGCCCAAGAAAAGAAAACCTCTCCCTCAAAAGTTGAGGTTTTACGCTTCAAGATACGTAGCGTTGTGCTAAAATTCGTGCGGATCGACGTTAGTCAGATCTACTGGCGTAGGGTCAACTCCCGATTTCTCGGCATCCATGGTTTAAAGGATACTTCCGGCTGCACCTGATGGTGATATTGTCCCTTCACTAAAGCAATGTTATCATAATGTGACTGCCAAGCTTTGTTGAAACTTTGCTTGACAGAATTATCCAAATCTGGTATGTGGATTTTAATGAGAAGTTGTACAATGGAGGAGCACTGTCCTTTACGCTGCAGTGTCCGGGAATCCCGCGGATATGTGCGAGCTCATATACCTATTAAAGGGAATATAACTTCGAAAATTCCAAGATTCCAACGCCGTACAGTTTATTTACATAATTTTCTTGTATTTCAAAGTGTGTATATTATTTCAATAAAAGTTTTTCTTCTTCTTCTTCTAACTTCAAACAATCAGAAATGTAGAAATTTTGAGCACGTGAAAATTCTCTAAAAACCCCTTAGTTGATCACCAAGAAAAATGTTCATAGCATTACCAACCAAATCAGAAGTGGCAGAACTCTCCCAGTTCAGGATCACCGAAGTAAAAAGAATATTCGCGATTTTAAAAATCCAATATAGTTTTGACTCCTGCATATTTTAAACTTCATCCATTTATCATCAATTCAGTTGCAGAAGTAGGTGGACCAATTTTGAAAATACCAGCAAATAATAATTATTGTTAAATTATATACTAGATTACTTTTGCAAATTTTCTAGGTAGAATGGTCCTCAATGGTTCCTACCAACATAATTCGACGGAATCAAACGTAAAATGAAATTGCACAGTTGAAGCATAGAATTTCTTTGTTCGAGCTCTTATATAACGAAAATAACCTAACGCAACAAATCGTAATATAAATATGGTATGGCCTTTGAATAGAAACGAAATAACTTTAGGGGACAAGGAGTGCATGGGGAAAATTAAGCACAATAATAAAGTGAAGTCATATAAATAAGTACGTATTACTCCTTAATGGTGCTTAATGTTCCCATTCACGCGTTTATGTGCTAATGACGCATCGAAAATATCAGAATCCCAGTTTGTTGAGAGTTTTCTGATACAAAAATACTCCTAAGTGAAGATCCAAAATTTGGACAAGACGTTGTGAGTCGATGTGGTGGTCATTTCGTGCGAAAGGGATAACGGCCGGATAAATCCGGAGTTGAACTTGAAGGCGGCGGACAAAGGATAAAGTGTTAAGTCACGAATCTGGGCGGGGGATCGCAGCCCTTGTTATTTCAGGTGCCTTCCCCGAGATCCTCTAATATGACATCTAAAAAAGAAGAGCGGAGCAAACAAGAATTGAAGTTGGAGAGGAGAGAAAAAAGGAACGAAAAATGAAAATACAAAAAAGGAAGTTTCAGAGCTCAGCCAGAAAGTTTAGGTGGGGAAAAAGGTGCCCGGGGTGGTCCGTAGTTTCCCTGTAGTTTTTAATAGTGAAACCGTCCCTTTTGTTATAAAAACGGCGGTATAGGGGAGTTGAAAGGGTTTGCGAGGCCATAGGGGCTCCTAAAGGGTTAAGAGTAGAAAGACATCTGGCGTGAACGGACTATTTTGATTCCCTTAGAGCGACTTTAGTTCACAAAATCCACAGTCATGAAGCATGTCTATATAGAGCGAATTTTCAAAAGAATAACTGGTTTCATGTAAAACGTCTTCTTTATAACAAATTTTGACATTTTAGGTCTTTACTCTGGCACATAACTCGAAAAACGTTACACAAACGCGTTACACGAAATCGTCACGAAAATTTCTGATGATTTTCGCTTACAACCGATTCGTTGCTACGGAACTTTATCTTCGCCAGTTATCATCGTACAAAAATCGTTCACCACTCGTTGGATAGCTCTCGATTTACCTAACCATATTACGTTAACCACTGCGGAGTGCGTGGCCGACAAGCTGTGGTATGAGCGTGATTGTTTACACACAGGTGATCATTCTCAATAATTTATATTGTCTATACGAATGAAAGCTTCATAATTTATGATGAACCCTACAATGAACCCTACAATAAAGAAGTGATTCAAGAACCTTCGAACAATGCTACATCACCTACCCCAGTTGCGTAGTTGTTATACTTAATAATTAAGTATTGTTCGAAGGTTCTTGAATCACTTCTTTAAAGACATAAAATGTCCCAATGTGTTGCAGACTCGTATGCAAGCATTTCATTCTCAACTGTATCAACAACAGGATGGAGTTGACATTCTTTTGACATTTTCATGTCTTTGCTTTGGCACATAAACTGAAACGGGTAAAAATTGTTTCCTTGATTCACCCTTTCCCTTAGATCACGTCAGAACACAAGTGACAGGCGGGCCACTACGTCAGACGCACCTATGACGCACGAGCGTATGACGTCAGACGGCTGGCAGGAGGCCAACTAGTACGTCAAAGCCTATGCCGTAAGAGCCTATGACGTCAGACGGCTGGCCGGAGGCCAACTAGTACGTCAGAGCCTATGACGCACGAGCGTATGACGTCAGACGGCTGGCAAGAGGCCAACTAGTACGTCACAGCCTATGCCGTAAGAGCCTATGACGTCAGAGGGCTGGCTGGCTAGGTGATCGGGTTTTAATAAGCCTCTGGAATTCCGCGCCTTAATTTTTTTGGTGGGCTTTCTGCTGTAGTATATTGTATAATATTAATTATAATTAATATTATACAATATATAATGTATAATATTAATGTAGTATATTGTATAATATTAATATTATTAATATTATAATGATTAAATATATTGGTTCCTTTTTTGCCGAGTAACACCTCAGATTATAGATTTTTCAACGCTGAAGAACATCTCAAGAACAACCACGTTTCTTCACCTTCAAAATGCTCCAGTTTGAGGGAGAGATGAGATATCTCAATTCTCACTTCACCATCGTGTTTAGCAATAAAAAACCTTAAAATGTCGTGCCCCTTGTCAGGCTTTTTCGAAATCATGGGTAATTTTTACCCCCTAAAACTCCCGAATACCCTTAGAGTGACCGGATTCTGACCATCTACGGACGTAGCCTCTCGATTGTCAAGACAGGTTTTTTGAGCAAATTTGAACTTTTTATCTCAATTCGTCCAGTATAACGCACATAGTGTCTTTTGGGAATGAATTCATGATGGTCTGAAACGGATTTCGGTATAACAATTAACATGAATAATGTTTTTGCGGTGGCCTACCAGAGTTGAAAAGCGTAACGAAGTTTAAGTCACGAAATTATGTCACGAAGATTTTTAATGATTTTCACGTACAACCGAGCCGTTTCTAGGGAAATGAAACTTCTTTAGTTTTCAACGGACAAAAAACGTTCTCCATTCGTTGGAAAGCCTTTAATTTATGCATAAATTATATACTGCCAAAACCGCTGTAAATATCGAAGAAGCTGAGATACAGCCCTGAGTAAATAAAACTGTAAACAACATTCTAATAAACAACATTTCTTAATATTTTCCATACAGACAAAGAAAAGGGATAAGGAAAAGGGGAAACGGGACGCAAAAACATTATTCATGTTTTGCATAGCAAATACCTCGTTCTATACAAAGTATAGAAGAGAAAAGATCCGGGGGGTCCAGGGGGGCTTGCCCCCCTGGCGAGGCGCGAAGCGCCGAGTTTTTCGGAAATTCGAGTTTTGAAAATTTTAGACCGAGAGCAATAGCTATATTTTCTTTAAAAATTCGCGACCTACAAATTTTATTTTCAGGGCTCAATCATAGATTTTCGTTGTTGTTTAATAACACTATTATATAGAGCTTCTCTCACTCGAATATGGTGTAAGTCCACAATTACTTCCACTGATCGTCAAAACTGACCATTTGTAGCGACGCCCACGAATGGCGCATACAATTCGATCGAGCCAAACAAAAACTCATACGAGACTTGAAATGATAACCCATTTGAACGACCTATTTACGAATATTTTTGGGCATCGAATAACTAAATAAGCTGAATGTCTGACGAATTTTGTATTTTTTTAGTGCACCGCTTGAGCCTGCACCAAATTTCTACTTCCAGGTTTCGATTGAGTCACTGCCTCTCAGGACTTATCTTTCAAGACGAAAATAGATCTACTTACTATCGTAATTCACGAAGGATTCATTCGTCGACAACATCCGACATTCTTCATATCTGACACGCGCAGTTATATTTATGAAACGACTGGTTGAATATCTGTCGTCAGACGATTTTCGTTTTTTTAGTTTCTCATCTCCGTTCCCATCCGGTTTTTTTAATACTTATTTTTACTGTAAGTGCCCGTCACAGTGATTCTCACGTTCGTCGACTGCAGATTGATAAGGCAAAAAAAGTCAATAGCAACAGCCGACGTCTTATGTTCATCACTCGTCAGCAAGTGACAATCCTTTATAAGGACCGTATAAGTACACTGAATTCGATCGTTCAAATTCAACTTGATACAATTCCGAACCACATTTTGACCTATTCCGTGAAAGTGCTGGGAATTGTTGTGAGTTCATTTCAAATCAGTATAACGAGCAAAGAAATTAATTTAATAGTAACATACTCAAGTTATAGCCATTTCCTTGTACGTTTCTCTTCTGATTTCTCAGATGGAAAATACGAAGGAAGTGGGCAATTAAGCGAGAAGTTTTCTAAGCGATTTTGGGGAGCTTCAGGAACGCGCAATCTGAAGAAAACAGCCCATGGGGCTTCGTAACATTATCTCAAATTAGAAGGCAAACTAGTCCGGAACATCCATCAGTACCTAATCGTTTAAGGATATTGCACTATTTAGAAGTCTCAACAACTGTAGGAGCGATGAATGTTGTAAGCTATTAACGTATTAAATGAAAGAAGGAAAAAAATCTTTTACTCTTTTTTTTCCGAGAGAGAAATTACACGGTCCACTTATGACCGGCGGAGGAATTGTTGTTTTTTTCCCTGGGACCAGAAATTAGTTCCGGTACTGGGATAATATTCTGAAGAAGCGAATTAAGCTTGATGACGTCAATGAAGGCTCGTTTTCTGGATGTTGAGTTGGATTGGACCAAAATATTCACCAATCCGTTATTGTTCATATTTTGCGTACTATTCGAGAGTCGGATTGAACAGGTGCGATATGAAATCGTGGAAATCCACGTCTAGGAAAACAAGGGTAGGTATTTGACAAAAACGCTTCTAATTCTTGACACAACGGTTTAGATCACTACATGATTGAATAATTATTATAATGAATTATCATTAATTAATGTACAACCTTCTCGGGAAGAATCAAATGAACGATTGCGTCGGGAAATCGGTAATTTATTGTAAAATAACAACTGGAATATATGGAGAGTTAGGGAGCGCGAAATAACAATGGTAAGAGCGATAGACTGAATGGCTTTGGAATTCGGGAGGGAGCGATATGGCGTCACATGACGCATTCGGTACATTGAGGTAGTTCATGTTTTGCCCCTTTTCTCGGTAATATACCGCAACTGGCATTTATAATTTAGGAAATAATATTTTGGATAGATTATGTGTCGGGTGGATTGTGTAGGTGTTTTGATTCGGTAAATATTTGAGTGAATCTGGAAGTGATATGGAGTTAGCGGTGACGTATGTAGGAAAGTGGCAGGTCGAGAGCGCTAGTAGCGGGGGATAATTGAAGCTGAGGAAGTGTACCCACGGAGGGACTGAGGTCCGAAGAAGCTTTAATTATTGTTAATGATTGATAATTGTCATTGTTTATTAATCATTATTATTAATTAACTTGATATCTGAAAACTAGGTGCTGTTCGAATCATCTGAGCCAGTAGAACATCGAACCGACAGGTCCATTCCATTGGCATTTTTTGAGATAAAAATTTAAAAAAATTCAAAATTTGTTTTGAACCCCTTCCCATTGATCTAGGATCATGAAAAGTTTCCAGGATCCAGCAAATTTTTGGCAGGTAATTTTTTTTCTTGGGCGATTCCAAAATCGTATATTTCCACTGAAATATGAGTACACTGTTTCGGTGATTAAACCATCGTCAGTACCTAACTTACGAGTAGTTTCTGTTGATGGTCTAATCACCGAAACAGTGTAGTCATACTTCAGTTGAAGTAGACAATATTTTCAAATACTCTTGTTTTCCTTTAGGTAGTTATTTCACACAGAAGGTTAATATTAAATTGGAAGTCAACTTGTGCACTATTCATCGATGTAATAGGGAGAATTTTCAAATTTGATAACTTCGTTAAGGGTTTCCGTACAAGTAGATTTAACGTGAACGTCATCTTCAGCGCACAAAGGTCACTCTTCATAATCTCGAAAATACCAATAATTTCGAGTATCCGAGAACTAAATAAACCGGTTGCGTTGAATCGTGTATAAAATCGACCCTGACGAGGTTAATGAAAGAAAACAGCAGTCCTCACGTCAACGAGCGAAAAGGGCGAGCTCTCCCGAGTTTTACGATCATTCAGCGGGGGCGAGGGGAGCACTTTACAGGCCTCTGCCATTCTCCATCTGTCGAGCCACGGCCACCTAAATAAAACGGCCTATCTATCACGAGTCGACACATGTCATCTTTTATCCTTTTCCACCCTCCTTACAATAAATTTACCTGGCAGTTTCATCTATAAATCCAGCGCCTTTGCTCCGCGCGAGGACCGTTTTAGTGCTTTTTCGAGGGTTTGCGAATGGGGTTCTTTCACTGAGTTGGTTGTATTCATGTAGCATTGAGCCGCTGTCATGCAAAAATAAGGTCACAAAAAAAAAAAAAAAAATTCAGTTGAGGTTGAGTTACTGTTAGCGAAATATCCGTGTTGTTTAAGAATGTTCTTATGATGTAACTGAATAGTTTCCTCAAGGGACTACGGAGAATTGAAGGCTAGGAATATGGAAATTTTCATATTCATATTCCTAGGTTTAAACCTCTGTGAGAATATCTCCTGATTTACAGAAGTCAAATAAGTTTGAATGAAATCAACTCGAAACTAACTAAGTACTGGTAGTGATTTGTTTATTCCAAGGCCTCACTCAAAACCAGTTGTGACATTTGATAGAAAAGACAAAAGATGAGTTACGGTCTTGCAAATATATTTGCATTATAATGGGTCGAAAGGAAAACATGAGTAATTGAAAAACTTAATGAACTTAATAAAAATTTGAGATTATTTTTAGTTTCATACCCTACTCTAAGCCCTTTGCGAGTTCATATTTTACCAATTCTATCTGAAACTTTTCCATGACACGGTGTACTAATCCAAAATCTTTCTTCAGGCTTCGCTTCCATAGCTAAATTTGAAATTCTTTCCCACTCTTTTTTGCTAAGAACCCTATCCCATATTGAATCAATAAGATCTCCATCATACTTTTACTCGCAGCTATACTTTTAATAAGTTACAAACAACTATAAATAATCCCTCTATAAGTCCATCTCTCTGCAATGCACCTTCAATATAGTTTTGTTACGGACGATGGTTTAATCACCGAAACCTATCTAACGGTGTACTTACTCATATTTCAGTGGAAACAAACGATTTTTTCAAATACTCTTGTTATCCTTGACATGGGTTTCCACGATTTCGTCACTAGTGATTCTGTTCGTAATGGGTCGCCCTTACAGTACAAATCGTCTATTAATTTGAAATGTAAGCAGAACCCAAATTGTGGTTAAGTGTTTCTTTCTTCATTCTAAGTAGGTATATCCCTAAATAATAGTACCAAATGCGCATGAACAGAATACCATTTATGTTTAAACAAAGAATGATCACCATTTGACGAAAAATTAGTTTAGCTCATGTTTACTGGTGCTGTTGTGGGGCCAAAAAATATTGAGCCAACACTTTAATTGGTTCAAAATGACTTGAACACTCCGAATTTCAAGTCTTATGAAGAGTATTCATTGGAATCCGTAGAAATGATTTTATGCTACGAATAGTTCAATTTCGGGGTTTTATGAATCCTGTACAATTTAACAAAAATATCAACTAGTAGTTTGCCAGGCATAGAAGACGGAGAAGATGGATTTCTATTATTTCGCCGCAATCACCTTAGTTGGTACTTTGTCATGAGTAGATTTCGTGCAATATTCAGTTATCAGGTTTTGTTGCAAAACTGAATTTGTTTTAATCGCGCATTTACCTCAATGTACCTAATGCTAATAATCAAAACCAAATTTCGTCTAATAGACGTTTACGGTATTGTAGGTTCATTTGTCAATAACAATTCAAAACATTCAAAATTCAGTAGGCGTTTCAATAGGAGCTTGATGGGAACTCAACGCTGTGATTTACCGGTCATGGACACTGGAGTTGTCTTTACCTCCCTGAAGGCCTATTTCATATTCCCCACTTCTTTCTTTTTTCTTCTTCTTCTTTTTAACTCAACTTATATTTTGACAAATGGTTCCCGCACCGTCCCACAACTTGCATTCAAACTCTAGATCGATGGTCCGAACAATGGGATGCCTTTTGTGCGCTCCTCCTAATACCCCCGATGTTACCTACTCGTACCTAAATTACTCATACAGACCTATCATTGAGCGTTCCTCCCCCACCAATCGATTCGGCCTCTTTTTCTTCAAGTACTTGTATGATTATTGATTTAAAGCAATCCGACGATTTATTTTCAACGGTTCTGTTGAGGGAACGTACGAGCTCGGTGTACTAAAATGGCCCATTGGGATTGACTACTGTATACATGACCATTTTCAAAACAAGCTGTTATTGCATATGATTAGGATCGAAGAATAACATAATTGTAACCACAGTATAAGTCCCGCTAAACCGAACTAATTGGGACAGGACCTGGTTCAGATTACCGATTGGTTCGGATAAGCCAGAATTACAGTTTCTAGAATGAAGTGTACTCCATGTAAATACAATATAAATAAAATTTATGTTCGGTTTTATATGCATTACTTATTTTTTCGTGCTTATGTTTACTTTCAATGAAAAGTACCAAGCAGATATATAATTTCCAAGTCAAGTTCAAGATTTTCCAAACCAAATTCATGATTTTGCAAGCCGAATTCAAGATTTTCCAAACCAATTCAAGATTTTCCATACTAAATTTGAGATTTTCCAAACCACACTCAAGATTTTCCATATCAAATTCAAGGTTTTCCAAACCAAATTCAAGATTTTCCATATCAAATTCAAGGTTTTCCGAACCAAATTCAAGATTTTCCAAACCAAATCCAAGACTTTCCATACCAAATTCGATACTTTCACCACATTCAAGATTTTTTTTTCAAACCAATATAGGTACATATTTACATTTCATTGAGCTATAATGTTTGTAACATGATTTCAGATGTGTTAAGTGAGAATAAAGCAGAGAAATAAACCATAATATGGTTTATATAAACCATAATAAGAGTATATATACTAATATATATTATATTTAGTAGAAAAGAATAATTGAGAATAATTGAGATGCTCTCCCTGGTGGATAAGAAACAAAATTTGTTTCTTCCCCCTCCCCCCCCCCAACAATCCAATCAATTAATACAACAACCTCTAGCTTATCAGAACAACACTGCTTAGAAAAACCTTAATGGAAGTCATTGCCAGCTATAGCGTCAGGAAGCTTCATCATCATATCCATGACGTAAATGGCACAATCTGTGCTATTTACAGTAGAGAATCTTGAATTTGGTTTGAAAAATCTTGAATTTGGTTAGAATAATTTTGAATTCGAGTTGAAAATGCTATAATTACTAACACCATGGTAAAAAGTGTGAGCCACATAGGTAGTTGTTGTGTTTTTGTGACGTTTGAACTGTCTGAAATGTTCGGGAACTTGTGTTTTAGCCAACGTATCATTCCACTCATCGAAAACTCCAGATCTAATCCGCTACCGACCAATTGTTGTTGCTCGCTCCATATTTACATGAAAGGCTGGCGGAATATTTACTCTCTCGTTGCGAACCGTTTTCGCGTTTAAAAGAAATATAATGAATCCAACACAGCATGAATCCCATTTTTTCAACAAACCCTCACGAATAAAACAACGTTTTCTCTCTGTTACAATACAACGGTTAATATCGAAATTTGAAATTGTCCGTTATACAAAATGAAAGGAAGTTCTAGCAGTAAAGAGATGGCAATAGTTACCTAATATGATTGATGGTTCACGAAAGAGGGTAACAGCTTTTATTATGTAAATAACGTATCTAGGAGATTACTCGAACCCTTTTTCCCAACAATGATAGAAACGGTTGTGATGAGCGGTTGGTGGTCCCCTTTTAAACTAGTTTTATTCCTTTTGAGATTCACTGCGACCGAAAAATTCAAGAAGCGCATTGTTGGAATTCCGTAATTACCTGGCCGTTAGGGTTGATGCGACGATCACGTTACTACGCATCCTGTAACGTACACATGGGTGATCAATAAGGCACGAGCTAAAATGATTCAGATCCTGATCAAGGCATTTCTAGGAAGAAAATAATGAGTAGGTAGGTACCTACATTTCAAAACATAAAATATTTGTTTTAAAAATGAAAATGACGTCACGACGTATTTAACGACCAAACATCACAAAACCTTCACTACTATATTCAGGAATAATTTTGCTCAAAATCGAGTGGTCGAACGTTTCTACATTTCAGTCATAAAGTAATACTTATACGCATCTACTTGAACTAACGTCATCCCATTAGGTACTGATACAGATAATTTCTTAGAACTGAAGCAGGCTAACGTTGACCAATCTTGTTTGCTCATTTTTGTTTTAGCTTGCTGCTTTTAGTTTTGGTGATTTTACTCCATTGTTGTTCATTAACAAATGTTGTTCTCTTCTTCCTACTCCATTCTATTTTCGGTCATATACGAGTATTTAGATATGCTTCCATACCATCTTCAAAGTGTTAAATTATTTCAAAATCTGACTCATCTGTGCATACCTCTTTTGTCATATTGGCATTTTGATGATAATTGGATGTTCCTTAAAGTGTAAGCACTAAGGAGGCTACATACCAAATTACAGCTTCGTAGAGTGAATAGCATAGAACTTAGGTTTAGGAGCCACCCAGCCGATCCTGGGCCTATCCTGTTTAAAGTGTAAGTCCTAAGAAGGCTACCTACCAAATTACACCTTCATAGAGTGAATAGCATAGAAATGAGCTTTAGGAGCCACTCAGCTGATCCGAGGCCTGGGCAGCGTCATGACCCCCAGAGGTAAGACATATCCATGATAGCATTATGTTACCATGTCATTATTAAATTCCAAGCCAAAACTGGGTTATTGATAACCCAGTTTTGGCTTGGAATTTAAAATGACATGGTAACATAATGTTGTTACCTAATGCTCTAGCGTGTAATGGGTAACATAAAATTTCTCAAGCTACACATACAATTTCCTTAAGTGAATTTCATTTCCTAATTATAATTTCATTGTTATCTAACATGAGCCAATTCTACCCAACATTCAACACTTAATATTGACGTGGATATGTCTTACCGTTGGGGTCCATAACCTGAATGAATATGAATTATTGACATGATATGAATTATTGACCTTCCCCAAAATACCCGCTATTTTTGGAGATACACAGCAGTTAAGTTGGTCCTTGTCGGTTTTCCAGACGTCAACTAAAACACGGTTTACAAGTTGTTCGCAGCGACCCGCTGTGCAACATTTTCGTGTATTATGTGCGAACGGAGGTTATTCGAAAACGCGTATTATTAATTCCGAAGGAAAATGAAGAGGGCGAATAAGAAGGGGGTAAGTTGGCCAGATGGGGCCCCACAACTACCGGAGGCCATTTATTATGGTAAACACGGGGCGAAGCCCGGACGATATTTTACGGCAGAAATGTCTCTCAGCATGTTTAAAGGGAGAGAGGGGGTAAGAAAAAAAGGAAGAAGGCACCGAAGAAGAATAGAAATAAATAAAAGAAATAAAGGACGAAGGGATGATGGGAAGGTAGTGAAAGTGGGGGATTAATAAGAAGGATATCCAGTTACCCTTTGATAGCTGTAGGGTAGCATCACCCCTCCACTTCCACTACCTTCACGACCAACCCTGGCTTTTTCCCTATTGTGAGAGGTTGAACTGGATGGATACTTTACCCCCACTCCTTGCCACCCAAAACCCCTGTCCTCTTGTCTTTTTACTCCTTAGCTTGGCACTTTTTCAAGCCCCTTCCGCCTTTACCCCCACCCAAAGCTCTTTTTCCCTCTTTTTTCCTTAGTTTTTTTTCCACTTTTTTGTTCTTCTACCCCTTTACCACCACTCGAGTTTCACGTTTTTCAAATACGACAAAGCGCGGTGCACCCCCCTCCACCATCTCGTCGTACCACCATCCACTTCAATCCCTCTGTCGGCTCTTGAGGCCTAAAGGGCCTCCTCGTGAGAATCCTTTTCCTCTTCCCCTTTTAAGGCTATTTTAGTCTCTTGTTCTTCTTTTATACCCCTTGCAAGCATGAACAAAGTTCGATTCACCTTTAGAAGATTCAAAGTGTGAAGAAATTACCGCACAATATCATGTCATAAACTGATGGGACCGATGATTTGGTTGTAGTTCAACAGTCAGGGTGTAACAGCCAAAGTTGTCAACATGCTGAAAAGAACAGAATGTGTTCTGAAGAATGCTGAAAAAAAGAAATTTGGTTCGAAAACCTAATCAGAATCTCAAAATACCTGAAGAAATACGTCAAACATGTTTCTCTGCTGGCAGTCGTTTTTCGGCGTTTTTCACGAAAACTCAAAATCTTTGACCACGATTTCTTGTTAGCAAGTTTTTAGTAGGTGCTAATTTTTTGGACATCAGCAATTTTTAGGATTTTTTTTCTCCATACAACAATGATGGGTGAATAATTATAATCATGTTCAAATCCTGGGATGGATTTAGAACGCCCTGAAACGGACTGGTATCGAAATGTATAGCGTTTTTCCTTTGATACTTTTCTAAAACCACGAAACCGGTTTGTTACAAATAATTGATTGTTGTATGGAGAAAACTCGTTCCTTCATTTTCGTTGGTTTTAGACAGTTTGTTTAAATGTATAACCGCTAATATTATGATCGACAAAAAGATCTTTTCTTATTCAAACTCGTGATCCTGAACCTTTTCCCGATATGTTTACACGTCTTTCATAATTGTTAGAGATTACTATCATATTAACCCAAAGTTGGCACATTCTGTCGCATTACAAAATAGGCAATCGTCAAAAATATCCACACTAGTCCGGCTATACGCTGGATGACCGTAGTGTAGAACGTTGTTTTCTTGCAATACACTGAAAATCGATAGTTCAAGGTGCTCTGAAATACGAGCTGCGAGTATAGGGAATCGGAGAGCAAGAACTTTTCAGACCCTGAAGCTCTCATTGCAGGGGACGGTTCCGGTTCAGCGCAAAATTGTGCACCATCGCATCATGGTTTCAAAATATTAGCCGACTCACTCTTACTATAACAGATGTTGACGCTTGTTTCTTTCACCCGAAAAGGGTGGATTTAATCAGACTGTGTCTCGAAACGTCAGTTCAGTTCCCTCCTTAACGTACCCCTCCTTCGTTTGACTCCAACAAATGTTTTCGCCTGCAATAAAAGTGAGATGTCTTAACGAGTCGTCGAAAAAAGTCGCAAAAAAGTGTCTCAATCACTTCTGAGGTTCGTCTTGATTCTAATTCGGGATACTTCGAAGTTGCACAAGGGATTGTGCAGGCATCCAGATGAGCGCCCCTCCAAGAATGCACAGCTCGGGGCACTGCCCTTGACTAACATTTTATCTGTGTTCACTGAGTTCTTGGCAGAGCAAGCCATCTCATCGGTAAATAACGGTTTGTGATCTTCATCCTATTTTTTTCGTCTTCCTTCTTCTTGCTCGCTTATAAAAATAGCGGATGGGAAAATAGCATTGTGAACTTTCCGATGTGCCACACTCTTGGAATGGCATAGGACACCTTGGACCCACTTCTTATGAGGTGATCTTGTTCGAATTACACTAGATTGCTCACGAAAATCAGATGTTTTTCGTACTTGAAATGACAGAGTAGAACATATACCTGTCCTTCGCTACACCTCCCTAATATACATGATTACAACATTTCTTGCTTCAGAACGCAGAAAATATACCTACATATTTAATGGAAAATATATAGGACTAAGGGCATTTTCCTATTGAACCATTGGAACCCCCCGCAAAGATCTTGACATAGTTCCATCTAAATCATCTTCATACTGTTCTTCGTGGACGTTGGAGCAGAAATGCGTAAAATCTGTAGTTTAATGCTTCATTGCATTAACTAGTTATTCAATCCAACGATTCGTTAAGTGTTTACCCAAAAGTTACCGCAATATATTATATAGTCAACCAATAAAAATATAATTGATAAGACCGATTGTATGTTTACTGTGTATGCTACTGTGAAATATCCATAGAAATATCCCTTTCGGCTCTTTCTAGAATAGCTTCATAGAAGTAAGCTTTGGGAGCCACTTGGCTGATCCTGGGCCTGGGCAGCGTCAAGGTAAAGTCCTAAGGTGGCTTCATACCAAATTACAGCTTCATAGAGCTAATAACATAGAAATTAGCTTTAGGAGCCACTTAGCTGATCCTGGGCCTGGGCAGCGTCAAGATAAAGTCCTAAGGAGGCAACATGCCAAATTTCTACTCTACCATAGGCTATAACCATCCCTGGAAATTTCTCATCACAATGGAGCAATTTGGTTCAAAATTGGTTCAGCGGTTAGGCCGTCTATAAGGACACACGGACATACTTTCGGTTTTGTAGATATAGGTATTGTAGAAAGAGATAGCGTTTCGAGCAACTCATCGCGTCAACTAACTAACGCTATCCCATCAGGAGTGAAGGGTATATAGTGATTTCGAAAGTTTTCAGCTCTATTCATGAACTAAACGAATACGACGTTTCATTTCGGTGAAAAGTGCTGAATGGGACCACAAGCTCTGCTGGACGTTTGAAAAGCTAGAACAATAGCGTATCTGGTTATGGTCTGACACCAGTGGTAGCTACCACAGTCCAGGAATAAACTTGTTTTTCCCGGATTCCGCGCTTCGCACCCACCACATAGCTACCATTGTGGCAGTCGACCAGAAGTTGAGGAACTCGATGACGTTTGTCCCCTCACCACCTCTTGAATTTCACCCATCGCCCGCCGTTGAATACATTTTTGAGGCGAATCCCATCCATAGGGTTCGAAACTGGGGGAGTCGCTAGCCCCTGGTCAGGAAGCATCTGATACAGAGGGAAACAAACAAAAACGACAGAAGCGTTTGACGTGCCAATGTGAGGTCGAGGTTGGGGAGTATAGGCGGTAGATAAGGGCCTTGGGGCAGCCCATGAATCAGTGATAGGGAAGAGGGGCTGTCAGGGGCGTCCAATCCAGGACCGCCGTTCTAGCTGGGTGGGCGGAGTCAACAATGATTGTCATTAGCAAACCATTCGGTCACAACTATGCTAATACACTCCAACTGGTCTCACTTCTCCCTTTTCAACTCCTTGCCTCAAGATTTTTCTCCACTAATGCGTCAATCAACACACTATACGTGCACACAAGACACTAATCAAATTGCAGTGAATGTCCTCAACAGGGTCGATAGTGGGAAACTATCCTGGAAACTCGGAAGTTGAAGTATTCAATTAAGTTCGGTCTCGTGGTATTAAAAATTGTGCTGATTAAAAAAATGAAATCAATAATATAAAATAAAAATATTAATTACGAATTTTGGTGATAAAAAAATAGCAAAAGCAACATCTCAGGGTCTTGGGTGGACTTGGAAAGACCACTTTATGAAAGCAGAACTACAAAATCTTGGAACACCGATGGAATCGATTTAGATTATTAGGTGCTTTCTGTACCATCAAGAAAATAATCCGTGTGGAAGCCCACATACGGATGACAGTGAAAAGTTGAATAAAACGGCTTTCCAAAACCTGCTGCCAAAAGTTTTAGTATTGATCAGTTTTCTTTTTCGATTTATGTAGAGCTTTGTGTAAACTTATCTCTTCATTTTTATTCACCAATTACGACTGAAAAAATCCAATCCTTTGAGGTTATTTGACATTTATGACGAGGGGTTATAAGAAAATTGAATTGGATTGCTCTCCACCGGAACAAAGCTGGAGACTACACGAATGAGAGGGCGGACCAGCTCGCAACTTACTCATCTAGTTCTTACATGTAAACTCTAGGGCGGTCACAGTATACAGCGGGAGGGAGTCGCATAAAACGCACCCAGTGTGCCAAACCCCTTTTTCAACCGGTCCACAGGGATATTTCAACTCGATAAATCATAGATTTATTGGTCCATCTTTGCTGGAGACTCTGTATAGGCTATAAGGGTCATTTCCCTGAGCGGTTGTACCTATACCGGGTTGTTCGTTGTTACCATGTTTTGCGAACGGCCGTTTGAATCTCACGATAAAATTATTCAGAAGTCGCGTTCAACTTCCAATTTATAGCCGAGTTTGTAGCGTATTGTATAACGTTATATTACTGTTTTTCAACGTTGATTTGTTTTATCAGACGACAATCGCGAGGGGCTGTGACGAGCCTTGGTAAAGTAGGTTTTGCAAATATAACGCACAAATACGTCAATTCACAATTCAACCTAGAGGTTGCTGCCAATTAGTGAATGAATAGAACAATACATTAATAAAACGTCACCAAGACAGATAATAAGTCGAGAAAGACCGCCATAACGTTAGATCCAATTAGCTTGAACTGAATAAGGATCCCTTCTAGGTCTTCATACGGGATGCAGAACAGTTAAAAAGTTCAAACAATTTTCGCTGAGATATTTTTGAAAGAGCTCAACGTTCTAAAGACCTTTAAAGACCTTAATATCAAAATTGTTCCGAGAGACCCGCATTCTTCCAACCATTTAATAATGCCGATCTCCTCAGGTTTGCCATGTTTGAGGAAAAACGTTCCTTCCATAATATTATTTTTTTTCGTGGCTTCGAGACTGGAAATCACCGCTTACCTGGTAGTCACAGCTATCATTACTCCCCAAAGAACTTGGAAAGGCTTTCCAACATCACGTTAACGGATATTTAATCGTTTTCAGCGGAGTTTTTAGGGTATTAGAGCTTAGATCGTCTTCTTGGGCAAGGGTTCCTGCCGCGTTAATGAAACCAGACGGGCCGAGGGAAAAAACCCAACTCATAGATGGTATACAAGGAAGATTTGGGGCTTCAACTTGAATAAATTAGAGGTGGACCGCGTTGTTTCCCCTGGCGAGGAGCGAAATTACAGGAAGATGGTCCAATTTGGGGGTCGATTAGCGTGCGCAATGTATTAGGGCCTTTCATCGCCAAAAAAACCGCTCAGATACGGAGTGTTGTTTGAGTTACCTCTTAAATCAGTGGTTTTGACTTGGAAACAGTGCATTTGATGAACAGCATGTTGCAAGCAACACTTTACAATATTGAAAGGTCGTGGTACAAAGAAGTGGGTGAATTTCGACTAATTCTTCAGTTTGTGTTGCTAGAATTCGCGTAACAAGACATACTAGTTGCGATTCTCCATAAATCTTCACATTGAGTAGATAGAATTGCTTAGCTCGTAATGTTGGAATGGGACTCAAGATTGAATCATGTTATCTCATATTGAAAATGAATCATATTTGAAAAGTAGCGTCCTTTCAGGGGTCATCTGTTTCATGAGCGTTAAATATTTCATGGTCTTAGCATCCCATTCCCTTGTTCCCTTAATGCAACCAAACGGTTCAGTAACTCCTGGTGGTAGGTACAGCATTCGATTCTCCGCTGATTTTCCCAAACAAAATGGAATCCCTTTCATGAAATCCCTGAGTAGTGTTTTCTAAAAAGCTTTGCAAAATTCATTTGCTTGTTCTTGCAAAATCGGTCAAGTTAGAGGGATGTTGGAATTTCTTCTATTTCGACATGGGGACTTTTTCGAAGTTTCTTAATTTTAGTCTGGGATTTTTCCAATTCGTATTTTATTTTTCCTCTATTTTTAAGAATTTTGCAAATAGTGGCATGTCTCTCCTTCGATTCGTTGTCTAACACTCCGTGCATTTTTCAACCGTTTTATAATCGCGAAATTCTGTGAAGTCCTCAGCTGTGAAAATTTTACGATTTTCACTCATAATATGATGATAATATGTATATTATACGCAGTTTTCACAGAGTCGAGGTGTTGGGTGATCTGTTCTAGAATGATTTCATTAAAAATAACCAATTTTCCAACTAAGTCGATTGGCTTGCTCTTATAAGCGATTTATTTTCCCAGTAACCAAATGTTTTCAAGTCACTAAAGTCGATAATATCATAAAGGCGATAATAACATATCAAGTTCTTATGAACGATGTTCTTACAATCGGATTTTGACATTTTATGTCTTTACTCTGGCACGAAATCGTCACGAAAATTTCTGATGATTTTCGCTTACAACCGATTCGTTGCTACGGAAATTTATCTTCGCCAGTTATCATCGTACAAAAATCGTTCACCACTCGCTGGATAGCTCTCGATTTACCTAACAATATTACGTTAACCACTGCGGAGTGCGTGGCCGACAAGCTGCGGTATGAGCGTGATTGTTTAAATAATTCTTTACACACAGGTGATCATTCTCAATAATTTATATTGTCAACACGAATGCAAGCTTCATAATTTATGATGAACCCTACAATTAAGTATAACGACTACGCTACTGGGGTAGGTGATGTAGGATTGTTCGAAGGTTCTTGAATCACTTCTTTAAAGACATAAAATGTCCCAATGTGTTGCAGACTCGTATGCAAGCATTTAATTCTCGACTGTATCAACAACAGGATGGAGTTGACATTCTTTTGACATTTTCATGTCTTTGCTTTGGCACATAAACTGAAACGGGAAAAATTTGTTTCCTTGATTCACCCTTTCCCTCAGATCACGTCAGAACACAAGCGACAGGCGGGCCACTACGTCAGACGCACCTATGACGCACGAGCGTATGACGTCAGACGGCTGGCAAAATGCCAACTAGTACGTCAGAGCCTATGCCGTACGAGCCTATGACGTCAAACGGCTGGCCGGAGGCCAACTATTACGTCACAGCCTATGCCGTAAGAGCCTATGACGTCAGAGGGCTGGCTGGCTAGGTGATCGGGTTTTAATAAGCCTCTGGAATTCCGCGCCTTCATCTTTGTGTATTATTTGCATTATAATTTTTACGACTCGTTGAAAATCGGATAGGGAAGACTCCTTTAAAAGAATAATAGGATAGTAATTTTTATCCATTATTGCAAACGAGAATTGATGTTTTCTACAACTCTTTCTGTAATTTCTACTGTACTTACATCGTACTTACAATTGTATCTCGTACTTACAATCTTCTCTGTGTTTTTGTTTTGAAGATATTTTTTCATCACGGAAACCCCAACTTCGAAGGGGGTTCTCGTAACCCTACAACCTCTCGCATATAGAAGAGATGGGATGTTCGTTCACCAACACACAGAAGGTATAGGCAAGGGAGGTGGAAGGAGAAATCCTTTTGATTATTACCAGCCTCCCGGTCTCCCTCCGTCAGACGGTCTGAGCTACCAAGTCCCGATCGATCATTCCATGACGGGGCACGTCAAAATCTAATAACTAAACCCGTATTCAAAGAGGAAGGTTCGAGGGAGGGATCGAAAGCGTCCCGCGGAGGAAGGGAGCGAAGCCCGGCTCAACTCGCCGTGTTTGATTGCAATTAAGCAGGGCAGGAAAGGGGTTGTGTTGATGACTCACGAATTACGTTGACCGGATATTGTTGTGCTGACAGCTGCGCGAGTTGAGCTTTTTCCCGAAGAATAAAGTCACATGCCCTTACGTGTGTTATTTATCCTGCCGGGGCATCTCTCCGCCCCTCCGCCGGCCTCCGCTGGATCGTTCGCATTCAGAGCTCACCCGGCCTTTGCGGAAGTCCTAGCGAAATAATCTCCTTAGCGAGAGCAATAAACCAAAGAGATTCCAGCTCCCAACGGAAAGAGTCCAACTCCTAAATATGGGCCTGTTGGTGTCGCAGCATCGGAAATATGCAGAAGGGATTTGGATGCTTTAACCATCTGATAAGGAAGCAGCAGCCAACACGAGGAAGAACTAATCGATTCGAGAGAAATAGAAGAAGAAAATTCCCTTTCCATCACTCATCATTTTCTGTATAGACCAATCCACGCAATATCTTGTAGTCCAATGACTATCCAAACACTTGGAGTAATGAGGCCAGATGGCAAAATCCAAGTCATTTTGTGACAATGTAGTTTCTTTTTCTGGGATACTTTTGGTATCTACGGAAATAACGTAATTTCGGATATTATTTTGGTAGGTAGGCAGGTACTGCTTAATATATGTCATTGCCGAGCTAGTTACCGACTACCCTCCCCACTTACTTTGGACCATCAGGTCACCTAAACACAAAGAACACATCTCATTACTCCAATTATTCCTTATGGTCATGGGACTTACAAGGATATTGTGCGCAGAACAGTGATGTTGAGGAAAGAAAATAATAAACCGTTGTGGAAGAATTTACAGTATTTTCATCTCAGGGATTCGCCATCGGCTGAAAGTAGAGTTACAGCAACTTTCGCTGATGGCACAGCATTCGCAGCCGAGGAGGACACAGCAGAAAAAGCTGTTCACAAACGGCAAAATCACATTGATAAAGTCATCAAATGGACCCAACAATGGAGAATCAAACTCAACGAAGCCAAATCTGCATACGTGAATTTTACGTATAAGAAACATAAACCGTGGCCAATTATGATCAACTCCCAACTCATAACCACAGCAAACACAGCTAAATATCTAGGGTTGACGCTAGATACCAAACTAAAATGGAGAGAGCACATCAAAATTTAAAAAATACCCGTGCTCTACATCAAATATAGGAAGTTGTACTGGATACTGGGCGGCACTCAGAACTAGTGGTTCACAACAAGTTACTGCTGTACAAGCAAATTCTAAAACCAGTCAGGACGTATGGCATAAAAATTTGGGGCTGCTCTAAAAAATCCAACATCAAACACAATGTGTTATACATTCAACACAACGTCATTAACACAATGTCATTATAAATTTCCAAAACAAAGTACTTAGGATAGTCAATACCCCAAGGTACATAAGAAATGATCCTGAAAAAGGAAACCGTCACCGAAGCCATCAAGAGCTACGCGGTGAGGCACGAAGAAAGACTTCACAGACATGTAAATCTAGATATGATCCGGATCATGGACAGCAGTGAAACAGTGCGGCGTTTGGATCGGACAAAACCACACAACTTATGTAAATCGAGGACCAAAATGAACGGTCCAGTGTGCTTGTAATTGGGTCAGCTGATGCTCTGTAATTCCATTAACATGTGATTTATGTATGCAAGTGAAGTAGCTAGATGGACTGTATGGCTCAGAACTGGCTCACAACTTTGTTATCTTACTCTTTAATACGTAATGAATTTGAAAGAAAAACAAATTTCTTCCTCAGTCAAAACTGTCTGTTATTAAAAATATTATGCCAAAAATAAGTTATTTTTCAACCTATCGAATGACGCCTCGACAGTAATTACCTACTTAATACCAGCGCGCATTTTGTCTGGGCAATCCTGGAATAATCTCAACAATACGTCTGAACCACACTGAAAGTACACCTTTCTAACGTTATTTCCAGGTGTTACGACCCTGGGGTTCCTGGCATGAATAATTGTGCAGTTAGGTCGGACTTGATAAATGCTCGAAGCACAATCTGTAAACTGCGAACTGGGTGGAAAAAAAGAGACATTACCACATGCCTCATTAGTCAACGTAAGACATTTCCGAACGCGGGTCCTCAATCGATGCACGAACCTCCTATCAAAGTGGTTTGGGAATCGTGTCTTTGGAAGAAACCTTCGAAGTTATTTCTCCCAAATGATGCGCCCAGAGTTGAATAAAGTGAGTGTTGGACGAGACATTCCCGCTATCTGCGTAGGCGGAATAAGTGACGAACGAAAAATCCTCATTTTCTTTCCGGCTTCGGACCACCTCGATAATTTGTTATGGGTTATTTTCGATCTGTGCGTAATTCTTGAACGGGAAAAAAGGGAAGAAAAAAAAAGCGTTATCCCCGAAAACAAAACAAAAAAGCGTTTTGAGCATCACACGAGCCAGCCGTTGTTTCACGGTTCATCAGTGCAGACGTATTAGAGATGGGGCCCCTCTGCACCCTAATGGTATAGTACTAAGCTGAGAATCATTTCACGATTTTCAAATAACCCTTTTCACGGTTTCCGTCCTCAAAAGATGATGAACGGGTCTAGATTCTACACGGTTTGCGAACTCTGGGAGTCGTTATGCAATCTTCCCTTGAAGTTTGTCCGCGCCAAAAGGAAGCGCGTGGGATCCAAATAATGTGGAATTGGTCATTTTGGTAAATTCTTGTCGTTGGTCTTAAGCATCGGTACAGACTGAAGTGACAAAAGTGTAGGGTGGTGTTTCATTTCTAACATCCTCCCTGCATATCTAGTAAACAAATTAATAGAAATAGACAGTTTTACAGCGAGAGCCTTCAGTTTTGTATTGATATTCACCTAAATGAAGCCTTAATGAGCTTGGTAAGAGGTGCAAAGTTGTCACTTTCGTACTTTGTTATATGCACATTATAGGTACATCCCTGGCAATGCTTTTATAATGCTCTGTATGGCGTTTCAAAAACAACTGATTGGGTGTAGGTTGGGTCGTTGGTCTCAAGTATCGGTACAGGTAGATTTGACAGAAGTTTAGGGTGGTGTTTCATTTCTAACCTCCTCTCTGCATACCTAGTAAACAAATTAATAGAAATAGACAGTTTTGCAGCGAGAGCCTTCAGTTTTCAATCACCTAAATGAAGCCACAATGAGCTTTGCATATATGCACTTATACATCGTGGGCAATGCTTTTATAATGCTCTGTATGGCGTTTCAAAAACAACTAACCATTAGGCGTAGCTAGTGCTATCCCAACTCACCGGGTTTTTTCAATTTACAAAACGTCTGAACTCCCTCGGTAATAAGTCGAAAATTTGCTTCAAGTTCACGTCAGCAGTCGCTGGTAACGTTCATGCGAGTTTGGTGATTAGGTAAATCTCAATAGAAAGAACATCCAATGCCTCATTATTACCGGATCACAGGGTGTGGTGGCTAAGAGCCGATTGCAATATTACGTGCAGGGAATCAACAAATGATCAAACCTACGTGAGCACTGACTCATCACAGATAATGACTCTTTGCATTACCGAAAACAACGAGTGGGTATTTATTTGTCTGGGGTTTCCCTACGAATATCACCATATCTTTTTCCTAGACGTTTTCACGTTTTTAGAGGGGGCACGACACTCGCTCAGAACCAGCAAAAAAATCAATATGGAATGACGTTTCAATCAAAGCAAAGAGGTGTATGGTGATTCAATAATCACCATACACCTCACGAATACGATACAAACGTCATTGTGGGTCACCTATGGCTGCGGAAGAACATGGGGACATGGTTTCTCTGAGTCCAGACAATAATTAGCTAGCGACTCATAGGGGTTCCTTATTGTCTGCTGATACAGGTGAAAACCAATTTATTCACGACCAACTTAACATTCATTAGAACTCAGGAGATAACATTGTTCCATGTTCCCCTACGAACGACGGGTCCTTGGCACTAATGCATTTTCTAAGTTCGGTTTTTTCAGGGAATCCATTGTACATATCCTTCTGACGTCACTTTGTAGAGAAATTTAAAATAATATTTAGAATACGTTGGAATTTCACTTGTGGTTAATAATCTGTGTGCTAAAATTTTGATATGAGTAGGTGTAATAAACCTAAAGCTTGATTGAGAATAGTCTACATCGGGTCGAAAGTTATGATCAAGAAAGGATATCAATTCTTCAGGTCTTCTTATTAAAAAAAAATAGGGTTTCCGTATTAATACCGTACTCATTATGGGTTTCGTTTGACCACGCGCTTCGTGGACGAATTTACTGCGGTATCGTTATTATTGCGAAACCCTATAAAAACCGTTCGAGGGCCGGGCGTTATTTCATGAGCCTTTTATGGGTATTCATATTTGAGTCGTTCAAAGATGAAATGAAGAAGTGAGGAGAAGAAAAAACCCATGAATTATTACCGATGGTCAAGCTCGGAGGGGAAGAAGTTGGTACCTTTGGCGGACCGTAGCATCTTCACAGATGAAATTAAAAATTGTAATTAAAATTGAACGCATTTCATTATGGTGAAAGCATTGAGAATTGTATTATTTATTTGTTCACCAAGTCGTGACTTTTCTGGTAATAATTATTATCAATTCATGCGAAGTTGGCTGAAGAATGCGAGGCGGTTCAAGAAAGGATATTCAAGATTGTGTTTGTTACTGTACTGACAGGTGTGAGTTATGGATTTGAAGCGTAGACGCAGCTACTTGGACACCGAACGTGTATCACCCATCACAATCAGCGACTATTTCTTCTCTCTTATTTATTGTTCAAAAAGACGAAATATTCGTTCAGATATGGCGAATCAAAACGAAACTTCCAGGGTTTGACCACGTTCATCGAAATGTAAACAGTGCCTATTATGTTCGTACATACAACGTATTTTGTATGGTAAGAGGCCATAGCAAGAATTCAAGGGGAGCTTGCGTTTTTTTCCAGAACTGACCCTGACAAAATGTGTTTATTGTATGAAAACTAGTGTAGGTTTAGGTAAAAAATATTTAGGAGTTTCGTCCTCTGGGGCCATGGAGGTGTCATTTATGTGAAACTTGAGCGTTTCTGGAATGTTGAATGTGACCATTGTGGTTTCGCTGTTCCCTGGATTCGGACACGTGAATAATCGTCAGGGTGGGAGAGCCGCGAGAATTGTTGGAGGGGATGATGGTTTATAGGCTTAAAAACCTCCCCAAAGCCCGTTTTTTCCTCGGCTGCCAGAAAAAGGGTTGGGCCGCGCAAAGGCTGTGTTTATGGAGGGTCCCGAGGGAACGACCACGGAAAATGGGACTCTCGGAGTTGCAATATTGTTATTGTTATTTTATTAGGAGGGTTTTTACCCCCACCAACCTATAGAAGCCTGAACGATAAATAACGCCAGGGAGGAGAGGTTGACGGCTGGATTGGCGCGGTGGACCTGGTGGAGGGGGAAAGCAGTAAACCCGGTCAGAAATGTCACACACACGGGAGAAGGGAGGGAGGTTGTAAAAAGTTGCAGAAAAATTGCACCTGGGGCTGTAGGTCGAGACGTATGTTACTGCGCTAGTTTTGTTTTAGATGGAGTTTATCCCTGCTCTGTGTAGGGTTTATGTCTTCATATATCGGGGGGACCAGAGAAAAGGAATAAAGGACTCGATCTTGGATGGCCATCGTAAAGACTCCCCTACCAGGTCGTCCCACACTGTACTTGCATCGTACTAAGTAACTGATCTACCGGCAATAAATACTGTTGCGAGAAGGCCTATCGCTCGGGAAAAGGGGTCGAAACATAGTTAGGGTAACATTCGAAATTTTACACCTTCCCCAAGCTTTGGAATAGTCCATAATTCAACCCCCTTTTTAACAGACTGCGGTGAAATATTTATAGCATCCCGATTTTGTATTTCACGAAGCAGTGCCTTCGCTCCGTGGAAACAGCGTTACACCTTTTTCGCTATTATTGCCGAAGTGTTGAAGGCAACGACAATAAACGGCGCTCCGGACATAAATGTTACGAAGAAAAGGTCATCTGAGATTGACAATGTCTACGAAGTAACTCAAGGTATTCAGACAACAGTTTGGATTCCACCAGAAGAAGTTAACGTTTGTTCTAAGGCCATAAATTTTATAAATTAAAATTGTGATATGAATCAGTTCGAAACAGGTTGTTTCGCTATAAAGTGTTGAGGTATTCAAAAAACTACCAGAATAAGGCACGGATGGGATTTGCATCAGATGCACCTCAGCCTGCATAATGCGTCACATGTACAGGAATGAGAAAAGGAAACTTTCCAAGCTTCATTGACTGAGATGCACTCTGGGACAACACAAGGCTACTCAGCACGAGGTGCTCATCATTGTTAAGATGAATAGTGAATAATTTGGTGTACGATGTAATTCTTAGCTGGATGAAGAAATATTTTCAAGTAATCTCCCGATACCAGCATAACTTGGAACTCCCGTCTTGGAGGTGTCTCAAAAAAGCACTAAGCTTGTACCAAACTGGAGCGAAGAAGATGGAGGGAAATGCGATCCCTTTCATTTATTCTTATCCAGTGTGGAATGTTAGTTGGATGCCCCAAGCAAAAGCCAGAGATTGCAAGGAGCAAAGAGAGGTTGGCGGGCGCTATCTCTACAGTCTCCAAGGTACCCTCCTCCCGCATCCTTGCCCGGAAAGTCCTCCCTTTAATCGGACGTCTTTTTGCCGGATAAATCCACCGACTTGTAGTTTGAGAATGGGTCCTATGGAAGAAGGTCGGTACCATATGTAGAAGAGTATCCACCCTCCTCACCGCCACCACTTCGCCGCCATCTGCTTTGCAACTAGAGCCCTTTAATGTTATGTACTGATATCTCATTATTCCTAGCCTTTAGTCGTATATTGTTCCGGACCATCCGGGGAGGGAATACAAGCTATAAATACCCGGGTACCGCCAGATAACTATCTTTTCTCTGACTTGAAACGACCTTAAGGACCCATTAAAACTCTCGCTGATCTATAAAATACGGAAACTCCGAGGGTATTGGGTGCCCCCTAACCACGCCTTAGAAAAATATTTCAGTTGGCAATACCGCTTCCGCCTCAACATTATGACTAGTCAAAGAATAATCTCATCAATATGCGCTCTTAACTAAATCATACTTCAGGTAAGCCCTCGATTGCAACATTCCATTTTTAATACCCATTTATAGTGGAGATTTCAGAATTTGATTTCTATGACTATTTGATAATCCTATGTCGAAGTGGTGGTATTATTCACAGTTTCTAGAATTCTTATGGTGTTCATAGTCGAGAAATTAATAAGTTTCTAACGAGCTGTCAATTGAAATCGAGTTTATCTCAGAATCGGCACTACCGACCGGCCAATTGAAGCCGAGCGTTGTTCTGGAATCTCAATTCCCATATCTTACTTTTCTTTCTCTTCGTTAACTTTGGTCACAATAACGAAGAATAATGACCAGAAATGAATGATGAGCATGAAGCTCCGGAAAAGAGTCAGCGGAGTTCCCAATGAGAAATTAGATGGACTTATCAGCAGATTAATCGCTCGGGTTTTGATGAAATGAAGGGATCGGAAATTGGTAAACAAGGTGGAATGAGGAGGTAGACTAAGAGAACGAGAGGATGATGATTTTTAATTGATAGGTTGGCGTTCTTTTCTTCGGATCCCTATGTACAGAAATAGTGAGAGTTTTTGTGTCCGATCTGGTCGGCCCAATTCGATTTGACTGAGAAAATGATAGGTCAGGAATGCTATTAAAACGGGTGCGTATTGGAGATATATGCAGGAGGCAGGAGCGGGTATGTGACTGCAGATTCGTTATCTCTACCGGTTTGAACATGAAGTTCAAAGAACAGGTCATGTCAAATCACAAGTATCGACAAGCAAAAAGTCTACCTAATATCCGTCAGTACAAAGTACAGATAAGGAGGTACCGATCTATAAAGTTATTATGATGTAATCAGTCATTATGTAACTGACTATTTCAACATGACTTACACTCTAGAAGGGATAATGTAGTACAAAAACTTACGGCTTGGCGATTGAACGAGATCCTTAGGGGTTGAGGTGGAGGGGATGGTGGGCGTGCTCGGTTGACCAGGGCTACCTTGCCTGTCTTGCAGGGCAGCCAGAGCCAAGATCTGGGCCATGTTCCCAGGCAACACGATCTGGAGAAGACAACAAATTGAGTGATATTATTGAACAAATAGTGCAGTTTGATAAATAGTACCTACAAACATTACAGAATGAAATATCAAACTAGGGATCTGGGCAAAGTTAGGGACGGTTGAGAACAAGGTTAAAGGACTAATTACAAGTTGTGAGGCGTAATTACTCATTCAGTCCTAATACAGAGTACAAGAGTACGAGTGTAAATGATGTGTGTGAGGGAAGAACGAGAAACGGGAATGCTCAGCCGGTAGCGGCAGATGAACTAGGACAAGAACTCGCGTCACGAAATGCTTTTAAAACACCTCGTCCAATTAGATCTCACTGCCGGGAAAGCAGCCTCTTCATTTTAGGAGTGCGCAAGCGGTGCAGCGAGCTCTTCGTTGATGCGTTTTACGTCTGAAAGCCCTGAGCAGAGGCACGAGAAAATTACTGGAGTTTACTCCGCGAACGACTGCTCTATAGCAGTTATTACGGTAACTCGAGTGGTGCTTCGATTTCTTCGTGTTTTCGGAACAACAGAATAGTTCTGCAGGAATCTCCGCAGTTTCGGCAGATGACATGCTGATTTTTTAAAGATGCAGTCGGTACAAAGCCCAATTATTTCATTATATGGAATATCATGTATGTGCAATACCTAATGAGGGGCATATAACGCGACAAATTGTCAGGGTGGCTGTACTATAAGAAGCGTCGTCACCGTTTCCATGGTTCGTTCGCTCCGGCAATGAGTCCAATAAATTTTTAGTGTCCCTCACACCGCTCGCTTCACGGTTATAATTTCCATAGTCTCGGAACTAAACGTCCGGATGTGACTCCAACCCACGACCAACTAACCAAAACCCCTTGATCATCTTTCTTTTACTCTTAACAGTAAATTTTGAAGGATGTTGTAATACGCAACATTAGAGTTGTTTAATTAATTTACTTGGGTCATTCTCCCAGAAAGCGACATTATGATGTCCGGAGCGTTTCCCAAGCCCCATCATAATTTTTTGAGTTGCATTTTTTTTTAAATTATTGTATTTGACTTATCTGGAACCACTTTTCTCATGTTTACGATTAATGAGTTCATTCAATAGAAAAACAGTTTAAATATTCAATTCGTCATTCTCCGGCCACGTCAGCGTGTTATTGTCTCGTTTCAGACGTGGCTGTCCAATCACCCTCCGTCATTCTCCCGTCGGTGATTTCACAGTAAGTGTTGGAAACAAATTTTACTCTTCGTTTTGGTGTGAAAGAGCTCATGGAATAGTTTCAATTTCACTCCAATATCGAGAATTTGTTGAAGATGTACAGGAAAATCCATTTGTTTCCGTCATTCTTCGTCCACTTCTGTTTCATTGAAGGACAGGGAATGACGAGGATGACTGTAAAGACAATCATAATTAGGTATAATGAATTAATTACTAAGATCCCCACTGCGATTCTCTCCTGTCTTAATTAGAAATTCTGTACAATTGAAACTAACCCATCAACTTGACTGAACATGACTTGACTTAGTGAAAATTGGACTCTTTTTATCAAAAATGTGATTCCTAAATTAATGTTACCTATCTTGCATTTTTTGTTCTTCAAAATAAATAGTAATCATGAGCGGAAATGCATGAATAATCATCACTTATGGTTTTCTGAGTGTACCTATTTTATTTATTTATTTTTTTTTTTTAACATTGAGATTTGAAAATGTCGCTTTCTGGAAGAATGGCCCACGTAATGAGTATAATGTGTCACTTTTGATGACCAGGGAACTCAAGAAATGTATAATATTAAACAAATTACACAGTGTGTTGGCTCGGTTATAAAAACTGTTCAAGCCGACAACGTGGTAGAAATCATTCTCACCGAGAGGTACGACCTGACTAAGACAAAAATCCAGGAAAAAATTACAGCCTTTTTTCGGCTAGGACGACCAACTTTCTCGAAACGGATTTACACACAATGGAGAGACACTTACTAAGAGAGACACAGTCAGTTATTAAGGAAGTAGGAGGAGTAATGGGCATAAGGGTGTGGTGATATGGAACGCTCACTTGTCGTATCGGACCTCGCGAATCTCAAGTATGGGTATTACATTGGGTTGACCTAATTCGAGATGGATCAAGTTTGCGAAGCTTGACTACTTTGGGGGCTTCGAAAACGCCTGAACACATCTAGGGAGAATCTATTTCATACGTTGTAGCACAGGTTATGGTGAAATGTGATAATTATGATCATAGAACCCGATCTGGCAAATTCTGTGTTGCGAAAACACTACCTAATACCAAATCAGTTCATAGGCAAAAATTGTACTACGAAAACAGCTTAAAATCCACACCTGAATTCTGGGGGCACGTATCGGCAGTATCTCCTTCAAATCGAGAGTAATTTTCGCTCACAAATGATTGATGTTAGGTGTTGAACTCACCGCTACTAGCCTAAAACGTCAGTTGCCCGAAGAATTCAGTTATTATGGTTAGGTTTAATTTAAAAGTTTCAAGGAGCAATAATGGTTTAATTGCTTGAGAGTTTTCTCTCCTTTTTCTCTCGCAAGTCCCGCAAGGGGAAATAGATAACCATCCTGACGCTGGTGGCCTAACAACGCTAACAGCCGAGTCAGTATTAGCTACTTTAACCTCTGCGAGTACTGTCTTTTTTCACGCTCTGTCTCCTACGCCGCATTGAATTGATTCACCTCTTCCACTTGGGCTGTTCGCATCACCCTTTTACGACAGACCCCGATAACGCCCTCTAGATCTGATATATCCGTTCGAAAACTGTCTGCTTTATTGAAATTATCTGCCGGATGATTACCCAAACTAATTAGTTTTGCCTTTTTGGTCAATACTTAGCATATATTCAAAATAATTTACATAACTCATGATTGTTAATAAAATTCAGCTTTTCCATTTTTGGATGATTCCATGACCAAAACTAATGCGCAATAAAATTTGGAGTCATCGTTAGAATCATTGTAAAATATTCATTGACAAGAAAAAGTCACAATACGCTGATACGGTATCAGCAGAAGATCAGAATTATCATGTATTTCCACCAAAGCAGTTTTGATGTTATGAGGAATAATTTCCAAAGAGTAAAGGGTTGAGAAAAAAAAAACAATATAAGGAAACGGATCCGGGGGATTAGGTATGTGCGAGGTTTCTCAGCAACATGGGAACTTTGTTTCTCGGGGAAATGTGATCTATGGGAGAAGTATCAAATTATCTCCATATTATTTGTTACACGGTGCGTTCCACTTGAAAAATCTCCTTCCTTTCTCATGTCAGGTGATACGTCGGGGACGATGCGGTCGCAGCATCCGTCTGCAGTCTTGGAGATTTGTGTTCCCTTCAGTACCTACCATTTTTTTATGAATGAATTTTTCGTCAATCTCTCAACTTCATAACGGTATTTGTTGGCCCACGGAAGGAATCAATACTGTCGTACGTTCTCGAAGATCGAAAAGATTATCGAAACCTCAAAACTCGGTGAATTATACTCAGTAAAGATGATTTGGTAAAAATTAAAATAAATTACGTTTTTGAACAATCATTGTGTAGGCACAATAGGCAGAAGAATGCTCCAATTAATATGAATACAACAAATAGATTACGAGTAGTTTTAATTATTACGACTGAGATGGTGATTATGTTGTAGCACTCTTAAACGTTGAAACAAAGCCTTTAAAGTGAACATAACGAACAGGACGGTGTTCCGTTCGTGAGTCGTTCATATACAACGGTCATTATCCCGAAAAAGCTCAATTAGAACATCTCTTTCGTTCATCTGTCCGTTTTTGTCGGAAAGCGTTCCAATTAATTCATCTTCTGACGGCAATTTCTTAATAAAAACGAGTAAAACGTTTTGCGTACAGTCGTTTGTCATCCGACAAAGGTTGTCCCAGTTTCCCATTGGGTTTATTATCTTCGGTATCGACCAAAGAACACAACCCCCTAAAACCCCCTAAAAATTTGAGGGTTTACGTTTCAAGGTACGTAGATTGAGAAAATCGAATTTTAAAAAACCGTCCGTGAGGCTTTGTCCAGTTAGTTTTGGGCTAAAATTACGAAATTTGGTTTACGGGTTCGGACCAACCCCACAATAATCCTTTAAACTATTCATAACCCTAGGTTCAAAACAATTTTGAATTTGAAATTGTGAAAACGTCATCTTGAACGGTTCTTATTAAACGGTAGATAATAAACCGTTTTGTCAAGATCGAGCAGATTTTTCAATGAATGCTCAACTTTCTATTCAAATGAGCTTAGATTTCCGACCCAAAAAAGTGTTCAACAAATTTTTCTCTAAATACTGATTAGGGTTAATAGCACTTTATTACTTAAACAGTAGAAGTGTGTGGCTGGATACCATTCTGAGTGGTCCTCTGCACATTATACCTGCACTCATCAGATAACCGTATTTCATAATATCGACGGAATTTAGAGCCGAAGAAGTTCTTTTTATCCACCAAAAGTGGGCCTAATTGTAACCGAGTGCTCGTTTAATGGAACTTATTCGCTCCGGGAGGAAGGCGCGTAATTATGGAATTATAATGTGCGGTATTACTAGGAACTGCGATCCGGTCGTTAGCTTCTCTCTCACGTTTAATCGCAAAGAAAGTTTATTAATAATCAGGTTTCACGCTTTTTGTTCCCTCTGTCTCTCTCAGTTCAAATTACGGCTTAACGGGGGAATTTTTCCGTGAAGCATTCTTTTTGGAGTAAACAGAGTGGGCCGGAGTTTCTTTTCTTTGCTCTAATCAATATCGAGTCGACTGAACTTGATGAGAGATAATCAAAATCAAGAAGCCTCACAGAACAAAACACACCTCATGATATTTAAAAATTCTAAGATGATGATCTTAAGGACAGCCGTTTTCAAAATTTCCGCGTGAATCCACGCAGACACTCATTATAAGGCAAACCTAAATTGAAGGTTGTTGTAGCGGAACTGCCTTGATGATTAAGTAGCGTTGGATGGGAGTTACCTCAACTGACTGTGTATAGCGAAATAAAATTACCTTGAAATGGGACGGCATTCATTATTTCTGATTTTACAATTGATGAAATCGTCTCTGTTAAATAAAATCTGAATATTATACGAACGTACACTGCTGTCTACAGAAGTAAAAATTTTCAAGTAAAATGGGGGGAGCAGGAAGTCTGGAGTAACTCTACCCTCCCTTAAATAACAAATCATCGGACCGACACTCCAAGGGTGCTGATAAAAAACTCTTTAAATAGACTGGGAGAGCTATTTCTTGTACGTTCACTGCGTCATACGGTGTGTATTCAGATAAATTAACAGAAATGAAATTACAAAAATGGGTGGGGTTCTCATGGTGTTTTGAGAAACGGCATCGTTGATGTTAACTATACTGCATAAGTTTCGTGCCTAGCAGAATTCATCGGAATGGTATTACGACTATTTAATCGTTAACTGGCATTGTATTGCAGTAAATAAATATTTGTTTCTGAGTTAACCACATCACAACTTTTAATTCACTCTTTACGCTCCACCAATTACGCTGAGCTCATGCTCCCAGACCTGATAAAGCTAGTTACCATCCCGGGAATCGAACACGAGAACCCTCAGGGAACTAAGCTGCTTCGTATGGATTTTAGTATACAATTTTCGAGTTTCAAACATTTTGGGCCGAAAAAATAGCTTTCTTTTCTTTGAAAATTCGCTAAGAGGATTTTCGAAGATGAAGGGCCGAGACAATCCAATTGTTTCAAAACTTGCACCGATTTCAATATATCCAGTGGCGACCCAGTCCTTCAATTGTCCTCAATCGGGAAGACTTTTTAATGTGTTTAAGGCTCGTTGGTTGTGTCGTCCAGTTATCGAAGACCCTCAGAGTTATCTAATAGGGGCCTCGGAGACGGGCAAATGTGACTCGTCACTGGTAGAGAAGACTTTTCTAAGCTGAATCAGTTACTTGGTATTAGGGAATTTCCGTTACGTTCGGTATATCCATTTGAAAATGCTTGCGATGTTGGTTGTATTCGCAACTACAACTGAATGATGAATGTCTTCGTAATGAATTGTCTTTGCGCAGTATCGAATGTTTAAAACTGCCTAAAATGAGGCAGAAAACCCAAAATGACCCCACGGAACTTGGGTAACTTATCCCGATTTTGAGGAAAAACCTTTCGCAATAGTCATGCAATTCGTTCTTCGGGCAATCTCTTTGATACATAACTATTTTTAGCGACGTCTCAACAGTGAACTATGAATGTACTATGTGTCACCATTCATCTATGTGTCAATATCTCCGAGTAGGTATCTCTCGTCAAAATCCATTCCGCTCGTGAATAATTAAATTGAACAACGAAGGAAAGCTGATGGCAATCCGCTCATTCTACACCTACAACAGAACGTTTTCTAGTGATCATCAGTATCGGTCAACTGAAAGTTTGAAGGCCGGAATGAAGGTATAAACGTGAAAACTAAATAAAGTGCACACCTGCCTCAACAATACCCTCTTGGCCACCATCCACTGATAATGTCGTCGAAGCTTCACGAATTACTAGAAAGTAACTTGGCATGTCTACCGCAAAAGTGAGTAGTTGCAATCTTATTTTAGCGTCCCCATGAAAGAGAAAAAATTTCTCTTGTTTTTCAAAGTTACACATTGCAGGCAGAATGAAATGAAATTACTCTCGTTGCTCACATTCCTTCTCCTGAATTTTATCATCGAAAATAGAAAACGAATTCGTCTATAATACAGCACAGCTAGTGCAGTTGCCATAAAATGTGTAACTATTCCGTAATAATTTGAATTATCAAGTGTATCCAATAACAGAGAGTTGGTAAGTTAACTGTCGGAAAGACCTGCGGCTCAGAACTAATTGCTGGGACACTCCCGTTTGGATGTTCTGCGAGATCCTCAAGATTATTGTTGAGTTGAGTGCACATCTCATGTTTCATGTCCTAACTCTTTTAATAACTCCTCACCTGTCGCTTTCCCTTCTATTATTCCGTACGGGGAAAAGGAATTCCTTTCGGTATAAATTGCTAGGGGCATTGTGTTTTTCAAACTAATTAAAGCCGGGTGGAAATAGGACTTGTTTTCTCCAGACTAATGCTCTTCGGAAATGGTACCTATCCTCCGCGATCATTGAAATGGTCCCGGAGGCGCGAAATAATTGATTCAGAAACCTACACTTATCCTAGAGCGCCCAAAAATTAACCGAGAATCCCTACGTTAGTCATCATTTGACGGAAGGAATTGAAGAACTGTTTCAGCGCAGTTACATCGGAGGAAATTTCCACAAATTTGTGGAAACCCGACAAGAGCAACCTTATAAACATTCATCGTATTGAGTCAATGAACGGCAAAGGGGCACTGTTTCATCTGATGCAAATCATCGATGCAATTGCGAATAAAAATTGAAGAAATCTTCAAAATGTAACGATAAGGAAGATCACGTGCAGAAATCAATGTTTTAGAAGGAATCGACACGATTTGAATGAAGTTTTCTGTTATTCTTTCAGAGTGGATTACAAAAATAAAATGTGCTATCAATTTTAATTGACTCCACTAATACTGCTGAGCTACTTGAATATTTTTGCACGACGTTTTTTTCGAGACATACATTTCCAAGTGTAGGGTGCTCAGATGATGGGCGTTCACGCTTAGATGCTTTGAATGGAGCCCACCGTATATTGAACGGTAAATATCACAACATGACACCAAGGTAGAATCGGTTAATTAATATTCTGAAAAACGACTTCCCGAATTCGTAAAAGGAACAATTTTTTTCAATTCTGTTCGGATGGTATAACGAATAACCTGAGATCCGGGAGAGAAGTTTTTCAAACCCAATTAACGTCGACTGTATTATGTAAATTGACTTTAAAAAAAAATATCACTGATAAATTACTGTAAGATGATTGATGGTCGGAGGCAATGATTTTCCTCGAATTGACAAATGGAATTCTAATTGTGATTGAGTAATACAGATTGTTTGTTTCAAAAACCGTGGGCGGTTGGTAGGGATTTGGAAGTTGCCTCTTCTCCATTAGGGAATAACATTAAAGTTTGGACAGGGAAGGAGATTCGGAACGGAAACGGCGCGTCAAAGTTTGACGTAAGACAACATTGCGGGTGTCTAGGCCTCGTGGGGTTAGGATTTGCGTAAAAGAGTCTAGCAAGAGCTTGGATACTGTAGATCTACAGTATCCAAGCTCCTGCTATATCTGTATCAATAATTTATATCTACAGAAATAATTATTATTAACAGAATAAGTGATATTAAGAGAAATAATTGATAAAATAAAAATATTAACAGAAAGAATTGATATCTACAAAAATAGTCATTATTTCTGGTGATTGGGAGTAACGAGGGAAGTTGTAACGGTACGCAGATGAATACATTTTTAATATAATTCGTACCTTTTTCATTTTATTAGTTCGATGCATCATGAGGACCATCATTGGGAGAAATTCCCATTTGCAACAATTTCAAGTAGAAGTTTTGAACCACATTCATAGGTACTCCAAAAGTCAGTTTGTGCATAATATATTATATTGAATAGGTATTATGGCGATTTCAGAGAAATGCACTTGAATGAAATATGAAAATGAAACGGACGCTCTGATCCAGTTGATGTAGACAAACATGGTAATGAGTTCTTGTAGAAGCGGCATCTTACGGATTCATCGGAGATAGTGCTAAGAACATGCGAGTGGGGGGTAATTTCTTGAATGACAAATGAGACCCGGCTTTTTACGCGTGTTTTCGGAAGTCTGTAACTGACGGTACGACGACTTCCTGTTACCAGTACGAACTGAAGAAATGGATGGATTCCCCTGTGAAATCCAGATAAACCGCTCCGATTTCAAAAACAATGGAATAAAGGCAAATCCAGAAGACAAATACCAAAGAAAAAAAAATCCATTGTCTTCGGGCAGATTAATGTTCCACTCCAACTCTCTAATTAATTTCAACAACATTTTAAATATACCGATTGTTTGGCGTAGAATATAAAGAACACAAAATACAGTTTAAGAAGTATTTAAACGAAAACATTGTCGATAATTTGATTCAAGGCTCTATTTTAGACTGAAATGATTACATGCAATCTTGTAATACAATTCGAATTATCGTATCGTCATCATCAACGATTAAAACCTTTTTCAAAATATTGCGTCGAATTAATCAATACGTGACTTACTAAAAGCAACCAATAGAAAACAAATCACATGCTTGGCGCCAGAAGTGAATAAAAATGAAACAACTCTAGGCCACGTAATTTTAAATAGTAATAGTCCATTTTAGTAGGAACTTATTCTCAATGCTCGGCAAAACCCAATAAAACTTTTTTCAATAACAAGCATTAAATTTTACAAAAACCATCTTCCCATTATAGTTTGTCGAATTTAATGAAGCTATTTTTTCTTCGTGCCACCGAACAGGTTTTCAAGAACAGTAATAATAATGTTCCAACAATCGGAAAAGTGGATGAAACATGAGACGATAACGTTAGGCGATTATGGTAGTTGGTCGAAAGTCGTTTTGAACCCCAGGAATGGCGTTGGTTTTTCATTCTCGGGTTTCACAAATGGGTTTACAGCTTCAGCTATTTTCTTTCCCTTGCAAAAATAAAGGTCATAAACCCATGAAGAGCGATAAATGAATCGGGAAATAATTTGCGAGTTTTCAAATGGCTTTTCGTGCGGAAGATTCGGAAGCGATTCGGACGATAGTGGCGCTTGTTTGGGATCGTGAATCGTGAGGTTGGAAAATTCAAGAAATAACGTTGATCTTCATAACTTGAAAAGGGTTTTAAGAGAAGAAAACGATAATGACAAGTTTTGAGTTTCGAGTGTTGAGAGTTCACGGAGTATACCGTTCTAATACGAGTATATTCTTGTAACGTCGAACGGAGTAATAAAGACTCGTTCATAAAATGATCTGACATATGCATTTTTTCACAGCACTCAATTCTAACAAATATTATCTCAGTCAAAGTTACAGTAGAAATGCATAGTACTTACCCTCGAGGGGAAGGACGACGAGGGGGAGGTCATCGACGACGACGACGAAGGAGCTAGTGGTTGCGAGAGCGACGTCTTTGGTGACTCGCGGGGGTGAGAAGGGCTGTGAGGGCTTCGAGGAGGCGTCGGGGGCTGTGAACCCCCCGGGCTGGTTCTGCCGCCTGCTGCCGCAGCAGGGCCCCTTTTCAAGCTCTCCAATATCTTCCCTGAAATCAAAATACGGCAAATTAGGATGGACAACATGATTACGCACAAAATAACCGGTGCAATAATGCGAGAATCTCACACATCACCAGTTTAATACTGATAATTACTACTATCAAAGAGATGGACCCCTTTAAGCAAACTAACCCGTAATTAACACCGCTTGAAGAAAGCAATACACACATTTCAAACACTCCTTCCTTTCAAAAGGTCAATTTTTTCTCAAAAGACGTTTTTTTTTGTGTTGTAGCCCGCCGACCGGAACCCCCATGAGGCGGGCCTTGTGTCGGCTGCTTGTCACAGCCTTAGTTTGAAATGTCATTGAAAAGATAAGTCGATTAAAAAATACACGTTGATAACATACGGCTGGCCACTACGAAAGAACTACAAAATAAAGAAACAGTTTAGGAGTTACTTTGTGCTTTAATCTCTTCATTTAGCTGCTAAATGCTTGTTGATTTAAATGACTTCTTGTTGATCACAGTGATTCTTAGATCGGAAAGTACAGTTAGTTCAACTTTGCGAAATTTGGGGAAAGATATTGTTAGCATTGAAGGACAGTTGTGTTAGAAAAACGAATGCATAGGAAAGATGCTAAGTGTTGTCGACTCTTCTACAGCTATCAATCAATCAATTGTTTGATATATGTATATGTACAGCTATAAAATATCTCACACCATATATGTACAGCTATGCACTCTTAAATTAATATTGATATCTCCTCCTTAGGTGAGATTATTTCTGGTAGTTAATGTCGGTGTACATAAATCAAGCTGCAACTCAATATTCCGTAAATCAATTCATCGAGTTGTGGAGACATCAAGTCAGAGTTACCTGTGCATTTTCACGGTCTTCATCTGAGTTCCGAAACGTATTCGAATATTACGAATGCTTGTTGGGAATGTACGTTTTAGACACAAGTAGAAAAAACACCGGTATAATTTTGAGCTGTCAACACTTCATAATAATGAGAGTCGGTCTTTTGCACGAATATTTCAGTAAAAAAGGGCGATGAATAAGATTTCAAGTGTCATCGGTATAGGCGAAGATAAAGGTGTTTTATTAGAATGCTTGAAATATTGCAACGGAAAATTGAGTTGGGTTTCACGAAAAAAAGAAGTCATTACTGCAAATGATGAATCCGTGGGTACGGAAGCGTAACGGATGCAGGGGTCGGAGGTCCCCAAAGTGGCGCACCTCGCAACTAAAAAAATGTCCCAAAAACTGTTCAAAAAAGCGCTCGGGTGGTAGGGAAGAAGACCTTACACCCCAATTTATATGGCTTTTAACCTTCGAGGTTCTTCATCAAAACCCGAACATCGGGGATCGATCGATTCGAAGGTTTCTTTAGGTTTTTTACCAACGGAATCAGGTTCAACTGAAAAAAATACTTCCGAGACACAATGCGAAATGGCTCATCCGCCGCAAATAATGGGCGAACCGACGAAAATGAGGGGTAAAGCACGGAACTGAAAAAACAGTGAAGAGGAACTTCCAAAAAGGGTGGTGACGTAAAGGTTCACATCGAGGGTACAAGGGGTGAAGAAGATGCGAAGGGGGTACGAAATTGTACAAAAATGCACCGACTTTTTCTTTCTTAAAAAACCCCTATTATTGAAAGAGCACTTTTGAACCTCCGTTCTAAAAACACAACGCAGACGGAAAGAAATAGGAAGGGACCCATTGTCACGGACTGTTCGGGAGATCTGTGTGAAATAGAAAAAAATTGAGGAATGAGGGGAATAAGGAGGGGAAAGGTAGAAACGGCGGCGCGAAGAGTGTGTGAAACGCACGTCTGGGGCGGAGGTTTTTTGTGGCTCTTGAAAACTTTCAGGGTTAAACTGCTCCAAATGAGGTGAATTGCCTTTATATTCCGTTCACGGGTATTTGAATCTTTTCTATGACAAAAACTCTGGAAACGTCGTAATCGACGAGGGGAGCTCAAAAAAAGTCGATATGAGAAGTGATATTGGTCCCTTTTAGCCGGTAACCTATAGGTCTTCTCTTTGTATTTTTTTCAGATTTTTTTCTCTTCCACAACGTCAAAAACCCAAGGACGTTTTCGCTAATTCGAAATGACAAGTGCGCTCGACTGATAAACCACATATTTAGTCGGTGAGTGGCGTGGATTCGTCAAAATACCCGTTTCCACCGAATGAGATCGAGTTTCATGAAGAGGAAGAAGAAAAAAACCGTCGATCTCTCGAGCTGAAAGTGAAAAATGATCAACCGAAAAAACCAATTCCCCCACGCGAATTGATTAATATTTTTCAATATCTCGTTAATTTTTTAATCGTTCACTGTTGATTCATCTCGATTATTCATCCGTGAACTTCCAGCCGTTCCTCCGAAGTTTAAACCTTGATTTGGTTGAATATTCATCCAATAAAACACCAGTAGGAAATGTTTCATTCTCTCCCGGCAGCTTGGGCACATACTCGGGCGTTCACACACGTAGTAGGTCTCTCAACAATATAATTGAGAATTGTTGAAAATTCGTTCCACAACACCTGCTAGCGACATAGAGGAATAAATTTGATAATTTTCTTCATAATGCATCATTAGATATTATTTCACAGAAAGTTTGCACCCAATGTATACGTATACGCCTGGTTGCAGATTGGATGTTTTTTTGATGATAGGAGGGGTGGAAGTAGTAGCCACTACAGAAGACAATAAATACTTGGAATGGTGTAACGAACTCCCTAGCAAGAATTGGTGTTGTTATTAAACCACAATTAAATCATAATCGGTGAACTGAGTTTTTTTCTTTTCAAAAAATATTTTATCGGTTATAAAGTAAATCATTTTTTTGATGATTTGCTAGCGGGAGCATGATAGGAACTTGTTTATTAACTTTTCGAAACTCGAGAGAACGCTTTTACTCAGACTTCATAAACGGTTATGTATCCCACGATTCGAGTTAAAAAAGGTATAGAATCGGATTTAATTGCTGATATCGGTGCGCGGGTTAAAAAAACGGGAAAGGGCTATCGTTTCTGAGTGGGCCAGTGGCTGGTTACGATAGTACTTGGGGTTCTTATCGACTTCCGATGGTAACCAGATGGCTGCCGGTCCGAGCCTTCAACTTCCCTCTCGGGACACCACGAATAAGTTTCATATTTCTAACAACTACTCCTGGAAGGATCTTTTCAGCCCTGGATCAACCGCTACCAGTCCCGTTCGAATGTTTCCGCGTCTCTACTCGTAGTTGTTTCAGCTTCTCTCGTCGAACTTATCAGTGCTGAAGGACAAATTCAATCAGGCACGACGACTTGTACAGGTGAGTGTCATGAGCGTTACATACTGCCCTTTTCCGTTGTACACCCCATCTAAATGGTATAATTTCGACGAGGTTCAACTCGTACGGCGAATCGCTGGTGGCTGGTACCGCCAGGATCGCCACCTGCGAATGGCTCCAGACGCGGAAACAGGTGGTGCAGATTCGACCCCTCAACAGGAGAAACGGTATTTGTGAATTCATAACGTCGAACAATAACGAGCGCAATCGCAAAAATACGGTTGTTACGTCTGTAGCTCTTCTATGACTGAACATAATAGTGTTGGACTTTGAGGACTTTGAGGTATTTCCCGCAGACACCGACATTTTGTGATTCGGTATTTTAGAACTCGATTTTCTGGATCTGTAGATCGACCTAATTCCATCCACTTTCGGTTTAGTTTAATCAAGAACAATCGAATCAACACGTAGGAACCTGGTAGAAAATACTTTAAAAGAAAGAATCGGTGTTTAATGTTGGGCGGAGAGAAGGCGATGCGTTGGCGAGGCGCCAAATCATATTTCGCCCCTCAAAAGTCGATTCGTCTCTCGCGGATGTTCTTCACGTCCGTCGGCCCGTCAAATTAGTTGGGACGTCAATCTCTCTCAGCTCGAGGTCCCCGTGCGTCAATTGCTCCCGTGGTCAATAGGCTCCCAATAGTAGCATTAGCCACGTAGGGCCTTATGTGTAAAGGTGTACAAAATTTGGGCTATGTCAAGTACAATGAGAACCACTTCTGAGACAAGGAATGGTGTTTGACAGTGAATGTGGGTCTGAGTCGAAATACTTGTACTTGTTCGGACTGAGCACAATGGCACAATACACCTGCTGGCGACAGAATAGCGTCAATGGCGCTGCTGTGGCAAATATAGGCGAGTCGTTATAAATAGTACTTTGCCATTATAACCATTGAGCCACGAGTAGAAGATTATTCCTCAAACTCGAGCTTATGACAGCCTACCTCTAGTCATGAGTTAGATCTTGGAAATAACGAGTGATCGGCTAGATTTTTGAACCACTGATTATCCTATCCAACACATCTCGTGTCACGATACTTCATACGTAACTACCCTAAAAATCCGATTTGGATCGACACCCCTCCGTTTGGATGATTAGAGAAAGCGATCGTATGTTGGAGCCTAAAACTGCTTTGTGAGACTGATTGGGCCTAAATCAAACCGAATCGAAACGGTTGCACACGGAAGGCATAGGCATGTGAAGATGGAGCAGAATACAGTTTTGGTAATTTAGAACACACTCTGCGTAATTTATCAATATGTCTGGCACACCCTGTTAGCCCCAAGGCACATACTTATCATGACAACAATTAGGATTAGTGCTGAGAAAGTACTGATGCAAGATTTGAACTGGCAGTACTTAACTGAGGCATATCATGTTTATCAACGAAATAAAAACATCCAAGTGTTCGTAGAGCATGCCCACTACGTATTGATCATAGTCATATAATACGTTGTGATTCTACAATCAAAATCCAGAGTTTCATTTTAAATAATTTTCGAAGAAAAAGAAACTATTGTTCTCGTTCCAAAATCTTTAAAACTCAGATTTCCAATAAGTTCGAAACCAAAATCCGCTCCACACCTTCCTGAATTCACTGCCAAAAGAGACGAAATAACTAGATGACTACGTATGGTTACGATACAAAAGTTATTCTTGGTGGTTCGAATATGAACTTTTGTGCCCGAAAAAAGAACTGTGTTTTGGCGAATTTTCGAATAAAAGGAAACTATTGTTCTCGGTTCAAAATTTTTGAAAATTCGAATTTTTGAATCTTTTGTACACCAATATCCGTTCCAGACTATTCTGAATTCACTGCCAAAATACACCAAAAATCATATTTTTATGCATGTGTCATTCACAGGACGATAACTCTCGATAGAACTGAGATAAAACGTTCAAATTTGCACAAAAAATCTGTCTTGGCAATCGAAAGGCTAAGTTCGTAGATGGGCATAATCGGGCCACTCTAATGGGGGTTTTAGGGCGTTTTAAGGGGGAAAATGGCCAATTAACAAAAATGAAACAGTCAGACAAGTGACACCTAATTTTAAAGGTGTTCTTACGCTGAACACGATGGCGAAGTCAGAATTGTGATATCTTATTCGGTTATCAAACTGGAGTACTTTGATGATGTAGAAACGTGGTTGTTTCTTGAGATGTTCTTCGCGGTTCATCTGCTCTAATCTGGCATTAGAATGAGGTATCGCAATTTTGATTTCACCATCGTGTTCAATGTTGAAAAATCTATAATCTGAGGTGTTATTAGCCAAAAAAAGGAGACAACATTTGTTATAAAACCAGTATAAGTGACACACTTTACATAAAACTAGTTATTTCTTCGAAAATTTGCTCTTAAAGCCATGCTGCATAACTGTGGATTTTATATTAGGAAAGGAGTGCCTTAGGTGTAACGTGTCTTGGGCAAGGGATTGGGACTCCCTAATGAGTAAGTATGGCATATCACTGAATAAACATGGTGATGTTGTCATATGGGGCCAGGATTTTGCAAAAGCGCTAGAAGTGGTCTCCGATAAAATGTTTGAAAATTTTAGGAGTAGAGTTTTAGTGTCTGAAAGGCATCTACAGTACCGAGAACTCCGATCCAGCCCGAGAGTAGTGAAAAGCCTCCTAGAAAACAGGCCTCTTTGGATGTCAAAATGGCTTTTTAAGTTAAGAGGTGACCTTATGCCACTGAGAGGCCGATCTTATGGCTCTGATGGTCAGTCTTGCCCCATGTGCAGTGAAAATGCCTCGGAAGACGCTTTTAACTTCGCCGCAAGGTGTACAGCGTATACTTTGGTTAGTCGTCAGTGGTTTGGCCGAGCGGTGCTTGGGAGGGAGGAGTATATGGATATGCTCGTGGGAGCTGATACAAGACTGGCCAAATATTGCAGGGTAGCCTGGCAGCTCCGTTAATTGTTATTATGGTTGTCTAGTTGTTTTTGTTCCTGGATATCATTCTTTTATAAATACCAAAACGTCGGGAACTCATCTGTCGATCCTAATAGGATCAAGATTTTCCCATGTCTCCATACTATTTATATTGTACTACTTATTTAATAATTTAAATACAGCATGTTTTCTCTCTCTCTCTCTCTCTACTCAAGATCAGGGAGCTGAGAAAATTGCAGATTGCTGCCATGGTATTCAAAATTCTAAAATTCAAACGACCCGCGTATCTTTTTGAGGCGTTTACTTCTATGTCTAGTGTTCATAGTCTAAACACGAGGAACAGGGAGAATATTTTTCAAATCCCGCCACACAGGGCAGTCATTTTTGAAAGAAGTTTTGTTGTACAGGGTACGAAGATTTTCAATGAACTCTATGACTATTTCAAACTAGAGCAGCGAACTGAAACGTTTAGGTTTAGTTTAAAGAAGACGTTTTTAGAAGAATACTGAATTTATGTTTGTTTATTTCAAAGTTTAAAGTTTCTTTGTTTAGTTTAGAGAAGAAGTTTTTAGAAGAATACTGAATTTATGTTTGTTTATTTCTTATTTATATTTCAAACGATTGTAAGAGGATATTTTAATGTATTTGTAATTATTGGATGGAGGTGGAAGAGAGGGCCACTAGGCCCGAACCTCTCTCTCTCTCTCTCTGTGGATTTTATAGCGCGATTTTTCAAAATACTTTTTTTCCTGCTAAATCGAAGTTCGACTCGAAGCCTTAACTCCAGAGTGAAGCGAAGCGGAGAAAACTGAATTAATATAATTCATCCTTCTCGAAGATAACGTCAAAACGATGAAAAAGGGGAGAAACCCGATCCAAATCGCACATTTGCCAAGAACCGATTTTTGACTTTTTTTTTTTTTTAAATCGTCGTATCTCGAAACCTCCTCCCTCACCTTCTGTTACCTCCGCATCTCAAACATCTCCCCCAGAGCGATAAAAAAAAGGCTAATTACGTTTTCTGGAGGATTTTAATTTTTTCCCCTTGAGCTGTTTCCCTCGAACGAAAAAAGTTCTTTTTCTGAAACAGTAGAACCCAAGAGCCTCGTGAGGTCCCCAGGAAACAAGAGAAACTTTGGTCGAGGAGAGATCTTTTTTCTTTTTTCTTTTTTCAAGCGTTATTTTGACAGTGGGGTTCGAAGGAACATGAAGAATGTCTCGATCTAGATTAAAGGAGCGATGAAGAGCGAGAGAGTGATACGGCGAGGGAGTGAGACGAAAGGATACAACGGGGAACGGTGGTGGGGTAAAAAGGAACAACCACCCTTTTCAGAAGAAACCTCTAGAGAACCGGAGAAATATTTTTCTGGATCTCTCGTTGCCTCTGAGTTGGCCACGCCCTTTATGTGTTTTTTTTCGGCGGTTTTGTTGTTAATATGATTTATGACGTTTCAAATGACAAGCAACACGGTTTGGTGGTTTCCTCTAACATGGGCGGATAAGTAAGAAAAACAGCAGGACCTCGACCTTTTTTTTCCTTCCTGAAACGCTTATTATGCGAAATTGAAGCGTTATTTAGTTTTCCTCTGTGTCTTAGCCGTCCTTGATGCCTCTCTTTATCGATTGTTAAGATAACATGTTCCCAATATTTCGTCGATTTTCGAGGTAGTGTCGCTCTGATGTTTGTGATGGTTTGCTTAGTGTCCTTGGTTCTCGTTGTTTTTGTTCGACCACTCAGGGCATAGTGAATGCAGACCGAATTACCCTCTGGGTGGGCAATATGGCCTAAATCCCCGAGAACAGGTTATATCCCCTGTCAATATCTATGTTTCTAGGAGCATAGTTCACCACAAGTAGTAATTTGCAGTAGTACCATTACGATGGAGGTTAAACATACCTCGGAGTTTTTCAGTTGTTCTTCCTGGATTGGAACTCCATACTACTTTCAGTCCCTTCTTTTTTCTATCAACAACAGCCTGGCATACCAGGTGTTGTTCGCTGACAGTTTTGCTGAGTGTCCTTGGTTCCCGATGTTTTTGTTCGACCACACTGTGCAGAATGCAGACCGGACAGCCCTCTGGGTGGGCCTATGGCCTAACCACCCCGTGAAAAGGGAAAACTCGGCAAACCATACATTGCATGTTTGAATTCGTTCAAGTTAGGTATTTGAAATGCGGTTCCGGTTAACAAGTAGTCTTAATGAAGCCCCCGGTTGAGGCGACATTACGGAATATCGATTAATCCTTCAGATTTCTTTGGATCTCAGACACTGAATGCCAATAAGTGCCTAATGATCACCGAAGAGCTGCTAACTCGAAAAAACACTATGAAACTATTGAAACCTGTCTAATGTGGACTCTGCGTAAAGCGTAAAACCGACCTATTGTGGAAAATATCTCTGGTCCCTTCAGAAACCCTGTGCATTTGTACGTCTAATGAGGAAAACCTGTCGCGGAAATGGAAAGATTTAGGACCCTGATCTTTCAATTTCCGCGTTAGACAGGTTTCTCACATTAGACGCACAAACGCACAGTTTCTTTGGATTGGGTTGGAAAATATGAACCAGTGATATAAATAACTCCATGGATTAGATGAATCGGGTTTTACACTCTGCTGAACATGTGCAAAAAGTAGATATGCTATGTCAGAACTACAGTGACGATACAATCCAACTGCGTCATTACTCACCACTTGAACAGACGCTCACTTAAGAAGGACCTCAAGTTTCAAAAATCAAAATTATTGAGCTTGTGGAGGGAAAGTGTCATGCAGTGTATAGATTTGTTCAAGTGTGGAAAGTCCGCAGTTTATAATGTACTGAAGAGAAAAGCGGAATTGAAGGAGGAATATGAATCTGGTAAGTTCCCTTTTCTAAGAGGTCTTCCTAAAGTTTCTGGGACTTCTTATGGCAGAAGTTCTATGGGAAAATGAAAATTCTTATCAATAAATTCGGTAGACTACACAACTGATACATAAAACGAATTTTTTAAATGAAATGAATCATTTTTTAACATTTGATCAATTTATGAACCCGTGTAGTGTATGTAGGCACGTAAATAATGTACACAATGTGTTAAATACTCACATAATATGTGTGAATATTGTCAAACTTCCCCCATTCAATTACTCGTATCTTGGAACCTGGGCAATGTGGAAAAACTGTTTAATGTAGAAAATGTTGCAGGTCCCTTGAAATTCCACTATAGACAGGTTTCACTTTATAAGCAACTATGAAATTAACACCAGTAGCTGTACATCAGCAGCCTTATTTCCATGTGCCAATCAACCACTCTTGCGAAGTTAATCGAAAGTTTCTAGTTGATTGACAGGTATTTAATATTGATGCTGTCAATTGGCATTCGTACTTTTGCAATCTAAGGTGCAAATTTTAGTTATCCACTGATTCGGGCGAATCGTTTTAACTATCGAATTGGTAACTTAGTCGTCATTCGATTTCACAGTACTTGGTGTGAGAGTTGCAAAAAACGTCAATGTAACGAGAACATCGCGTTGAAAATACTACATAGGTTAAGTGAGGAATTTCTCAATATATTAAAATATTTTTAGGCTTGGTGGGACAGTAACTGTTCCACATTCCTTCAATTGACGGAAAGCGATGCGGAAAAAACGAAAACCCCTCCACAAGTACAGTTAAAACAAGTGGGAAAGCACACAAAACGTATTTATAAACCCTGTGTCGCAAAGTTTAAAACAAACTCTGACGGGATTTGCCGGTGAAAACCCTCCAAGTTGACTTTTATTGAGGGGAATGAAACACAGACGGGCGACTGTCAACAGGACGGCGCATGAGACCGTCAATTTAGAGGGTTTTAAAAGGAGCAAACAGGCTATTTGGGAGGTGAAGAGGATGTCAGCACGTGTGAGAATCGAATTCGATCGTTTCCGGAGGATCAATCATCAGAGAATCTCGTAAATAAATTTCACAATGTCAAGTGTGTTTTTGTTATTTACTATGTAAATTGCAAGGTCATTGACAATAACTTGGGTATCACATAAAGTTTAGGTATAAATTGCTATTAGTATTAAATAGAGGTATTGCGGATGAATAATCAGCTTTGGCGATGATTCTTAAGTCCAGATAAACTAGTCAGCTTTTGAGGGGATTGGAACATTCGTGTTGATTTCTACCACAAAGCCTTCGTAACATAACCTGTAGGTTGTCCACCATTACGAACTCTAGATGGTTTCAAATGTATTCAACAAGGAAAAATTAATTGTTTCAACTGCCCTTTCCCACGACATTCAGCTTATGCGTAGAAAGATATTACAGAAGAGTAATTTTCAATACAAGGCCACATTTAATAGTAGCAATGATTTATTAAATCCATCAATATTACAGTAACTGGTAGACACGGAATGCATAATTGTAAGACAGACTAATTATTTTGTCTCGCGAAATATTTTTTAGTAAAGAGAAATAGGTAAAAGTCCTATAATGGTCATTTGTATGTGTTGAATGCAACTTACGGCAAGATAGGTCGACGAATTTCATCATCTACAGTATAGGATCCACACAAACAATAACTAGGTAGGTACTTAAAAAATAAGAACTATTATTGAGACCAATATTATCTTGGAGAAGAAGTAGGTAGTTCCACAAACTGCTGACATTAAAAAGATTCAAAAACAAGATGACTTTTCTCGCGGAATAAGTGGAAGTTTACACAACTACAGAGGCGGAAAGAGAAAACCGTTGAACAGGTAGTTGTCAATGTTTGGTGAGTCATCTCATCACTACTATGGAAGGTTCGATTAGAATCGATTAAACTAGATGTATACGTACGTAGTTATGATACAAAAGTTATTCTTGGGTATCCTTGGTGGTTCGATACTCGATCTTCGAATATGAACTTTTGTGCACGATAAATAAACTGTGTGGTTTGGCGAATTTTCGAAAATAAGGAAACTTACACTCGGACAAAAATTTTTAAAAATTTGGATTTTTGAAACTTCCAGACCATTTTGAATTTACTGACAAAAGACACCAAAAATCATATACATTTTTATGTATGTGTCATTCCAGACGAAAACTTTCGATAGAATCTAGATATTTAGATCTGCTCTAGTCTTATAACGGAATGAGATATCGCAATCCTGACTTCACCATCGTGTTCAGCGTTGATAAATCCGTAAACTGAGGTTATAAAACCAGTAAAAATTTGTTATAAAACCAGTAAAATGGAAGACAATTCACATACAACCAGTTATTTCTTCGAAAATTCGCTTTTATAGCCACGCTGCATGACTGTGAATTTTTTATAAAATTAGTCTCACGCCGATGCGACCATGGTTGTCATGAAGTTAGTATACAAAATTCTACTTATTTCCCCCATTCAACATACGAATGAAATTTGGTGTCGAGCGTTAGGTGGATTTTCACGGTACTTGGATCGCTAAGTGAGGCCAGAGTCTGGTAATTAGGCTTTAATCAATTAATTACTTGTTAACGTTTTGTACATTTCCTACTTGGCTTATTACCTTATTATATTATACCATTATATTAAGCTTTAGGTTTTCGTCTAAACCTGACGAGTGGACTGAAAGAAGTAGAGACTGGGACGAGGAGAAAATATCTACCAACCCCTGAAGGTGGCTTAATAAAGCGTTCCTTCTTTCATACTGAACCTCCTACAACCCTCCAAATCAAAAACGATCAATTAATTATTAATGTTTGAGATTTCCGTAAACCGTATTCGTGATGGTGCTGGGCTGTTAGGGAAACCTACCGAATAATTTCGCTCGAAACACCTACCCAAGTGTTGTTGATGTAAGAAACATGATGAATTTAAATTATTTCTAATCGACAAACCATTGTCTTTTACTATCACCGAAACCGGTAGAAGTACCTAAAACGAGTTTCAACGAGTGAAAGTGGCTCATAAATTTGAAACTCGGTTTTCCATGGGAACTAGTTTTTCGACGAAGCATTTCCAGGGGGGTTTTGGTTGTAGGTTGTGCTCAGTCCACTTTGGATATCAGTACGATCTGAATGAAATGTGAATTTGTCAACTGTAGGAATTCGTATAGGAGCTGCGATGAGAGCACAGTGGGACTTCGTCAATGACTGTGGCGAAAGGCATGAATGAGATACTTGTTGTGTGAGCGAGAGAGAGTAGTGAGTTGAAACGGTGGGAGGGGGGGGGGGGGTATAATTAGGCGCGGCTCGTCCGTGGGCCGACAAGGCAAGGGTTCCGCACTCATTAACGCCACGACACAATGGACATAAAATCAACGCTAACGTCACTTTAATCACAGGTTTTAACGTTTTACAAAAAGAGATAACACCCATGTTAAAAGATTGAGAATTAAAAAAAAAAAAAAAAAAAAATGAAAAAGATTCCGCGTCCGGTTTAGGCGCCGAAATTAGACATTTCCATAGCGGATGCCCCGCTTATGAGCCTACCACCGATGACACAGGGCCCAACGTATTAACAATCGACTTTCAAACCATCGATTATATGGTAATCCACGGGTGAAAGAAGGGAGTAGCCATAAATTTCCGGTAATTATATTGAAAAACCCGGTGAATATTCAACGTGCATTCCGAGTTGTGGGGTCGGACGAGGGCTTATTTTTTAAATACGTTTTACGAGGGTCGATCGGAGACCTATGGACCGTGAGGAATTTACAATGAACTGAAAGAACTTGGATCCTCCAGGTAATTGAGTGATCAGATCACTTAAGAAGGTATTTCATTACATGAAACAATCGAAATAGTGAGTTAAGTTGAACTACCATGAAGAAATTTTTATATTCTCATAAAAATATCATTATTAATAAATTGATAATTACTACCAATATACAACTACACACAACAATAATGAGTTTTAAAATACAATTGAAATGGACCAAACCGGTTCGACCACATCAACACCACTTCAATATTTTTTATGGCTTTGAACTTCAATCACGACCCAACTATTCTACGCAAATGGAGTAGAACGTATTTATGCTCAACGCATGCGTGAAGTACAAACTCTAAAATTCGAACTTTATTTTTGAATGTGTTGAACGTTGAATTGTGTGGTGTTTATACATGAATTGAGCATAAATTGGAAAGCACTTTTTTTAATTTTATTATCAAAATGATTGGTGTTCGGTGAATATTAAGTGATTGAAACTGCGAAGATAGAGGATCAGTAGAAATATTAAACGCTACGTATAATCCTCGGCCGGCTTATTTCTCTAAAGGAAACTGCTCGTATATCATTCAAAAGAGAATTCATTCTAATGGAACCCGCCCGAACCAATTAAAATGAAATTATCCTCAGTCCTCTCTCTCTCCCTCCCGTAGTTTATACCGTTTCATTTCTCAAAAACTCGAAAATGATTAACTCGCCTTGTCTACCTACTATAACACGGACATTATACTTTTTTTTCTTTACAACGGTTATCAGATCAAAATCATTCTTTCTGCCTTCTCTGCCGGGTCTCATGAATTCCTAACTAACTCGCCCAAGATCGATCTTCTTCCAAAAGTCGAGATTTTTTTTAACCAAACCTGAACTCGAGGATTATTCTTCCCTCCGTGCATTTCACGATGAGCCGAAACCAATCGATTCCTCCATAATTCAAATTTTTCGAATTGGATGCCTCATTTTTACACGGCAAATCCGTATAAATTTTGCGAGGGAAAAAGGCGGTTGATTTGGAGCACAAACTGCACACAATTCAATACAGTCCAACGCTCGGTTAAAAGGCCGATTGAAACAAATTCAGTATGTTTAACAGAGCATGGGCATAACTAGACAGGTGATCCCCATATGAAACGAACATTCAGCATATAAGATGAAAGTTGTTTTGAAGTCTGGCGCCCGCCCAAGTGATGGGGTGGCAGGAGTGATTTACTGTTTGCAGTCATCTTCCATTAATTTTATGCCAGCGGTTGAGGCATTTTCCGGCGTTAATCAAGCTAAACATGAGTTGTCTCAATATTATCACGCTTCACAATTTATTTCACCGTATTCCTCGCTTCATTTCACTGCAACCCTAGAGGTTTTGAGGGAAATACAAAATCAGTCAAATGCAAAGAATTGGATGATCGTTATTTCGATTTGAATATGGGGTAGGAGGTCACAGAATGGGACGACGAGAGAAAAATTTAGGGTCGGGAGATGAATAGAGAAATTGAGTCGTATTGTCAGGGTCCTTTGGGGGTTTTTGAGGAGTAAATAGGCAAATTATTGTAGATGTGAAAAGAGGGACAAAAATGTGCGGAACGGGGAGTTGGCCACATTGATGGGGTGGCTCGACGTGGGGTGGAGTCCACGTGGGAGACGGACACGTGTCGGATTTGGCAGGGAAAAACGGACTCATGCTCCCCAAAAAGATTTTTTGTCTCCAGAGTTCTTCAACAGGTAGAAAGTTACCCCTGGTCCTGGCGGATGTTGTCAAACATTTGTGGCGATTTCGCTTATTAGCATCGCTCCCTCTGTTTCCACTCTTGACACCACCTGGAAGGGCAAGGACTGAGGAGCGGATACAGGATCAGGTTGAGTATCATTGAACCCAGTCGATCTACATCTACATCTGCCTCAGTTCACGATTATGATATTATTGTAATAATCTGGGGGCGCCGACAGATTTAGGACTGATATTGGTCTTCAACGATGCTCAGGACATCAATGAATATTTACATGGAATATTGAGATCTTAGGAAATATGGAGAGCTGATAAGTATTATCCGGACTACATTTTTATGAAGCAGCATAACAAACTGCAATGGAATCGTGGATCACTTCGAGAAGCTACTCCCTCTGCGGGAGGTTAGCGTCCAAAATATTCCATAAGTGAGGTGGCAGCTGTAACCTCGGTTCACGTCTATGATAATATTTTAATAATCTGGAGGTACCGAACGATTTAGGACTGATATAGGACTTCAACGATGCTCAGAACATCAATGAATATTTACATGCAATATTTAAATCTTAGGAAACAACCGTCTGTTGAGAGCTGAAAAGCATTAACCACATGACATTTTTAAGAAGCAGCATAACAAACTGCAATGGAATCGTAGATCACTTCGAGAAGCTACAGTAGCTCCCTTTGAGAGGGGTTTCGACCCATAATATTCCATAAGTGAGGTGGGGATGATCATGAGTGTGTTGAATGGTGTTCTTCAAAGGAACAGGCAAAACAACGTATCGCACGTCGAGATCAATAGTGTGACAACTCAAAAAAATCCATTTTTGAGTTAGCTCCACCACAGGATGTAGAATTCCAAGCCCTATGATTCGTGAAAAGAGTTACTTTCTTAAGTGCAATAACGGCCGCAGGGCAGTGCTGGTTACACTACTGCCCCAGCGGGAGGGGGAGGAGAGCGTCGAGCAACAATGTTATTTTTTTAGTTGGCACCAGTATCCTACCGATTTTCGCCATTATTTTTTCCTCCCAGTGGTGATACCATGATTCCCTACCTATGTACCGTAGATATTAAACCTACGGTTCTAGGTAATTTTCCATTGAAAATTTTGTGAATTTTCGTTACCTACATTTTCAAGCTGTTCGTTACCTACCTTTTCAAGCTGTTTTTTACCTATTTTTCGAAATGATTTTCATTAATAAAAACGTTTTGTCATAGTTTTCATAACTTACCGGTCTCTTCAACCAAGGTTTGTTCGTTATTTACACGGTGTCTCGGTACTTGAAGTCCATACAAATATATTAATTTATCATTAATGCTTCAAGCGTGCTCATAGCGCCGATTTTGTCCATAATACTCCACGTCGGGTCACCCCGTGGGTCTTCCAGTTTATAGAAACAGCATCATCGTAGTGGATTTTGACGTTACATTTCGAAAGAGTCCAGTGATTTCGGAAATCAACAATGTGACAACTCAAAAGTTTTTTGTATTTAATGAAAAAAAAAATGTTTCCTTGGAAATACTTAGAAAAAAGTTGAAGGTACCTCAGAGTATACTCCTGACTATCAGAAACATGAAAGTTTGAGAGGAAAGGAGGTTTTGGCGGAAAATTATGCCACCGAGAAAAATGAAAAACTTTGAGCTCAATTTTCTCGAAATGACTTTTTTTGAGTAGTCACACTATTGATCTTGATGTGCGGTATTTGAGAACTTATGACGTAATTTAAACTTGATTGTTGTCAAAGACGACACTCTCGGTTGTTAGTTGCTACTTAGCTGGTAGTTAATTGCATGTGACTTGGGAAGAGCTTAATGCAGGATTTGGAAGCTCTTGAGCGGTGGTTGAGGAACCAGAGTTAATCTCTTGAAATAATTAACCGTTGAGTAATAATACTTTCCAGCGTTAGTTCCTCCGTCAATATAGGAATACACGTCGGGCTAGAAAAGGCGGGTGGTGGTTGTGGAGAATGAAAAAGCGGACACAATCTCCAGCGTTGTTCCTTCTTAGAGTCTCCTTTTTGGAGCCGTGGACAAAAGGTCCTTGGTCGGACGAACTTCTTTCTTTCGAAGGTTCCTCTATTTTGTGGCCGCCTGCCCGCTGGCGCCACCCTTAATCTCACGTCCAGCACATTCACCAATTGTGAAATGATTAATTACAATGGAGACACGGATTACGGAGTACCGTCCCTTCCCTGGCCCGCACCAGCCAGCCACCAGCACCACCTTTACTATCTTTGGTATTTACTGCCCCATGGCGTACTTTTACTCTTGAGCTGAAGAGGACTAAAGCAGCGTAACTAGAGAAATCTGTAGGTAGATCAACAGAATATTCAGCAAACCAGCAGAGAAAAGGGCACCCTTAACCACTGAAGAAGATAAATTACAGGGAATTAAGTACACTTCCGGTAGTAAAGCAGTGTTGAAGGAATACGAGGCAAATGGACTGAGTAACTGCAGTGAAATTCAGGAGAGACCAAGTGGGGTAATCATATGTTTCCAGGATCTCTGCATAAAACGGTATTTTCAAACCACTTAATATTCCAGTTAGGTAGAAAAGGCGCAGCGAACAAGATATTTATATTGATTTCGCTACCTCGGTCTTGAGGACGCCTACGGCCGGAGATTTATTGTTAGGCATGCGTCGGAGTTCCGCTCAACAGACGCGGAATAGATAATCCGACGTGAGATGGGACACGTTTCCGCTTTGATTCACCTTTTTGGTTTGTTCTTGCCTTCGAACGAAAACAAAATTATTGTAACCACGTATATTGGTAGGAGTTGAATGGATCGAAAAAAACGACGTATGGGAGGTAGTGGCCTCCCGAGGCGCCGCTTCCCATAATGATGGCCGAGTTCGCGATGGCATTTAGTACATATCTGATTAAGAAAGCCCGGGAGCGCGAGGTGACCATGCTAATGTGACGGTGACCGAGATGGCACGCGGTAACTGAGGGGACCTACAAGTATGCTATCATCAGAATTTCCATCGGCTTCGCTCGGACGTGCCTTCCTCTTGGAGACCGATAGGTCGTGACGTCACCGATGATTTTCAATCACCAATTTGGCCGGTTCATTGTCCGAGAGGCTGTTGGGGAGGAGTTTCAAATCCATTCAGTCCATCACGGCAATTCGTTGTATCGATTTATTCATGTGATGGTTTTACGCACAACAACTTCGTCTGAGCCCTCATACCATATAAACACGATAAACACGACAGCATAAAAAAATGATGGCCGGCTTTTCAAATGAACCGAAAATACAAAATTTTTTGTGACAGTGAACATACGACTAATGATTCGATATTATGTTCCGAGCGATCGACTCGGAAGAGGTTATTGTCAGTGGACACGATTTTCGACTCGGATTGACTAACAGCGAGAAATTTGTTCATTCGTTCCTTCACACATTTTTTCTCGTTGGATGAATTCACAAAGTAGAGCATCAAAATTATACAACGTTCCAGACCGAAGAGCTGAAAAATTAAAACTCCAAAACGTTCGTTGATTCTGATTTGTTTTCCTGGTTCCCCGAGGTGCATTCATAAGACCTATTGGTTTAAAGGTTATTCATATTGGAATATGAACCCGTGCAGTCTGAATATTCTAACAACGAAGAATTAAGATTCCAACGACGAGACAGCTTACTGTTTCCCATCGTAAGCACTTTTATATGGAATCCCGTTCGGGTCAAACAAAACGAATGTGAATTGAGTTAGTTGTTGATTAATTTAAAAACGAATTTTCGAACTCCTTCCGTAAGCTACCAAAGGTTATAACTTACGAGATAGTCAGTCACTCTCACTAAAATTTGAAGTGCAAAGGGAAAAAACGAGGATAGTCCATAAATTCCCGATTTTTGTTATTCAGCGCATTATGTTTGTATTGGCGAGTGGGTACTATCAGTTGGTAACATTGTCTTGGGTTTTAGTCCAATGACAATCGAAGTTGTAAAATCTGCCTACAGGGAAGAAACAAGAATAGTAGTCCAAACCAAAATAGGACGATCGCCAAATTTTGAAAGAATTCTGCCATCCAAGAAATGAAGAATCTTACAAGAAATTGCCTCACTGCAATTTCTTTACTTACACACAAAAAATGAACAAATGAATTAAAAGATTGGCTACATTGCAACAATGACTAGGTATTGTGACTCTCCTTGTTTTGTGCCCGAAAAATACATACTTTTTATTTGTAGAATATTTTTATTCTTCCTATCTTGTTGTATCTAATGTATGTCAGGAAGTATGGTGGTTATAACAAAATTGCAGCTGTTGAAAAGTATGTTAATTTAGAATTTTCGCAGCGTTTTAAACTTAAAAATCAGATTTTCTCACAGTGAGGAATTTGTGATTATCCTTCTTTTTCCCTGTACCCTTCATTTGAAAGAAATCGGTTCAATAGTTCCCGAGAAAACGGGTCATTCGTGGAGAAAACTTCAATTGTACACAAGGACCCACCTGTTTGAAAAGAGGGCAGGGAATGCGGCTCGTTGCTTAACCGAGAATACCGAGCTCAGGGCCCAGAAGCTTCAAAAAGCTATGAAAAATTAACAATAACACCGCGATTTTTTGTACCGATTATTATTAAATAATAGAATTGAAGCGCGTCGCTCGTGTAGTCTTGCTCTGCCAATGTAATTGAAAATGTTATTTGAAACGACATTGGAAAAGTTCGGCAAAAATCATGACCTCGAGGAATTCAATTGAAAAAGAAATGAACCAAAACGGGTGCAGGAATGTTAAGTTCAGTGGTTCAATAATTTTATCGATTAAAATAATTGATGAATAAAATGAAAAGTTGTTCAAGGCATCCTTTCTAGGTTACACCATAAGCATATATCACTTTAAATAGGTCGATAATGAAAGCAGACTAAAACAACGACAGGGCTCCCGTCGTTGCATAATTAAACTTCGCGAGGTCTCACCTAACCCGAGCGACTTCCGCGCCAAACCGAGGCAGTGAAATAATTCAGCGTTTTCTATCGGTTAATGTTTTTTAGCGTCGGAAACTCAACGCTTATTACTGTTCAATGTGGTGGAAATGAATTGTCGCTCTTTGATCCTAGTGGGAATTCCGAAGTCCTATAGGTAGTTGTAAATAGAACGCCAGTGTTTATAGGGGAATGAGACAACTAAATTACACGGAATGTTGGAGACGGATCGTTGTTGGTTCCATGCCTCGTTGCGAAGGTTTTTTGAGGATGATGAACGCTGGGTTTGTAGGTAACCAAACTGTGGAATTGATGGTGATTATTGGCTTTAATCGTCCGAAGTACTCATCGTGGTTATCCATATCCTCAGTTAATAGCGTTCCAAATTCTACAGTATGCTTTTAGCAAACAAGGGACAACTTGACAACACTAGCAATACAAAATCACCAAGTCCAACAGACATTTTTGTTTTCATAACATAAAAGAAAAGTCTGTTCGCTTATAAAGCTTGTAGTTTTCCTTCTGCAAACCGGTTGTGACATTACTATCGGCAGCTGAAAAGCTAGTTTTCCGGATTTGAGATGAAACGAGGGGAGGGACAGACGTCTGGCCGATATTGCACAACGGGTGTTCGGATTGAGGTCGTGAGGTTTCTGCCTACGACATTGAGATAGGTTTCTCGAATGCAACTGACGTGAATAGACCGGTCGGGATTAAGCCGTTAGCGTGCCGGCCTCAAGAAGCCCAACAAACGTGAAGAGCAAAACTTGGAAATCTGCACTGAAAGTTATTCTCCGTTCGATCGAACTGAGAGGTAAAATGTCATTTGATATGATTACAAATTATTGCATTGATCATAGGAAGATAAATTACAAATTCCGTTTGTAAAGAGGGACAAAGGTGATGGAATTAAACTGGGGAAAGAAACACAATTAATATTATTCTGTCACGATCAGAATTTTTGTGCAAAGACACACCTGGATCCAGTTTTAACCAGCTCGATTGCTGATCCAAAATGTACTCGAATGTTCTTGCTATAACTAAAAGGACCAAGACCAGCAGCACTGGGGTATGTTCTTGACTCACAGCGCTTCTAGTGACGATAGTATAATGGACATCTGAAGGTAGCACTACACATAAGGGCACGTAGCTCTTGGTCACCTCGAAACAAGCATTATCCAGTGTAATCAGAACATTTGCGATGTCTGCAGCGTTTGGCCTCGTTATTTTCAAGCGCTGGCCCCTGTGAATTCACCAATACATCGACTGAAATCGGTCCTTGGATATACACAAGTCACATCTATTGTGAAAATCGACCTTTCCATGTGCACCACATGTGCACAGTATTTCGTGTAGAGTAATAAATATCGAAACAGCAGAGTTACATTACAGAAATGGATAATCGCGAACCACCAACCCATCTGACATTTCGATGCATTACAGGATGTCTCGACTTGATACATCATTCCCGGATTCACCAGATGGTCGACAACGAATGCTTGACCCTCTTTGTGTGAGTTCTGGACAAATTGTAGAGTATCGAAGTATTTTAGCGACTAAAATATGCTCGGGTGACCGTTGAGGATCGATCCTCAACATCCCTGTTAATCAGATCTACCGGAACGAAGGCGTTCGAGACACAGCTGTCGTTGTCTCCCAGAAAACAAGGTATCTCTTCCCTCCTCTCGCCGATCGTCTATTTGCGTCAAAAAGGTGCCTTTTGACAAATCGACTCGACGCCTTCCCAAGGGAAAAGTCAAAGAAAAAAAGTCAAACAGAAGTAAAAGGTTTTGGCGGTGGATTCCACTCCGTTGTTTCCCTGAGGTCGGTAGCTTATTAGGCCCCGCGAGAAGGCGAACGGCCAACTGGGCAAACCGACCTCCTCGCCTCATTCTTCCTCATGCAATTAAAAACCCTTCCAAAAAACCAAAACATAAATCTCACGACAGACAATGCCCGAGTCGACGACCGTCATTTAAATTTATATGTCCATTAAAAATATCCCTTCTCCGTGGAATGTACGGAATAACGCCTTTTCGTTATGGAGATTTTTCTCCTTTATTCCATTTTTTTTTTAATTTGACACAATCTTAATCACATATGGTTTTCCTCTATGGCATTCAACACGAAAGAACTGATTGGTCAAGATTGGACAAGATTCGTGATTGGTTAGTGTGTGGTAAACGATAACAATTTTTCAAGTCGATCTCATATCAGATTTATGCTCTCTCCAAAGCTCAAAATTCCGTCTGTTTTTGTCGAAAAATGAGTGGAAACACATTATGTGTGTAAACATAATTTTTTTCCACTCGTTTTGAACGGAAATTTTTCGCGAAAGTTGCGCTTTTAATTAAAATTCGTTTTTAAAATTAATTTTGAACCCCTTCCCACCAATCTAAGGTTTTTTACAAGTTTCAAGGATTATCCTGAGCATTCAATTACTACAACACTTAATTATGTACCTAACCACTTATTTCCTTAAAATTATCATTTTCGCCAATTTTTAATACAAAATTGAATGTCTTACTTAATTCAAATTTTTGGGCTAACCACGTGTTGAAACCACTGAATTACAGGCCAAAAATTCCATCGAATTAACCCAAGTATGGATCACTCCAAGAAGAGTCCCGTACTCGTAATCAGTTCATCCATTTGGCCGTGAATATGTAGTATAATACACATTGTACATCATGCGCCGAGAAATCCGTTCAAAAACTATCACAGCGTTTGAGCGTTTAGTGTTTGGTGAGCATTTCATATTCATGTTATTGCCTATTCAAAAATATCTTGGTTGTAACATAAATAGTAGTGATATGCCCGTCCTAGCGCACAGTGGGGAAAACAGCTGATCTAGAAGTGCAAAAATATTCTTCTTCAAAGGGTCATTTTCAGGAAAACGTGAAAATCCAGTATCCAGTTTGCTCTTGCAAGGGACCTTTTTTTAAATTTTTATTGTTTTTTTTTTAATAATTAAAATTACTGCAATTACTACAATTATTGCTGGTAGGTAAGTATTCATGAGTTCCGACTCAAATTTGGAAATACAATGCATCAATTCAGTGAATTTACATGAAAATTTATTAAAACTACCGTAAATGTCACACATTGTCCAGAATTTCAGCAGAAGGTTCAAGTTATCAAGGCTTATTTTAGCTAGTATACGCTCATGCAGCACCTTGATGGCGATATTTCACTGTAAGGAGGAAATAAGTGAGGGGAATACGTCTAAATTTGGTAGACTCTAACTGATATTATAATTACATTATCCTCGATGGCTTCACACTATAGTAAACTGGGTTCATCTTTGCCATATAGCAAGATGTTGCCATTCGCATACTGCAAAACGATGGTAAGTTGACCTCCCTATAATTCTTTGAATTTGGCATGATTGGTTTACAATGTAAACCGATTCCTTAAGTCTTCACACTATAGTAAACTGGGTTCATCTTTGCCATATAGCAAGATGTGGCCATTCGCATACTGCCAAAACGATGGTAAGTTGACCTCCCTATAATTCTTTGAATTTGGCATGATTGGTTAACAATGTTAACCAACTCCTTATGTCGCATGTATGTCATATATGCGACATAGAATTGAAATTGTTTTTTTCTTATGAGGGGAGAAAGATTTTGTATTGGTTCCACAAGATCCATTTCTACTAAGGAGCAGGAAGTTCCCCATACATCAATTTCAAAATCCCGCCTCTGACTCACTTTTTTGAATTACGTGAAAAAAACGTTAGGATTTCCCTCTCCCCCCCCCCCTCCCGACACTTGAAGACCTTCAAAGGGCTAAGAAAAATTAAAGAACGGGGGATCGAAAATATTCAACCCGAAAAGAAGGGTAACGCCAAGAGAGCATTATTTTGAGGACGCTCTTCTGCTTGGCCACTTTTGTCCCTGATTCAACCCTTTTTTTGTGTACGAAACTCCTTAAAGAAGGAGACGAAGTAGGGGCGCGAAGTGGAAGAAGGAATAAGGGGCGAGCTCGAAGGGAGATCCAACACAAAGGGGTTCTCTCCACTCTTTTCCTCCTTTTCTATACCTTCTCGCTGTCCTATTCTCGTTTCACGACAAAAAAGGACGACGTTAAGACATGGAGGAAGGGAGAAAAAAATCGGAAAAAACCATATTTATAATGATTTGGTCTGAAACGACTCTTCCATTTGTTTTTGGGGAGTAAAATGATTAATGATGTTGGAAGAGTACAGTATTCTCCGTTCGGAGGCCCTGTCTATCAAGCATTGAGACCGGGCGCAGCGTGATGTCCTTTTTTTTAAAACTTTTTTTTGAACAGCCTCAGGAGTGAGATGGAATTAAAAAAACTACTATCTCAATGTATAGAGCGACCTATTTCCCTCTCGCTCACAACCTCTACCAATAATTAATCAGAACAGACAAAAGGAATGCACTCCCCTCCCCTACACCAGTATCCACGTGTTGTTTTCCATTTGCATTCATAAAAACCGTTTTCAATATTTCTGAATTAATTAGTTTCTTCTCCGGGTCTACAATAGTCATTCACTTTAGTTGTCTATTGTTTGAACAACATTTATAAAAAGAAGAGGTTCACAACGGTCAATTTTCTATTTATTATTCCAAATTTACTCGCGCTTCCGTTAAAGAACAACGTTTACAATAACTTGAACTGACGCCCCGGAAAAATTATAACGAATTGAATGACTTTCAAATGATAATTCACAGTCGTATTTAAATGTATAATTTATTTTATCCCACTGCAGGGACACTTTGGATGATGTTTTCCTTGAATGATAATCGGTTTCTTCCCTCGAGCGGAATTCGCGGAAGGCCGATTAATGCTCCTTGAAATTCGAGAAAATTATCGAATAAATCAGTTGATTTAAGTGCGTGTATGTAATTTGTTTGAACATCAAGTAACTCTGAAATTTAACAAATTTCTTCGGTCTCTAAGGACTCGTAAAAGGAAAATAATTGTAGGTCCTATAAATAAATGAAAACAGATGGTACATGTAATCTTCATGACATTGTATAGGAAGGACTGTTAGTCCCCGAAATGTGTTGCTGTGGAAATTATTACCACACATTGTAGTTGCACCTATCTACACTTAGTGAAGTAGTAAAGGCAAGATCAGAAATGGTACAGGAAAACCTCTATTTTTTGAGTAAAAACGTATTTACACGAATGTGTAAGTTCCGTTTACAACCGGTGCAACTTGTACTCAATATTAATATAAAATTTGATGTCTGGTTATGTCACTCAAGATTCGACTTATACTGGTGTGAACTTCCAAAGTTTCCCGCGTTCGTTCTGATGTTTTGGCACTTTCGCGATATTCTCATTTTGGCAGACTCGCTGCTAAGTGATTATTAATCATTTTAGCTCCTTCCGACTCATTAGCAGGATTTTCTTCTTTTTTTTTAACCTCGTGGTGGCCGTTCCAATTTTAACTCCTCCGGACTGGCGCTGACTACCCCCCCCCCTCCCCTCCCGACAACCACCACAAACAAGGCCTAATATGAATACCTACACGAAAATTTGAGATGATAAAAACAGGTTATTTCACGTTGACACTACGATGGCCTAGAACTGTTCTAAGCCTGAATGATTAACGTGGGATGCACACAGACGGAGTTACAATTACTTAGTTGCGGATTGGTTGTACGTGAAAATCATGCTAAAAGGAGGATGTCACAAAATCGTTACACAAAATCGCGGGGAGGCCAAAATATGTTTTTGAGACTTTTGACTCAAGTTTTTGGAGGCTTTTCGGTATAAATCCGTTTTAAAGCACCCTAAAGTCTGTAAATCCAAAATAGTTCCTTGTATACGTACAATTGTCTAATTCCAAATAACATGGCTACATAATGAAAAATACCATAATAGGTCAAAATAAATACGAAACTGAGGATGGCTTCCAAAACCAGAGATTTAGAGTACCTACAATATTACGTACAATATTATGTACGTATAATATTTGGAAAAATGTAGGTTTTTTCATGTTGACAAATGTGTGTGTTAACTTGAAAATTAGCTCATGAGATTTGCTCGTTCTTTGTTTGATTTTGGATTGATTTGAATGAAAGTGAACGTTGACATACCTGAAGAGAAGTTGGCGATGGGAACGTTGTTGGTGATGGACTCAGCGACTTCAGCGGAGTTGAGGCCGTAGATCTCCAAAAGCTCCTTGACGGTGTTCCTGGCGTACTCCTTCAGGTCGGAAGCTTCAGGCCCGGGCTGATGGTGTAGGAACGCCTGCTGAAACAAGTACTGACGTCCGCCCCCCGACCTCCCGCTGAACTCGGAGTCGGAGTTGCTGACCTCAGAGTCGCTTTCGAGGCTCGCCAGACCATCGCGACGCGCAGGCTTCGAGCTCAAGTCCATCGGTGCTGAGGACAATTCGTCACCTGAAGATTGAGCCGTTTTCGGGCGTTTCTGCTCCGGAGACCGCGACGGTTCGGCACCGCTCAGATCCAGGGCGTACTCTTCGTCTTCTCCGCTCTTCCAGTTCCCTTCCTCGGCGTAACTGATGTTCCTCGGCTGAAAGTTTTTTCTCTTGTTCCGCTTGCAGCCCGAAAACGGCGCTGCAAGCATCGGCGCCGCGTCCATATCGGAGTCGTCCGACATTGGATCGACGCCGTTGACTGGTAGCCTCCCGGCGCTGAGGAACATCGACTCCGTTTCCGCCATGTTCACCATGAGCACCGTCTGAAACACCAGAAAACGACACTTCTTCAAAACCACGAAACAAAAACCGAACAACACTAATGACAAAAAAATCCACAAAAATCTATCAAAAACCACTCATACATAAAGTCGATCCCAGGCCGCCCTTCATAAAAATTTAAAATTAAATCGTGTAATAATCCCTATGAACCGAATTTGCCAAAAATATCCGACAACTGAAATTTAAAAAGACAATATCTGGTGATTTTAACAAAAATATATCGAGATGTGAACCAAATAGGGACCGAGAGGTGACTGTGGCAACTCAGGAATTCTGCAAAATCCGAAGGTTCCCCCACTTTAATTTTTTTTTTCCTTCGGTTTTTGAATGGAATATGCCAAGAAGGGTCAGAAAATGCGGGGCCCTCCCCTAGGCCTATTGTGCGCAGCCCGAAACTATTTCTATTGGTTCGAGGCTAATAGGTGGGGGACCCATTTTCGGTGGGGTCCTTCAAAATCTAGTTCTATAGGTCGAAACAATTTTTTTTTTCTGGGCAAAAGAAGTTGAGAGGGGTGGGGTTTGACGCATGCGCGGTTTTTAAAGAGTAGTGGAAACGGTTTTTGCGTTAGTTTGGGACGATCAGTCGAGGGTTGAGGTAGGAGATTTTAGTTGGGAATTTTTCAAGAGATACGTTGGACTCGAGTGTTTTGAAATCCTTCCTTTGATTTCCTAAATCGAGGATTCTCTTAATATAGAGAGGGCTACTGCAGCCGTAACTCATGTGGGCCAAACTCGCCGGCGAACTGTTTAAGAAAGACCACGTAATGACACCATTACAATGACAATTAATGACACCTCAAAAAACGGGATAAAACAGAGAAAATCGTGAAAAATACACTCGTAAAATTCGGAAAAACTTCATTTTTGACATTTAAAACTATATACATATGAATTAAGACCTGCTGAGCACGAATCCGCGACCAGAATTAAGCCATCGTGTCCTGAGTTTTTTCTAACCTCAAACAATGGGTTAAAAAAGTGAAAATCGGGGTAAATACATCGGAAAACATTTTTCTTTCTGACATTTAAACATAATATGTTTAAATGTCAGAAAGAAAAATGTTTTCCGATATATATTATATTCATTTGGATTTAGACCTGCTAAACATAAATCTGTGATCAGATTTAGACCGTCACATCCTGATAGCATGTCTCAATTCATATGGATATAGGTTTAAAATAAATTTTTTCCGAATTTTACGAGTGTATTTTCCACGAGTTTCTCTGTTTTTAACCCATTTGTGAGGTTAGAAAAAGATCAGGATGTGATGGCTCAATTTCGGTCGCGGATTCGTGGTCAGCAGGCCGAAATACTACGGATATGACGTATGGCATCAAAAGTATACCCCACCTTCTTTTTTTGTGTGACTGTGAAATGGTGTTTGGTTTGTCTAATATATGAACTCCTGCTGATACAACTATAATCATTTGAATCGTGCGCGTTTCTCAGCCTCGTTTAGACTGTTGTTACAGAGGTACGCGATAAAACCAATTCTATAGTTCGGAGCTTCAAAGTTCATAATATATTATTCCATTCATTGGAAATGTTAATTTTTTCAGTTAACAAGCAACTCCCCCTCTCTTTGCTCTTATTCGAATCGACGCTGCTACATGTAAATTTTTTAATCAGACGCCATTGTCTCTCGGTCATAGAGAGTTGAGGGGATGAAATAAGGCCTGAATCTCTGTAAAAATATCGACTGGAGTGTATTCGTTGTCTGAAATCACAGACTTCGGTGCTCAAAGCGAAGGAACACATTCCAACTAGAAGATGAAACCATAGTGAGTAATGTGTGTTTCAAAGTGCATCGCCAGGCATAGGGATGCAAATCGAGTATCAATTATTCGGATAATCGATTATATGATCCCGATTAATCGATTAATTTTAAGTTTTGAATTTTTATTGTACTATTTATTGTTTTATTTCACATGAACTGACGACAATGTTTTGATGACTGGCGGTAATACCACAAATTTGATGAACCCCGTGGAATTGGAAAATATAGGTTACGTATTAAACTTGAGTGTTGCTGACCCAAGGGCGGAACCGCTTGAAGCTTTCCAGTCAAAGCTTTTATTTATACAAGGTGTCCTACAATACGACTTTTATCACCACTTTCATACTTGATACTTCTATTAGTTCTATTTATACCATCATTAAGTGATAATAAAAAAATATATATTTTATTCAATTTTATTCGTTTAGGCACTCCCTTATCAAATTTAACCTACAGACAAAGAAAACCGCCTGATTTTTAGATAGTGAGATATCAAATAGTTCTTCGTTTGAAATAAGCACTTAAAAATCTATTATTACGTTACGATTAATCATTATGTAGTCATAATCGATTACTTGGTTCCAATGTTGCATCCCTACTCAGGAGGTTGGTGTTTCAGCTTTACCCTACTGTGAAAAGGGTAATGACTGGCTCGACGAGCTGTCTGACTATGGTTTCGAGTATTTCGAGATACCATCTCAAAGACACAGACATGTCGAAAAGAAGGAGAGTTTTTTCCCAATTTCACGGAGTATTTCGTCTGAGTAAGGCAGGGGCTGGACCCTAACAAGGAGCGAAGGACCCTCTCCCAGTGGGGTTTCACCTCCAGTAGGATATTAGTCTCCGCCGAATTCTCCGCGAACTCTTCTCCCATACAGCGGAGGGGAAAAGACAAAGAGCCAGGTGTTGGAAGTCCCGAAAAGACGAATGATTAAAATGGTTCAAGGTCCACGCGAAAGACGAAGAGATACCAAAAAACAAAAAAACTTTCGAAAATCCTTTTACAGAGGGCGGAGATTGCAAGGGTCGCCAATGGACTCGAAATGAACGTTTGGCGAAAAAAAATCACTAAAAGCTGCTTTTAGGTGCATTCCCTCATTCTCCTGAGAGGTCAAGCACTCGTACATCGATATCCTTCGAGTTACCTGTTTGAATCGGATCAACGAAACGACCAGAAACCCCAAATTATAAATCTTGAGCTATGAGCACAACTGAGGCCTTCAGAGTCGTATACTGAATTTGACATAATGTAGTATAAAAAATTACGAAATTTGCAGTACAAACCGTTTTTTATATCGAAGTCTCGTAGACCACACAGCGGAATTTCAACACATTAGAAGAAAATTATGTTGAGGACAAGAGTCTGGTTAATGATACATAATATGTATCATTAACCAGACTCTTGTCCTATTATGACCTATAGGACACCATAGGACACCATAGGACACCATAGGACACTATTATGTGGACACATATTAGTGATACATGGACACATGGATACATGGACACATATTAATGATACATCATAGGACACATATTATTACATAATATGTATCATTAACCAGACTCTTGTCCTATTATGACCTATAGGACACTATAGGACACCATAGGACACTATTAACCAGACTCTTGTCCTATTTTGTCATATTATGACATTTTGACTGTACAGACTACTTGGTAGAAAATTGCTAACATTCCAGTGCTTGTGAGGTAGACAAAATTTGATAGCTCCAGGAATACCGTTATTACTATGTGCACTGTGGTATTCACTATGAACTGATTCAAAACTTTGTCAAATATGCACTTTACTTTTTGATATCAACTGTTCATAGTTCAACTGTTCAACTGTTCTGAGTTCAACTGTTCAGAGTCAATATTGACTCTGAAGCCGTCAATTGCTGATAAAAGATAGGGAAGAATTTCTCCACAACTCATAAAACCACATAATTATCTCGGATACGATTTTCAAATAACTGGCCATTTCTACAGGCAGGTAACATTTTTATGGGTGTTAACTTGAGCTTTTATATCAGATGGTGACGGGATTGGTTAGTTGGGGCGAGTGTCCGATAGGTTCAGCCTGCACACTGACAAATATGTTTACCCAGATATTGAAGAATTACCGTCGAAACCTAATCACCATGAAATAAGCATGAAAAAGTCGGAAAATCGATAGCATACCGTCTGCGTTGTATTATTCAGGGACGGGTTTCATTCATATTGAAAGAATCGGAAGAAAATTGAAGTGCTCCGTATCTGGGAAAAAATGAAGTAATATTGGAAGAGGGAAAAGGCAAAAAATGGGTAAAAAACGCCGTTTAGAGAGGGTTCGTGTCATCTCAGGAGCCCGTTGTCAGGGGCAACTTCGGGGTGATGCATGAATGAGCTCTAGGGGAGTTTTTTCCTGTTGGAAACTTTTTTTGGGCGGGTTTTTTCTCCGTTGGATTTTATAACGAGAGATCTTCCCAAAACGCTGTCTTTCGAGAAAGAGGGAGAGTTTTTATCACGGCAAGTGCAGCAAGAGCAGCTTTACGTGTTCTGTACAAGAACCACCTCAGCGATAGATGGAAAATTCTTGTTGGACGAGAATGAGGAATTGGTTGGAACTAACAAACTCGAATTTCTACAATTTGTACGTATGACATTCAGAAGTTATTCACTTATGAGAAGGTTCGAACAAATGAATGCTTGCAACTAACCGCACACGTGTATGGTCTTTATTAGCGATTTACTTGTCATTTCCAGTCAACCCAGTCCGTATACTTCGCAAACAGCTAGTTGTACACCGTTCCGCAAATAATTCAATCCTCTAGAATAAAAACGAATTCATTCCAAAATAACACTTTTATTATTCGACTTTTTAATGCGCCTGTCAGGATTCACCATAAAAAAGTCGTAGTTCCAATATTTTCTAAAACTAAATTAGGTCTTAAATAACGATTGAACTGCTTCTGTGCCGTTAAAATGTGATATTTGCGACCCATTTTCCTTCGTAATCTCTGTAGTATAAAGGTCGTTTCATCGAAAGTATCGTTGCTCACATTTGGACCTTAGTAAAACATGTTTTACTAGTTTATCGTGATCAACCACATATTATTTGTTTTTGAATGGATACCAATAATTATTATTGATCAAGGCTAACAGATGAGTAAAAACTTGCGGTATAGTCTGTTAAGTCACACCCTTCTAATTCAGCCTCACCCTCTTGTTTTTCTCGTGGAGATTTGTTTTAAATTTTGTTTTCAAAGTTCAATGAGTCTCAAAGCCATAAAAAACCTCTGGAAAAAAGCAGGGTAAGCAGAAAATCTGTAGGGTTATTAGTTTCAAATATATGATTACTACTCTGAATATTACTGTAGGATTCACAAGAAAAAACCCACCAGCCTTATTCCAAAGATAGACCCTTGACATTTAATTAAACCATGGACAAACATTAAGTACGAACTTGAATATTTTTCGGTAAATGAGCCTCATCAAACATTATCTGAACGACAAAGCAGCGTAGGATGTAATAAGCGTAGGAGATGGGACTAATTTCAAACCTACGCCCTACCACCCCGCGTCCCCTTAAAATCCTAATAATGAGATTATTGAAAAACTCTTGCCTTCGAAAGACCCGATATCATAACTAAATGCCCTCTGAAAACGCGGTTGGTGGCTGTAGAGTCCGTTTTATTTTACCCCCTTCAACATTTCCATAACTCATTCCTTCGTCTCGGCCGATTATTATAAATTCTGGGAGCCCCACATAAGTAGAAGTTATGAGGTATCAGATAATTTCCAATTACGTCGGGTTCTACATGAGGGGAAAAAACCAAAACAACGAAAATTATCGAAAATTTCCGTCGGTTTTTGAATGAAACTTGTAGCGGGGAAAGCGGTCCCTTCACACAATCGGTTTTTGGTCTCTTTTTAGGTTGAACTACCACAATCGACGAAGAAGTCGCTTCAAAAACGGTCATTAGAGGGCGTTGTGAACCATTATAGATTGATTATTTTTCAAAACGAGCTTAATTTATGACGTGCCGTCTAATGACTTAATGGCCTAATTTTCGTAGTTTGAGAAGTCTAGATGAGTTATAAAAGATGAAGAACCTAAAAAAATACGAAACACGGAGTGTTTTCCCCGTCTTGAAAAATTTATTTACGAAGGTTTTTTTCCTTTTAAACGTAATTTCTGTTGATGCTACTCCGGCAATTACTTGGAGGAACCAGCAGGAAGGTTGGTTATCCATTGATTAGGTCCCATTAAAAACGAGAAAAAACAGATTGGGCTCCGCATACGTGGCGGTAATGGTTCAATTCGACGAGGTGCTTCGTTGATCTTTGACTACGTGAAGCGTGGATCAAGTCTGGAAAATGGCCATATAATTATGAGAAGCTCATTTGGAGTAGAGCCAATCAAACGAGAAGTGAAATATTTGGTTATTTACGAACATTTATCGATTCTACGAGAAATTTGAATGATAGAAAGTGACTTGCAGATATTTCTAGGAGTCTCCTTTTGGTTGATCAGTTACGACCAAGATTTGGAGTACAATCGGTTTGAAGTTTAACAAACTTTTTTCTGTTAGTGATAAAAGTCGTCCGACCTCAACATCGCTCTTTTACTATGGTGAATTGACCGAAGCAGTCAGAGCATATGCAGTACTTCTACCTACAATACTTCTGAATGGAAAATATTCATTAAATGGGAGGTATTTTAGAAAAGTACTATATGAGATGCATTTTCTGTTTAAATTAATTCTAGAATCGAATGATGAGATTTCCAAGGCCAAAACGTCAATTTGACAGCGAGTAGAGCGTTGATTGTGGTGCGTCTATCATCATAACGCATTGGAAGTTGTTCGAAATTTCAAGAAAGTAAAGAAATCTGGTGGTCAAATAGTTCTTAACAATTCATTTCAAAAATTATGTTAACGAAATTTCGAGGAAAAGGAAGGCATTGTTCTCGATCCAAAATTTTTAAAACTCGGATATCCAAAAATGTTTTATACCAAAATCCTAGAATCCCTTTCAGACTGAATTCACCAAAAGACACCAAAAATCATATGTGACTCCAAACGATAACTCTCAATACAACTGAGATATAAAGTTCAAATTTGCACAAAACATTTGTCTTGGCAATCAAAATGCTTAGTTCGTCGAGAGGCAGAATTGTGTCAGAGTGAAGTACTTTGATGGTACACTACTTTTGGGCCTTCAATTGGTTGAGCTTCTTTCCAGATAACTGTCACCACGTTAAACCCTTCTTGCCATCTTCACCTGATCAAAATCATAGATATGCGAAAATCCGCAGTAGCATTGATCCCACTTTCCCATTTCCTCCCATGAATCCACTATTAACACAAACGATATCGAGGGAACTGGAAAAACCTTTTTTTTCCAAGATAACAACCAACCTTCAATCAGAAAGCATCACACCTGATGCATACCGAATTAACTGAATAAGTTCATATTAAATACCCAATAAGTTTAAGATTGCCCATATTTGAATGAGATGTTCCACATATCACATTTTACATAAAACCAGTTATTCGAAAATTTGCTCTTATAGTCATGCTGCATGACTGGAATTTTTTTATTCTTTGTCGTGTTTCATTGTACGTGTATACGTCCGATTGGATTTCTAGATAACAATGGAACCCTTTTTACCCTTCGTACATAATCCTACCGATTCTGTGCATTGCTCGGGTGATTCGCCAGGTGGATCAACGTCAAATGAACTGGGTTTGGGAATTAAAATTAAAATACGGTGCAACACAAGCCCCACACACCAGAAAACCGCGCAAATCCTGCCCTGACAGCTGCGAACGCTACTCGTCCCTCTCCCTCTTAACCCCGTACCACACGCTTGTTGGTCCTCAGGACCGGTCAAGCGGCTCCTAATTTGTCAACTCATCTCAACCCGACAGAGGGAACCATTTTTTTGCGACTCGATTGTACCGGTCTTCCGAAAAAAACCCACTTTTAACCTCTTCTTTCACCCCAATCCCGACTATATCGTATTCTGCATGATGAATTCTGTTCGAACCTCAGCATTGCTCGTTTTAAACTCAGGTTAGTGAGGCAACTAACGGCCAAAAAAATTACGATGGATTGATTGGGGAAAATAAGTGGTTTTTATCAGGTTTTCAACGAAGCTCTCAATTTCAATTCAACCTTAATTTCAGTAGGAACTGGTGTTTGGTGAATCTTTGTGGTACGTTTTGACGAATGGTGATTCCACAGACTGACAGGTGGACAAATCGAATCTCCGCTTCATCTCAGTTTCATAGAAATTCTGGAAACTAATTCCCGATTCCTGGACCCCATCACTAACTTGCACATCCCGAGATGGAGCATCTACAGCATCTACAGGTCGAATTTGGAGTCTAGGTTCTCGTAATCACACATCATCAGACGAAATGTTCTTGATGTCCCATTTCAATAACGGACATTTTCGGTCAGATTTTCAATTAATAGGTACGATAGTTGTTGGCACTGCAGAATACAACTGCTCCTCCTTGTATTCTCGTCGGATTTTTAATGTGTTTCTACCAGGTACTATTACCATCTTAAGTGTCCTCACTAACTATAAGGATCTACCAGCAAGTAAAAGCTCCCGTTTTAAAAGAACAATTGAACAAGACCGGACCAGAAGGGAACCAGGGGCCCCTGAGGGTCCGTGCCCCACGAACATGCTAATGGACTCGTGGCACCCATGAGCCCCTCAGCCCACCTCCCCTGTAATTATGCCAGTTGTTTATCTTATACACGATTCCGTAATAAATATGGCTTACATTACTGGACCCCCTCCTCCTACAATTCTATGGTATAGTCTTTTGCTTTCGTTTTATTTCCAATTGGCGGAGTTTCCCAACGTTATGTCCCTCGATTCATACTCATTGGTTATTCAACTGCTCATACCATCGTAAATAAAGTGATTGAGCCAAATTACACACTTAAATCTCAACAAATCCTCTGACACTAAGAAACAAAATCTTTGGGATCAGTCGTCTCAGTTTAAACTCGACTTAACTGCTAAGATTGGCAATCAATCAAGAACATAATTCAACAGAAAAACATCTAATGAAGACACAAATATTAGGGACGGTATCATTTTTCGCTTTGCCACCACCTGCACCATAAAAGTAGGACATTTATAGGTCAATAAAACGGTTGATCGATATTAAAGCACAAGAAAAAATCCCATCAATCATTTTTATAAGACGATCGACAAGGTGACTCCACTCGATAATTTCAATTTTTCAAGTAGGAAAACTTGAAACTCAAACTACAGAGGGCAGATTATTAGGAAGCACTCCTATACTGCAGTAGATCATCATTCATCTTCTACTGGCATTTTTCTATCGCAAATCGGCATTTTTTTGTTCTTGAGGGTGTTTGGGTGATTTCAAGCGTTTATCTGGAACGGTGTGAACGACCGAATTAATACGCGAGAAAGGAACATTTGACGCTGATCAAAACCATTGATTGATACTGACTATAGTTATTCTCTCCAAGAGTGGAATGTCAATGGAATGTCGTGGGTAGGTGTAGTGGCGTAATCATACAGGTTATTTGAAATTGGTTGGACGATCTCGAACACAATCGTTGCAATCAGCCGAAATTATGCACGTTCTTGTGAAGTTAGTAACAAAAACTAGCATGACCTTCCTTCTGGTGGTACAAGGTTCCAAACTCAATTGTAGTTACTCGGTTTCATGTTGCGAACGATCGATCATTTACAGACCGTAACATGAATGAATAAATCACGAATATCTTGAATATTTCGACCATGACTATTTTCAAATGTTGAATTGGAGGGGTGGTACAATAATTTTTGAACATTTCACATAACATAATGATTGAAACCTCCTGGTTCAAGCTTACAGTCAGAAGGCGGTTATATGGTCGCTCATCAGTGTATTAACTGTTGGTTCTGGAAGCAGTCATAACAGTAGTACACATTAATGATAACAGTAGTAATAACAGTAGTACATTAAAATGATCTGCAACTTCTCAACATTTCCATTATGAATAGAATCACATTTTTGGAGCGAAAGCTGTCTGTCAACCACTCCCCTCTACGAATGCGTGGATTCTAGAAAATTTTGGATTTCAATTTAAGTAGACGTTTCTGCGGAAACGTACAATTTATAAAGTTACGCCTCATGAAATCAAAGGGACAATATAATTCATGTCACCGTGAGAAGAAAGATAGGTATTCCAATCTACTGTCCATTTCCTTCGAATGTTCGCCCCATTGAATTCCACGTCTTGCAATCTTCTCGAATCCTTTTACCAATTAGGTCCAGCAACTGTCAGTTTTGAGGTTAAAAATCGTTTTGTCGCGACGCTTAGGTCGATTCGAATTTAATTACCGATACAAAATGCCATTCCCTGGTCCATCACGTCGTTATTTATTTATAATTCTCATTCGGCGTCTGGACCTCAAGACTTCCAAAAGGGAAGCGGGGATTCGAGGAGAAAAGAGAACACTGAAAAATAAGAAATAAATAAATAAGAAGACTTCCCGAGACACAAAGAATGGGAAAGCCATCCGTAAAACTAAATCGAGCGGACCGAAACCGGGCTGTTTTAATTATTTTCATTCTCCTCATAAATCTGTTGAGAAAACCACCGCATTTCTGGCAACAAGGTCGTTCCTTCGGTTCGCTCCCCCGCCACCGCAGCGCCACGTTTTCCGTGTTCAAGTCCAAGTTTCGTGCATGGTTCGGATCCGAATAGGAACATTCGCACGTAATAAACATTTCAAATAAAAATAGATAAACGGCTGCCGCGTTTTATTTCTTTTTTTCTCGAAAAAAAAGAAAGAAGAAACTGGCCGAGATGAGTGTTCTAAGATGTGTGAAATATGAAAAATAATAGTTTCTCCACACTACGTTTAGTTTGAACGCTGTGTGAGTCATAAGGACGACATTCGGATCGTACGTATCTTGAAACGCGAACCAACAAATTTTGATGCAGTCTTAGTATTTTTACTTCTTTGTCGATTCCATAGACACATAAACGAAAATAATGAACCTAAATTGGCAGGAAGCCAGCATGATTGGTAGATGAATAATATTAAAGACTGTGCGTCCTATTGACGTCAACAGGCGGCTAATTCAAATTGCGTTCACGCTTCTTTAGGAGTTGAATACATTTACCCATCGTAAGTGGAATCTTGACAGTTTTACTTCTCATAGTGTTCAATGTTCGTACTTGTACGTACCTAATGGTTTTTTAGCAAATTTTCGAAAAAAAGAAGTCCAATATTTTTTTAAATCGAATTTCCGAAACATTTTTATACCTAAATCCGTTTCAGACCAACCAAAATTCACTGCCAAAAGACACCAAACATCATATATATTTCCTAATAAATAAAAATCATGCATATTGAGCCAAACGGTTCAAACTGGAGCACTTTGAAGATGAAGAAACGTGATTGTTCCCTGAGATATTCTTCACGGTTAACTGCTCTAATTTGTTAAAGGAATGAGATATCGTAGTTCTGACTTCACTACCGTTTCAGCGTTGGAAAATCTATCAACTTCGTTGTCACTCGGCAAAAAAAGGAAACAAAATTTGCTTTATAAAACCAAAAGTAAAACCAGTCATTTCTTCGAAAATTCGCTCTTATAGCCATGCTGCATGACTGTGAATTTTTTTCATTTTTTATTCTGTTGAGTTTATTTATTTCAAATAACACATACATCTGAAATATTACAGGTTACTATCTACTTATTTAGACGCATTTTGTTATCTAATCGTAGGTAATGTTCACATGTGTGGAGTTTGTCTCGTTCAGTTTGTTAAAGGAATGAGATATCGTAGTTCTCACTTCATTATCGTTTCAGCGTTGAAAAATCTATTAACTTCGGTGTCACTTGGCAAAGCAAGGAGACAAAATTTGTTACACAACCTGTAAAATGGAGATATTTTACATAAAACTAGTTATTTCTTCGAAAATTCACTCTTATAGCCATAGACTGTGGATTTTTTATTACTTTGTGGAATTTAGCGATTTTATGTCCAACTCACCATAACGACATTTGTTCTCTGAGAGAAATAATTTCATTGTCAATACTGGAAAATGAACGGTGGCATTAGAAACTGTTCTAGACGAATGATTTCACTAAACCTCAACCGAAATGCCCGAAGAAACGGGTCATTAACTGAACTAAATTATGGATATTTTTGTGCAGCGTTATTTTGTCGGTCTAATTTGTTCAGTTTAATTTTTCGAGTTATCGATGGGACGGGGAATCGTTAATGTTGTAGTCTCCAAAGCTTAATACTCCAGTTAATAGTTCGTGAAGTTAGTTGTGGAATAGAGAAAATTCAAACTTTTGGGATTATATTATGCATCTGGGCTTTAAAATTGCCTGGTACAACCGTATGGTGAGGTCGTAGGCAAAACAGGATATAGTTGAATAACCTTTCTGAAACACCTGAATATGCGCAGGTTACCTATCGAGGATAATCATGAAATTTAATTGCAATCAAATGATTATTGTTGGAAAAATGAGCTTAAATGTTGCTAATGGTATTTATTGGTGGACAATTCAACCCTGAATGAGGCCTACACACCATACCCAGTTTTTTGCCATAGTATCAATACTCATACAATAATTGTAGGGTACAAAACCTACATAACTATGGCTAAACCCTAGTAGCTTATGGAAAACGCTGTTAGTTCCTTCGCCTTCTCTACACTTTTATTCACGAGGTGCCCTGACTACTCTCCGTGATTCAAGTGCTACCGTACGAATTGAAGCAATGGGGAAGTACCACAGGTAACCTATGTGTGGGAACGTGTAGGGAAATAGCAACATATTTATAGGGACGATAGATCCCATATGAGAACAACAATTTATGAACAACTATTGCACTTCATAGAAAGCCACAAGTTCAATCCGTTGCTCTCGTGGTCGGCATCTCAACTGCTAATGAACTTCAAATAAAACAAAGTCGCCGATCCCAATACAGGCGGCCGACAGAGGAGGTTGTAAATGCATAAAACCTGTTTTAGTTGTTGGCGCTCGGGTGGATACCACAGTCTTTGACCACGGTTGTCTAATGCGCGACTATTGTGCGTTCTCTCCTCTCCTCCAGATAAGATGCTGGGCTTCCGAGATATTTTCCCATTTCCAGTGACATTCCTCGTGCCTTTTACCTTGGTATAAGGGGGAGACGAGGATGTTTTGTCCTTCTTTGAGGCGGTGTACGGTGATGGGAGCGGGTGCATGGAGCCTTCTCTGCTAAGTTCACAGATTCCAATTTGGATAACATCACATTACTCCCCTCGTCTGGACAATAAGTCTGAAACTGAATTCCGTCCTCGCAAACCAACTTACTGACGGCGAGTTCAGAACCAACCTTTTGTTTTGATGGACAATTCCGGTTGTGCCTGAAAATATGAAAATCGTTGTCGTTTTCAATTTAGAAGGCGATACTGGTATTCGTGGGCCAATTTCGAGCTCAGCGTTCAGCGGTCCATACACGAGAAGGAAGATTATGTCGGATGTTAATTACAGCGAGGTAGTAATTAACAAATCGAGATTATTCATTCGATTAAAGTAACCTCCCCATGGCTACATGAGTTGGGAGTGGAGTTTTACGAATATTTCCACTCTGTATCATTGGATGTCAACTGTACCAATAACTGCCTTGATAACTCGAAGTAAATATTACACTAACTTCACAGTTTTGTTTTATTTAGTTCGCATGAGTATCTGGGATAATTAAAGAATTCTATAATGTAAAGTCGTAATTAGTCGAGTTGGGATTCGAATATCGAATCAGTTGTGCTGTCGAGTTGAAAATTACGTCTGCCTAATACGAGTTTTATGTGACCTCGCAGTATGAGACAGAATCATGAAGAATAACGAAAATCGATGTTTCGTCCCCAATTCTTCCCAAGTTCTACTCATCGAATGTGCTAGTTGGTCGGTTATTCGTTTTCTCTATTTTTTCTTCAATTCTACAAACTCGAAGGCGCTGTTAGTGTTAACAAACGAGAGGAACCTTGTGGGGCAATTACGCGAGAAAACATGACGACGTGATTTATAAGGAAGGTTAGGAGGTTTCAAGGGGAGAACTTCTGGGACTTGTGTGCTCACGGGCTTTTTTAAATAACGATGATCAAAGCTGAAAATCGTTTTGGCCATCGTCAGCGTGAACAAGGGAAACAAGGAAGGCGGGCCTGTGACAGGTCTCTTTTTTTCTGAACCTCGAAAATCGATGGATTCGTTCAAAAATAGAACTTCGGCTCGGACGGGACCTATACCTCCTTTTAGACATATCGTATTATTTTGTCAATAACGGTGGAAAGATTGAGTTACGGATAGATCTACAGATCAGTTTGGGTTTATTAATATCAATAACAGACCAATGGGGGCAATCAAGATAAATGTTTCAAGAAATATCTCCCATCTGCTTGTGCACCCGTTTGATTCACCTAATTTCTAAGTATTGAATCTATTCGCAACAGTTAATAACTTCCATAATATGCTTCCTACCGTCCTTACTCAGATTTTACTAACTTTGTAACTATCCGCGGAGTTCAGAATCTCATAATTTACGAGGTCAACGCAACGTCAACGTTTGTAAACATTCAGCTCAATCAGGCGAGATTTCTTCATCGAAATAGTAAACACACCTCAATACAGAAATACTATTTTCGATTATCTAATTATATCCAGGACCATTTGCATCATAAATAATCATAAACTAAGCTGTGGATCCCACAACCATCTATGTAAATGTTGTGACATTACTTGTTGACACCCACACAGACCGATACTCTGTCACTGGTTATTTTTAATGAAGTTCGTTTACAGCCCACGTGGGACAATTTCAATTTTTCGCAATAAGTGATGAGCCATCAGGGAACGATCAGCGAGCCTTCAAGAGGATTTACTACCACCGTCAAAGGAAACATGACGGAATGACAGGGAAGAAGTGCCGATCTGAACTGGGTAGTGCAGCTGAATTGTTTAAACTACAAGGAGGGAAAATTACTAGGAAAACAGTTTGTTGACGAATTAGGAATCTTTGGAAGGTTGATTAGAGTGCCCTGAGATCTTAACTAGAACAATTCTCAATTAAAATGGCAACAAGTACATAATTTTTTTCTTCTCCCCAAAAACCGCTTTTCTGCAAGATTTGTCGCTAATTCCATTCTCAATATTTCTGGCAACAGACTGACAACAATTTTAGTAAATAACTGGAAATCAACTGGTTTGTGTAGATCACCGTCTGTCTATAGATTACTAAATGGTTCAATAATTATTATTTAACTATTAATGATTCCTATCTTTGAGCCCTCATTCAGAACGAACGGCTGGTCGTACAAAGCTCCGAATGTTCTTAAAAATTCTAAAAATTAAACAGTTTTTGAATGTGAACTAAAAACAATACCTACGGTTCCATTTGAATTTTTCGAGGTATGATTTTTTCGAAATTTCCAGTTTTTCTTTTTGAACTCCTTCCCATTGACCTGGGAGGATGAAAAGTTTCAAGGATCATTGTAGGGTTGGTCTTAACCCGTAAACCAATTTTCGTAATTTTAGTAGGTATCTTGAAACGTACCTAAGCCATAGTTATAATGGTTCATTATTGAAGATAGTAAATCAAAATGGATCGTACAAAAGATGACCGATTTCCGTTGCAGTACTTGCATGTAGGTATAATGCATTTGTGAGAAAGCTCGTCGAGAGGTAACTATTTTCAGATGGTGAACAACCATTTGACACAGCCGCTGAAAAGACGTCAATTCGGCGTTAAATAATGCTCAATCATGAGTGAGTCATTAGTTTCTTACGGGGTCGAATAGAACGAATTCACACAAATGATGCATCATCGTTAAGCTATTGAACTTTCACAACTACATAGCGAAGATATATCCAGAAAAAAAAAGGTTGATGGTGGAAAAAAAGGGATCGAAGGGACGACGAAACACGGCATATCTAATGGGAAATTAGTTCATTTAGACAGTGCATATGGTCTATACGTATACGGACTATAGTGGGGTGAAGCGTTAGTAACCAACAAGGCTTAGCTCGACACCTTGGTGAGTATGAAGCTAATGGGTTGCGCAAGATGGATGAACGAGACCAACAGACAGGCGGCGTGGATAGATCGCATTCACAATCCACATCAAAGACAAATGAATAATTGCAATTCCAAAACCTGGCGTGGTCTGCGTGACAGACCTTGTGTTGTTAACGACGCTGGTTTTTGCATCACGGAGCGAACACAATAAATAAGAGTATAATAGCAAATATCCGTATTCAATAATCGTCTAGCTACAGTAAGCATTAAAATTTTACTATTTACATTGTACTTGAACGGCATCCAAGGAGACAGCTGTGAATAGTTAAGTTTAGTATGAGTTTCGCTACAAAGTTATACGGAGAATAGGTGGCAGCAGGCCTTGGATTTGTATCCCCAGTTGTTATTATTTCTATTGACATACGATGCTTTACATTATTTATGTACACTGATATGGTGGGATTGATCAAGACTGCTTAGATATTTACTTATCTTGAATACCTGCCTTATGGAAGACGTGTAGGTACTAGATATTAGACCCAAGCACATGCAATACGACAGTCAATAACGATTCAATTTCTGTATTCAAATAATAGTAGAAGTATTAAATATTAAATGTGTTCAACTCAGTGAAACCAATTCTGTTTTATTGAGTTGAACAAATTGTGCAGCTCAGATTCAATCAAATATTACCCCGATGCCTGTTAAAGTTCGTTACTAGCCTGAGAATTGAACCTTCGCACCAACAATCTATACGATATAGGGAGATGAATTACAGTACTACAGCAGGCATACAACTCAAATCAAGAAATAAAGTAGCTAAATATAGTAGCACCTCCAACTTATGTGTTATTCTACCTCATATAGCCGTACATTTCTCGAAGAGAGACACCCACCTGTAACATAAAATATCCAGTATTACTACTAAATACAAGAATATTGATTTATTACATGTCAGCATGTATGCGATGACCATCCAGTTGATCAATGGGGTCTGCGCATGAAAATGGGAACCATCAGTCAAAATTAGTTTACCCTTATTTTTTATGGATAGAGAAACATATTCATGTTCATAAAAAGCGCGCGATGACGTCAGAACCGCCGTAGCATCTGATTGGTCGGTAAATCAATGCTACCACTGCACCAACACAAAAAACGGTCAGCTACAATAGCCACCCTCCCTTCGGAGGGTGACGTCAATACCGCGCTCCATTTCACGTCCACGTTTCAAATAAATCAGATTTCAATTAGGTAGGTAGTTAATTTTTTGAAATTCTCTTTCACGGTTTACTAGGGCCGTGGAGCACTTTCGTTGGTCGGAAATCAGGAACGTTTCAAAATCACGTCACGTTCAGTATGAACTCAAGTATGTTACTGAATTTAGGCACTTTTGAATATTATTCACGATTTATAATGCTATTACAATATTGATCACAATCAAAATTCATCGTACGTGTACCTGTAGGAGAAACAGATAATGGTGTGATCAGGAAATCATCTAATGAATATTTGTCTCAGTTGTTTGTTTTTAACCACACGTGAACCCACGAGCGACAGCCGTTCAATGGCTTCATGAACGCGACACCTACACTTCGGGCGCGGCCCTTCATTTATCTTCAAAAACGCTCTGGATCTGTAAAAAGAAATCCGAACGGTTCATTTCCGTTTCCTTGGGGTTTCACAGTAAGCCCTAGTTCAGTTAAAGACGCGGAAGAGAGATGTTACAAAAAAAAGTCGTAGAAAGAGAAAAAAGAAGAGAAATATTAAGGGAAAAAACTAGTTCAACTGAAAGCGTTCTCTATGTGCGTGTTGGTTGCACTAATAACTCAGATTGCTGGAGCATCTCTTTTCCCGAGATAATTTAGATAGACACGCTTTTCCTTTGGATTTTTTAAGATTCAGGAGATTCTAACTAAAAATAACCACTAAGAAAGACAACAGACATGGAATGTTCGTTATATTGTTGGGTGGAAATATTGAATCTTCGGCTGCCGGCTTGAACCGTTTTTTCGTGACTGCTTAGATGAATAACTTTTAATGATAATCACCGGTTAAACGTCAACACCTACAGATACACAGATATCAGCACAGCCATTTCATGGAAAAATATTTCTTCAATCCTCAGTCAGAAAATTGGCATTATTATATGCATTTAGTTCAATGATGATGGTTTAGCGTTGATATTAGATTTGTAGGGTGATATGGTGCTATCATCTAATCAAGCCATCAATGGCGCAGTCTTCTGACATGGATATTATGGATATGTGTCTCACCGCTCGGGGTCATGGAACATTTTACTACACGGAAAAAAAGTAACGCGATAACAAAGAACAGCAACGGGAAATTATACCGGTCCCATTTCTGTTACACTGCTAAGCAATAACCAATATGGGTACTTAATGAGGAATATTCTATACTTGAGACACAAAACAATTTTACGATGAGAAAAGGAGACATATCCATGTACCGATGTATCTGCATGTAGTGTAGATACTGAACATCAGCTTACTGATTTGCTTTAAAATTTAATTAGAAAGCGAGTTTCAGTGTTCGCCAGTTTTTGCAACCTTCAAAGGCCTCCAAAAATGTGTGGGGCGATAATTTCAACCTGTTCTCTATTTCAACTGCTGTCGCAATAGATGTTGAAGTAATTCCACGAGTGCTTTCGATAATTGGCTTAGAAATGGAGACTTCAACTGAACGAGACAAACTCCACACATGTGAACATTACCTACGATTAGATAACAAAATACATCTATATAAGTAGATAGTTACCTACCTGTAGTATTTCAGGTGTAGGTAGTTATTATATGAAATAAATAAACTCAAGAGAATGAAAACGAAAAAATCTACAGTATGGCTATGAAGCATGGCTATAAGTGCGAATTTTCGAAGAAATAACTGGTTTTATGTAAAATGTCTCTATTGAAGGACTTAATGTCCATATGAATATGAATAACATATGAATAACATCTCAAGAATCATCCACGTTTCTTCATCTTCAACGTGCTCCAATTTGAAAACAGAATATGATATCTCAATACTGATTTCACCATCGTGTTCAGCATAAGAAAGACCTTTAAAATGAGGGGTCACTTGTCAGAATGTTTCACTTTGGTAATAAAATCAATTTTATGGGTAATCCTCCCCCCTCTAAAACTCCCCAAACCCCCCTCAACTTATGAAGTTTTCAACGCTGAACACGATGGTGAAGTCAGAATTGCTATGTCTCATTCTCTATCAGATTAGAGCAGACTAAACATGATCAATTTTGGACCGAAGACAATAGCTTCCTTTTATTCGAAAATTCGCTGAAAGTACAAACGCTGTTGACTTTGACTTCAAAATAGTTCCTCGAAACATGAACATGGGCGTGTAATTTAACAAAAATGCATTAATCGATTTCGTGATCTTGACAGTTTCCGATCGAATTTTGGTCTCACTCATACGAGTTTGACAAATTTGCAATAAGGATTTCGTTGGATGAGGTTTGAAATTGAGTTTGAGTGACTCATCGGAATTTCTGAAATTCGATTTGAAAACGTCTCAAAAACTCGATAAAGGTTGAGTTTGAATCGAACTGAGGGGTTCATTTTGGGAACGAATCGACCTTCTACGAGACCTATAACGATTCAAAAACCTCATCCTCGTTTCCAACGCAGGGTACGAACCATTTCGATTATATTGCAATAGAGACGAAATTGGGGTTCAAGATCTTTCACTCACCCTTTATATACCGTTCTACGAAATATTTCCGTTTTCAATGAAAATCGCGAACGCACGCCCAGCAGGAGCATTGGTCATCCCGTCCTTTGTTTCCCTTGACGGGATTCCTCAATTCCCTTCTGTCCATGACGCCGCCTCCCGCGGATCTTCTTTCCGCGATTCGAGTTCACTAGCAGTACGTCCGAAAGACACTCGAGGCGTCGAAGCTTCTCAAGTTTACAAACAAAACGGACCTTATTGAATAGGTCTTGTGCCTTTTTTGTTGCCGCAGCCGAAGTGAGGATTTCTCGTTAAACGTTTTGCTTCTCTCGGCTTTCCCTGAAACTCCTTCTTCGGTCGGCGAGCGGCTTCCAAGGAACGTCTGTCGGCCGAGGGTCGCGAAGAGGTCTCCAAAAACGCAGCCGAGGCCGATTCGGTCTCAGTCTAAATAAAATTCAATCGAAAAATCGAAAACGACAGTTTTAAAACGAAAGCTGACGATTATCCTACATTGGGTAGTCAAGATTGCCAATAAAGTGCAAACCGCAACAACGCTTCATCAAAAATCACCCGACGTCAGCTTCAATCCTGTTGAAATTTTAGAAATAAGAATGCAATAAATGCTCATCAAAATACAGGTCACTATCACTTTGTGCAGTCCCATCTCCTCACTCGTCACCGAGGGCCCGCAGGACCTGAGTTGGAAGGTTTTTGAAGGATATCTCAGGCTGTTTTTCACCTGATGTTTTAAAACATTGGGAGGGGGGGGGGGTTGTCATGAGAAATTTATCGAACTTTATTTGAAATCCTGCTCGATCATTTCAGAAAATCGACACTTAGATCCCACATGGGCTAACTCACTTTTCCCAACACTACTGGAGAGACAAAGAACGGTGCTTAGTCTTCCCATAGACTTTTCTGCAATTTCGTTCTACAGTTCATCTCATTACACACTCGTATGGAGACCCGAAAATAGAGGTACAAAATTGCAGAAAAGCCTTTACCTAGCAAGACTGGGCACACGTTTTTCGTCCCTCCTGTAATGTTGGGAAAAGTGAGTTAGCTCATGGCATGAGCTAACAATGTGGGATCTTAAGTGCATTTTGCAGTCTATTAGCCTTCTACGAATGGCCCCTTGTCTCGTTTTTTTAATATAAAAGTCACAATTAAACAAATTTATTTTATGACGACTAGGGGGCTTTTTGCATTGATATGGTGAATATAGCAATTTATTTCAAAATTCTGAGCCAAATACAGCCTGAAATATCCTTCAAACACTTTCTAACCTAGGTCCTGCAGGCCTTTTAGCAAATCTTTAATATACCTAAATCGAAATTGCACAGACCGCTTGAGGATGAAATTTTGTAAAGTGAGTATGATAAAACCATTAAGGTAGGTTAACTTTCTGTTATCGTCAGAATAATATAATATATTATACCAATAAATCCCCGAAATTATATTCTTACCGAAGACGTGAAAAGTATCTCAGAACAAGAAACTCGGTATACAAAAACCTTGTGTTGTACGATCGGCTGTTTCCCCAATACTGGCCTATGAAATGAACGACTGATCGTAAAACGATCTGAGTAGTTTTGAAAAATTCTCTAAATCCAAATCAATTGAAATTTCCAGTACAAAAAGTTGCTGCTCCATCTGGATTGAATCTGTATGAAGAATTTTGCCTGTTTACAATTAACCGAGCAATTAGCGATTCGGCGTACGGTCTCCGGCAAGGCTGAGGATGATTCTTGAACCTGTTCATAACCCTGGGTCAAGCGAATTTTCATACTCAGGACCAGGTGGTTTAAACAGCTCACGGTTTCGTGATATTGAGAGTTTGGTTCTAGGTTACTTCTCGTGTCTACAAGAAGGATGGATTTCATACAGGTAGTTTATTAGTAATTTTTGTAATTAAAGTATCATTAGGTCGGCTTGGACGATTAGAAAATTGATGAGACCACCACTGAGCTAGTGAGGACCATCTTGGAACTTACTCGAACGAAAACACTATACTCCAACTCATTACTTCCAATATTTCGTACAGTTATGTTACTCAAAGGGATATTGTATGGCTTTCACATTCACAAGTAACGTCCTACAAGGAATCCCTTGAAATCCGAAGGGGTATTAACCATGGAGAGGTTGCTAAACGCAAGTACTGAGCTCAATGAAGAGGAAGGAGTTACATCGATTCACATATCTAAGTAAACTGTGGGTGCTTGAAGGGTTCCATTAGAAACTTTGTCTCTGACATTTAGCTGTTTCCGTAGTTGATTTCGAATACACTCGGGCATGATCACGAAGCTTCCCACGACTGTAGGCAAAGAGAGGAAGCGAAATGTAACGCAGTAGCTCCCACTTACTGGAAAAATTATGTTTGTCGATAGCGACGGGGAGAGGGAGGCATCCATCCCTTTTATCGCAGCACAGTCAATAGTAGTCTGGAAACAAGAGCTAAGATGCCTATTGTTTCGTTTTGAGGCTGGAGCAGCGGATCGGCCGGCAGGCAGACTTCCCTCATCCCCATTTGCATACGGGCGCTGGGTTTAATACACCGCTGCCCCATACGCAAATGATTAATGGCCTGATTCCGTATGCGAGTAAATCCGAACTCGGACAATTGCTTTAATGGCGAAAGAGGGCAGATGTATAGTGGAACTAGTTTCATTTAGTACCATCGGGCCCCGACCTTCCCCGAGCTTCGGCTAACGATCTCGTTTTCCATTGTGACCCCGTCCCTTCCCCGCTGGCCCCTTTAATTTATTCACTGAAATATAGAAGATAGTCCACCCCCCCCCCCCCATCACTTCTCCAGTCATAGGCGCAGTCTCGTGTGCCGTGCGTTCGTAAATGCTCAACAATGAAGATCCAAGGAGCTTTATAGAGGGGCATTTGCATCTTCCGCGGTCATCTTCTAATAATAAGACTCAACGGCAGGAAACCTCGGTTATAAAACTACTCATTTTTGAATTTTTTGGTTCATAATAACCAGCTAAATCAGAAAATATATTCAAACAACACTACAAACCAAAACGCCTGCATCGCCCAACAACAATAAAGTATACAGGCCACACGATATATATATATTTTTTTTTCAAAATATATAAATCGTTTATTTACACATTTTACATAATACAGATATATTCACAAGTACAAATTATGAATGCAACGTTCGTTTGTTTAATATCTGAGCCTAAGGTCAGTGACCTTTTCAAGGCTCGTTCTCTCCCAGCTCAGCTTGCGTGTGCGTACGTTCGGTAATGCATTTTAGTTTATAATAATTATAATTATTATAAGAATTATTCTTATATATTACTTCTTAAATATCCTACTTTTATCACGTCCTTAAGTAAGAAAATTCAGCAAAATCTTGACACAACGGTTTATTATCTCCTTCGTGCAGATCACCTTTCTGTCTAGCTCACTTAATGGTAGACTATGAATTATCATTAATTATTAATAATTGCAGAGTAGCACGGGGAAAGCTAAATGAACGAATGAAGATGGGGAATGGGTGGTTTCTTGTGGTAGAACAATTGAAAATATAGAAAAACGGAGGAGCGCGTTAGTAACATCGGGAGGCATTAGACTCGGGAGAGAGCAATGTATCGTCATATGACGCAGTTCGGTATATCTATGTACTTCATGGTTTGCCCTTTTCTCGGCATATTAACCGAACTGGCATTTATAATTTAAGAAATAATATTCTGGAATTATTATGTGTCGAGTGAATAGGGTAGGTGTTGTAATTCGGTAAGTACGAGTATGTGTGATAATGCGGAAGTTTGAGAGCGCTAGTGGTCGACGGGGAATGAGGAAAACTAAAGGGGCTAGTGGAAGGTCGATAAAGTTAGTGGCAAGTATATGTAGGAAGGTGGCAGGTCGAGAGCACTAGTGGTCTACGGGGAATAAGGGAAACTGAGGAACTGAGGCCCCGAGAAGCCCAAACAACTTTGTGGGGCCGAACAATAATTATTATGAAGTAGTGTAAATTATTATTGGAATTATTAGAAATTAGTACTAGTTATGTAATTAACTCGATATCTGAAAGCCGTGTGCTGTTCGAACCAGCTCCAGTATGAATATTGACCTGACAGTCTGTCGCATGATTCACGACTCTTGATCTGCTACAAATTTGAGCCATCATTGTGACCGGAACGGCTGGTCGTACAAACCACCGGATGGTCTTACAAAATTGTAAAAATTAAACTCTATTTAAATCTGAACTAAAAACTATACCGTTTCGTTTGAATTTTACGAGTAGGTATGAATTTTTCGAAATTTCAAAATTTGTTTTGAACCCCATCCCGTTGACCTAGGGTTATGAAAAATTTCAAGGATCAGTGTGGGGTTTTATTATAACGCTAACAGGGCAAAGTCACCCGGACAGTGTACGGCGGACGGACGGATTTCTTTAGTTCGATTTCCTGAATCTAAGTATCTTGAAACGTGAACCCTCAAATACCTATTGAGGGAGGTTTACAAATTGTTTAAAGTTGATAATAATCCAAAAACCAGTGGTAATACAATTATATCCTTGATTCTATGTATTCGCGACTAATGGTGTCTTTCGTTGTGCCTTTCGACGAATTAATCATCAATGAGTAGGTCTATAAAGGCAAACCTGGAGGAAGAGTTCATCCACACTCTAACATGATGTCCTACTCATCATGAAGAATTACACGCACGTATGATTAGAATAGCGAAAATATACGTCATGGGATATGAATATTTCGAATCTAAATCGATAATAGATTAAAAAACAATTTGATCCCTCTCAATACACTTAGTCGTATGATTCCATTTTTCCACTCCACCTAGTTACACAAAAACACAGGGAAACACGCATTAGTGAGAATAAACTGGAATTTAATCTCAACAAACAATCACTTGCATTGACGTCAATGAAAAGCCTGAAAACGTCAATATTCACCTTACCGAAGGAATACGTACTCGATAGCGATAGTTGCGCAAATACGGAGGACGGAAGACTCCAGCAGTTGGAACAAACAATATTTACTGAAATTTTGAGTGAAAACGATGCTCTCTCCAGCCGGAGACAAATAACGAAAAACGGGTTCTAAAGACTGTGGACACAGGTGTGCCGCACAGACAGTCACCGCTTTTAAACTTTTTCGGGAGTTTTTCGTCTCTTGGCATTCCGATTCCCATTTTCGTCGGGAGCGTAATTTGTTTTTGTTCAAAAATCCCGATATGGAACGTTGAAACCCCGGGAGCAGACTGGTTGAAACTACGCTCCAAATTCTTCAGGGCACAAGGGCGGCGATGGAAATTACAAATCGCCTCACTTGAGGAATTAAGGAAGGCGAGTCGCGAGATCAAGCGGCTCGTAAATAAAAACGGAGTGGAAAAATGTCCCGTGAGAGTGGGAGTACTAAAACCGGCATAATCCCGCTTCGTATTATTCTGCCAATATATAAGCTTAAACTTGTCTATTCTACTGTGTCACCCTTAATTCACTTATAAATTCGGACGTCAACATTAAACCTTTGATAAATTCCACTAGAACAAGGTACACAGCAGGGATATTTATAGGTGAATCAGCATGAATATTTCAACGGATAGCATGTTGAATAACGAAATCAATTAGTAATAATCATCAAGTGTAGTATGAAATGGCACGAACAATCGAAGGGGTTTGACAGTGTCATCAGTATGATAAAATCGCAAATCCAGCAGTTCTCAGATAACAGAACTGTATGTTTCTATCCTAATCCAGCTTGGGCGAACCAACATACTCGTATTTGTGGAGTAAACCTTCAACTAAAATACCGTATTAGATGACGGAGGTGGATTATACGTTGGCGGAAGCGCAGAGGGAAGCATGCTCGCTAATATTTCTGCACTCGTAGTTGGAGTTCGATCTCATCTCTAAATCGGAGTCTCCTAGCAGTAGATTATACATTTGGTACGCTCAAAAGCATTAAATGCTCAAATGAGCAAATTTTGCTCATAACTCCAATCAAATAATTTATGACCATCTGAACTCCACTCTTTTACACATGAACAATGTTTTCTTCTTGGCTGATGACGCCTAGTGCGAAAATGTCCGTTTTCTCCTCGTTTGTCAATTTCTGTAAGTGTTTCTATCAACTATTCATCCTTCTGTGCAATAATTCAAAGCTATATACTTATTTATATATTTATATATTGGTCCAGACGATAACTCACGATAGAATTGAGATAAAAAGTTCAAATTTACACAATAAATCCGTCTTAGCAATCGAAACGCTAAATTCGTAGATGGACAGAATCGGGCCACTCTAAGGGGGAGTTTTGGGGAGTTTTAGGGGGAAAAATTATCCGTAAATTCCCAAAATGAAACATTCTGACAAGTGACCCATCATGTTAAAGGTTTTTGGATGCTGAACACGATGGTGAAATTAGAATTGCGATATCTTATTCCGTTTTTGAACTGAAGCACGCTGAAGATGAAGAAACGTGGATGATACTTGACATGTTCTTCATGGACATCAAGTCCTTCAATGGAGACATTTTACATAAAACCAGTTATTTCTTCGAAAATTCGCTCTTATAGCCATGCTGCATGACTGTGGATTTTTCTCTCAATGACGAAAATAGAAACCTACACGTGTGAACAAAAGATTCCCACTTGTCTGTTACCCCAATTTGCACGATGGCTTCATTGATACCACACGACAATCCCACTTGCCCAACTCGTGCTGCCGTTTATTCAACGTGTTTGGTTAGCGGGACGACAATCAACTCAAATTTGTCCATTGATCTATGTGACTTTGTAGGCATTATTTAACAATCATGCCGTGAAATAGACAATGCACATTAATGTAAATGGCAATATTAGCTGAAAGTCTGGGAGAAATCAACATTCTCAAGGTTTCCTGCCACTGAATTGAAATTTTATTGAATTGTACAAAATTCAAATATAAACTTCTATCCTCGACTCTCAAACTTCGGCTCTCTTGAACTACACCATGATAACAAAAGACTCAAATGTTGAGTTCATTTATTATTGTAGATGCCTCAATTGTAAAATACCTAATAAAATACTGTGTTATGAGGATTCTTTCCGTTCTTTTTTGTCTCGACTATTCAATGGATTTATCACAACTGTGGGAATAATAGATTAATAAAATAATATTTTGGCGAATTCCGGTTGCCAAAGTTGTTACCGCGTTGCTAAACTGTCTTTTATCAATACACACCAATAAATCGTCGAAAATTCCCATGAATGGATAGTAATTTAACCTGTCGGGCACCACCCCCCTTTTGGCAACGTGCACTATCAAATGGGGTGACTGAGTCACCCCACGCGTTTTTATTAACAATTAAATTCAAATGCGAATATTTTTTATTTTACGAAATGAATGACACAGCTTTAAAACTAATTGGAAAGACTAATTTAAAACGCATTGGAAAGATAATTTAAAAAATCAACAAGAAAATGCACATTTACGAAATTCCCTCCCCCAAACTTTTTTTTAATCCAAAATATCAATTTCTCCCACTCTGTTCTTCACAATTAAGACACTTGACAATGGTTTCTTTGCTTCTATGGTTAGTACAGACAGGTTTGTGGCAAATACAGCACTTCAATTTTGACTTTTTCTCCATTTTTCTGCTGCTAAAATTGCATCGTAGGTACCGCCACAAGCACAGTTGACAACAGGCTGCTCTGTGTCGTTGCTGCTCTGGCTGAGTTTTCGGAGTCAGCTGATTCCAGCGAAGTTTTTTCATCAAATTGAGTGATAATGAGCAAATGCAAAAAATAAGCTTATGCCCATACTAACGTGCATTGTTATCAAACTCAGAAAATTTGGACCGCAGGGGTGATTGAGTCAGAACATTCGGTACCCGACGGGTTAGAAGAGAACCAAATTTTGTGTTTGTGATCCTAATAGAAATAAATATCTGTTAAAAACAACTCATTCCAATTCTATTTTAGGTTGTTGTACCACACGTAATTACTACCTACGTAAAACCAAAAAATTATTGATGCAGAAGAAATATGCCACGTTACAGATTTGTAGTAGGTATCCAGACTTCTATCCACCACAATATCTATTTCCACTAATCGAATTGAACAAAAAATTGACCAAATTTCTCAAATGTCAGGAGGCAATCTTGGAACGCGCAGGGAGACTTTCGCTTCGACTCTGCTCTACAACAAAGCATAAAACGGAGCATCTCGGAATGTTAAGAAACATACCTGCAGCTGAATTTAATCGACGTAAGTAACGTAAAAACAGATAACGGAAATTCTCAGGATTCGAAATTCTTTTTTCTCCAAATTCTCAGAAACGATAGGTCGGGACTGAGAAGGTTTTTTCTCGGTTTCTTCTTTTTCGGGGATTTGTCTTGGTTTTTTTCCGGAGCGACCTTGCAAGCCGGTCGGGTTCCCTTGTTTTTCGTGTGTACAGATTTCAGACTGCAAGTCGGGTCGACCACTCCCCCTCTCCGAAGTTCAAAAACCTCCGGCGGGAGAAAAAAGAAAAAAAACCGGGTTCTCAGCCGAGGAAACAATATAATACGTCTCGCTCCGTGGCCAGAAAAATGATACTAAAACTGAACTCGTACGATTAAATATTGTGAAAGCTGGACTCTAATGTATGGGATCTATGTGATGTTGTATCTCTATGTAATTTTTTGTGAGGTGTAAGCATGACGGTAGTAACATTGTACCAAAAGTACAAAATACAATGTACCTTCAAAGAACTACAAACTCGTCGTAATTAAACAATGATGAAATGATATTTTCTATATTGATATGACGATTAAATTTTACCCAACAGATGATTAAATCACGTTTCTATTTTACTCAACAGAAAAATCCAAACGAAACATAGGTTCCAGATGCTAAGGACATATACACCTACAGTAATAAGACCTCATGGCCGATTGCCTTGTCTATTCATGAGAAATACAGATAAGATGTGGTATAGATACAACTAGCTCATTTATGGTCTGTGATTTATTAATATAAATTATGCGTGAAAAATTTATATGCATCATAAATTATTTATAATTAATTTGTATTAATGTAGTTCTAGGATTTTCAATTGCACCTACCAGCGTCGGCAGTAATTTACAAGAAGTGCCTACCACCAAAAATTTGTCCTTTCGGTTGACAAGAAAACTGGCTCAGAACAAGAAACTCGATATCAGCAATCATGAGTTGTTTCAATCAGGTGTTCCTCAGTACATCCTCCTGAACATCCGTGTGGCTGATGAGAGATAGCTCGTTACGGAAAAAGTCCGGATCTGTTCCAACGGATCCAGTTCCATGGCTGGAACGGTTCCAAAGAACAGCCCCACTGTTCCACCCATTAGCTTTATGGTTTGTCTATTTGGAGGGTTGTACGAGGTTGTAAAATTTACAAATTTATTTTATTTAATAAAAGGAGAAGTTTTTTCGATCTTTCCGAGGAAACCTGACGTGTAGTTTATTCAGAACGAAAGAGACTGGGTTGAGGAAACAATACCTACATGTCATTATATGTTGCAGCCCTGAAGATGGCTTATTAAAGCCGAAAGCTCGGAAAAACTTCTCCTTTTATTTACAACCTCCTACAACCCTCCAAATAGACAAAGGAAATGGACAAAACAGCAAATTTATGGTTTGGAGACCTTTCTCACCGTCGGAACCATAGATATTTTACTGGTTCCGGTTCCGAAGGGTGGAAAAGTTCACGCACAGAAGCCATGGGAAGTATACTGCCGCCGTAAGTTAAAACCACCTATCTCCATTTTTTTTATGTCGAGAAAAATGCAGTTAAGTGAGGAAGGGAAGGGATGAGGAAGATCATCAAACTGGAGATAAGATAAAGTCTTTTCTCGAACCTTTCCGAAAGAGATAGGAAATTCTACCTTGGCAGAAAAGACGCGCCACGTCGAGATCTACGCAGCCACGTGCCCAACTCCAAAAACACCAAAATGGTCGATAGGGGACTTTATCTTAGCACGGCAGTATAGGTCTGCTCTACACAAAGGGTCTGGCGTCTGGAGATATTTTTTGCTATTTTTCTTCCAACGCCTAATTCCATTAGGTACATGATTCACATCGACTTGTAAAAAGTTCTCGTCATGGAAGAAAGTTCTGTAAAAGGTCCAGTTTTCTGTGCATGGTGGTTTCGTCTTTGTTGACGTTTTTCAGTGGTAGGTAAGTACCTACCACCTTATGAATTCTTTCAGTTTGGGTCACTGAACAATTCCTTACAGTTGAATTCCAAGAAAGAAATCTGAGTGTGAGCCAACAGGATTATTTGCACAAGTTGTCACTGTTCCGTTCCGTTTTGGAGGTGGAATAGGTTCCGCGGAACGGTTCCAGTAGGAACAACCCATCCTTAGCGTGTCTCCACTTTCGAGACGTCATTGTGAACGAACGTCAATTCAGGCAATCTTCCCAAATCCAAAAAAAAAAAAATTAAAAAATTGGCCACTTTTTTGCATTATTTAGCTTCAAAACGAAACGATTCAAGTTGTATTGGTATGTGCATACTACAATCTCCATGGGTGCCGCTGAGGTTGTGCGTGGGACTGATTGAAGTCTACAAGCGCGCCGATTTCCTCGTTTCAGAATATAACGAATACATTTATAACTTGTAAAGCGTTTAAAAGTCGTTGAAGCGCGGGTTATTGGGTTTCCAACCGCTTGGATTATTGTTGACGGTGCTTGTCGACCATGTAAATACACCATCTTCGGGACTAGAAACTGCTTCAGAACAAAATAGTATAAAACGCCCGCTTAAATCAAGCGAGTATTTCCCTCTTCGGAAGACGCGCAAAGGGGGGATTCTCAAAGAAAAACGCTGAGGCTCGGGGCAGACCGACTCCGGTGCCCGGTTCATTAGCATACAAAGACCCCTGAGGCATTTACATTTCTCTGTAGGTTCACCACTAATATTGTTGTAATTACAACTTCGGATGGGGCCATTAGAGGGGGCTTTTAAGTATTAAAAAAGAAGTTTGTAGGAACGCGTTTTCCAAGCTTAGTCGACAAAGACCAACATGGTTCCGTTATTGTTTACGCGAAAACCATAGTACGTGATCATCAAGTTTCAAGTATGCTAAAGTACAAATGATATTAGTATAGATTCACTAGTATTGGCAATCGTGAACATCTAAGTGGCTTTTAGACATTTGATACGTCAGAAGTCCACTGACCAATTACTGGCTTCAGGCCAACATTGTTAACTTCTATCAGGGTTGACAAAAAAAAAAACATGTTTTTCCCCCATAAGAAACACAAAAACAGTTTTATTGGTTTAAAATAGTATTTTTTTATACAAACAACTATCAGTTTTTAATATTTGAATGTATAAAACAGTCTTAAACAATTTATGATGCGTACCTCCTTTTTATTGGACGGAATCGAAATGGAACGCTCGAGCATAGTTTTAAGTGCACAGGGATCAATTTTTCTTGAGAATAACAAAATCAGTTAAGAACCCATTCAGTTACCACACATTACTGCAGTAGAACGAGTATCATGTATACAAGGAGATATTTAAATTCCTGAGTTCTTGTAAACTGTATGTTTAGATGAATAAATGAAATGATGAATTAGATGAAATAAATAAATTTTAATAAAATTAAAAAGATTTGGTCTGGATTGTGATTTGTTTTCGACTTCATATTTAGGGTTAATTTCATTAGGTATAAGTAATAAAAGAAAGGAAGTTAAGTATAACGGAATCCTTATAGAGTGGATAAAGAATGCAACACGATGGTAGTACCCATAGCCCAGCAAACATAACAACTTGGCAAATAAAACGTATTATTTTTACTTGATGTTTAAACCACCGTGTTTTTTGCTTGTGATTCAAACCCTTTTTAAAACATTAGAAGGGTGAGGGGAAAGAACGTACAAAGTCATTTTGTTTTCGAAATTGAGATATTGGTATCATTGGATTCAGGGTTGTACATTCTTTCCCCTGACCCTTCATTTATTTAAGACATTGCCAACCCTGACTTTCATAAGCTCTGGATGTATAGAGTGCTATTTGTTATGTGTAATGTACTACAATTACGCCATCACGAAAACATCCAAGCGAACGTAGTAGACTCGGAATGAACAATACTTACCTGACGCAGATCTTGCTTCAGTCAAATTATCCGTCGAAAACTTGACTGCCTGCTATCTGTAGAATTTCACCTGGACAAGATCTGCATAACAAATTTGGTTTACCTAATATTAACCCGGTTTTTTCTCAGAAGTAGGTGGATGTTAGTACGTTCGATAGTGCTAGGGCCACTTGAATCAACAAATTCCCAACACGTGGCTCGGTTGGTAGCCGGTATTTTCAATAAATGACGGGAGTCGGTACGCCGACAAATATGTGCAATACGAGGAGTTCTATAATGAACCAAGTGAATCACGTCATGTACTGATGATTTTCGATTGGGAGTGACGGTAGGAAAACAAACTTTGGATGCAGTGCCGTGAATCGGAGATGGTCAACAATACGGCAAAATAACACCTAAAGAGCACGGTAAAAAAATAACAAATTTTCAACTATACAAGGAGTCTCAACTTAAATCAGAAGAACTTCTACATTTAATTTGCAACAAAAAGTGTCTCTTTAGACTTTTTTTTAAATCCACATGAGAGTTTTATCGTAGTTTCGACTTTAAGTCATTAAAATGGCCATAACTTCCGTCATCAGATAAATTCAAAGGTAATTATACCGTTGGAAAGACCGTTAAATTCTCAAACTATATGATGCATGATCAATATTTTAGATCGGGTTTAATGCGTGCAAAACGAGACCAAAGTGAAGAATAGTGGGAAGTTCCGAAAATTTGACGTTTTTCTATCGGTTGTCTCTCTTTCAGTAATTTTTCTTTCGGTGGGTGGTGTATGGTAAAAACTCTGTTGAAATCACACATTTGGAAGGGTGTACTCAAAATAAATCAACCACTGAGTTTAAGGGAGAAAATGACGTTTTAATGCAAAATACGGGAGGTTTTCAGGGCGTTTTAAAAATTTTACAGTACGGCAAAGCCTCAATACCTATTCGGGATCAAAATCTACGTAAATTTACTAGCGGTATGTTTCCACGAAAGTTTTGGGGCGAGGGATACGACGTCTTGGGTATCTTTAATGACTTAAGGTCGAAACCACGAAAACAATCCTAAATTGGAAAAGGAGACATTTAGAGTGGATAAAAAAATTGTGGGAGAAACTTTTTGTAGCAAATTACTCGTAGTTTTAGAATTAACACCTGAAGTACTTCGGATGGCGGTTGAGACAACTTGTATAAACATGTATATTATTCAAGTATATAATATATAGTATAGTATACTCCCGGACGTCTTAATATTGAGCACCAAGAAGTACTACCACACGAAACGAAGGGACAACAGACGAAATGGTTCACACTATTTTCAAAGTGAGTAATACATCACATCTTCCAAGTTATAAGAAATTATGATATAACGCTCCACAGTTATTTTCAGTGTTTCTATTTTCAAGGAGGCGGTATTCGGTCAATATACCTGAGAACTGAGAGGTATCATTAAGTTATTAAGGTTTTTAAAGGGAAATCACCCTCGACGAAATACAAAGCCGAGCCTGAGAATTTACGATCGTGTTTTTAGATCAGAAACAATTTGGGCCTCTTAAGGAAAACACCACTTTTATTAAAGACAACCCGGTCGTATAATTCTGCTTATCTTAGATCTTTTTTGAATTTTCGTACGGTTTAACTCACTGAAGGAGGCATTTTAATTGGGATAAGAAATCTGTGCGTCTTACGATTCCACACTGCAGGATTAACGTAATATCTTCAATCCTCGGGGTTAAGAGTCAAATATGGAAGTGTACTCTGCTCCTTATTACGTGAAGGACGCGATCCAGTCTTCTAAAGGCAGGAGCGGTACTGTAATCCCACATTTTTGTGCAATTTGGATCATTTTGCCTCTCTTCATCAATCTACCTCAGACCTTCAGAAAAAATTACTCACCAACAGTTTTGCATTCAGTCGTCAATATTTGAATGATGGTTGACAAAAGAGGACGTAATGGAATGGCCATTGGATGTCAATGTCTGACGAATACCACCAACTCTTTCCCGAGCTTCGTTATTTAGGTGACGGTTTCTAGTCAATTAACTTCAACGCCATACGAGGAAATCGGTTTGACATCTAAATAATGACGGAGGAATCAAATTACGTTCAACTCTCGAAAACATTATACCATATCCGAGTGGTATCTGCGTCGCCCTGGGCTTAATGATAACTTATTTCGAAGGTAACTGCCTGTTGTCGCATTTGAATTTAATATCGTTCTTTTCTCTTCGGTTTAGTAAGGTGTGCCATCCGAGGGCATTTGAATTGTAAAGGAGAGAACTTCTTTGGTGGAAGACGACAATGGCACCTAATCGCTCACCCAATGTGTTTTCTAGGGGATTTCCACATAACAGTTTACGCGTCGTTAAGTCACCAAAGTTGATTGTCTGATTGACTCACTTACTGAGGCTTGGAAATAACTTTGGAGCCTGATTCTTCTTTGACGAGCGAAACGAACTTCGCCTTAGTCTTATGAGGCTGTTTGTTGAAATGTGATATATATCATGTCTCGAGTTGTAATGTTAAGGAAGCCGAACCCACAAAAGTATGTGACCGTGAGAAGCACGTGGTCACGAAAAAAATTTGTTCGGATGAAATACCTCAATCGAGCGCCCTTGAGAAATTCTGTACGGAACCAGACCTCTAAATCAGCAGTGGGATTTGCATCCCAGCAGCTTTTGAGGGGCAGTGTGCCAAGGAGAGCTGATTTTACGCGAAGAGACAGAGCGAGGTAGAGTGGCGATATGAAGGCATGAGACGCTGTAGGTAGGTAGTGATTACTATATGAGAGTAACGGCTCCGTTAACTGCACCTAGATTTCAATCGTAACCGTTTCTCATGTGATGACTGGAACGGCGTTCCGATTGCCGCGTGCCAAAGTGCGTTTGATATATAACACGACTAATCTCTACTTCAATTTCAATATTCATAAATCTATACTCGTATTATTCAACTTGCATACCTTACTGAAAACACGTTGACAAACAATATAGACTGTATAATAATGATCATGATGTGAAGGGGAAATACAATTTTTCTTAAAGTTTATTTGAAGGACAATAAGTACAGCAAATCGAGAGTCGTATAAAAAATCAACAACAATTTGATCCAATTATTCAATTTATTATCTGTAATTTTTAATGAGCTGCGACATAATCAAAACCGACAAAGAGATTTTTGTGGCTCTCGTCAACATTTTTCAAAAGGAACAATTCAAACGTCATCGAATGACTCACATGGTCGCAATTCAAGGGTTGAGAACGAGCACATAACGGTTTCGTTTGAAATCGTATGCATCAAATAAATAAGGGAGTCGAATAATAAAATGAAAAATAAATTTTTTTCTCTCCTTCTTTTTCAAAATGTTCTCAACGCACCCTAATCACCGGATTCAGCCGGCAGATTTTTCAAGCTATTTCGAAGCCTTGTATGAAAACGCGTTATTTATCAAGCAAACAACTGGAGTTTCGATGCAAATTCAACAACCGAATTGAAGGGGATGGACAAAGACGGGAATGAAAGGGTTTAGGCTGCTTTGCATCTGAAAAAAAGATGGGGGAATAATCTCCGCATGGAAGGGTGAATGGTTTTAAAAAAAAACCAGCCTTTTACGACACCATATGCAGATATATGTATATCAGTTTATTCGTATAAATCCGGGATTTGGATTCCTTAGTTCGAGTTATTCTTATAAAATTGGGTCAACGTCGTGGTAAGATCATAAATTCAATTCATATTAAATTTTGATGATATCGAAATTACGATTTAAGAGAACGATCCGTGATCTTGTGTTCGTAAGGGTGAATTTTAAGGCCAAATGTCACGGCTTCCCGAAATGAAAAATAATAAATAAAAAATAGGGTATGTGGGGACACGCATCTGCATACTCGAAAAATCGTTCGAAGAGGGGTCCTGGAGTCTCCCCTTTTCTTTTCAACCGCGTTATAGAAATACCTACTCAATGCAAAACTGCATGATGAAGGATTAGTCACGGACGGACATCCCTGTCTTTCTTGTTTAACTCAGTTTGAGGGCAGTTTTATAGGAGCGACCCCTTTCGCGTGTGTGTAACAAAGTGTGGAAAGGAGGAGCAGATGGCGAGTTCAATTTAATTTAATGTGACAAGTACCAGTCACGCATTACGTGGTAAATCCACGAGCCAACGTCCACCGTTTGAAATTTTTAAAGCTACCTACTGTCATGAGGAGTCAGCGTGAGTGTAACTGAGTCACTTCTGAACCCTGACGAGTGTAACATGGATACTATACTCTATGGTGATTTGGACTTGTTACGAGCTCCTTGACGTTGTAAGGAATGTATATGACAATCATGTACATATTTTCTATATTTCATGGAAGCAAATTCAAGATGATATGAATAGCCAATTCAAAACTAAGTCTTTATTTTATAGTGTAGGTATGTGAATAGAATAGAAATACGTTCATTATTTGCATCTTGCAAAAATATCCATAAGTATGCCCATAAACAATACAGCATGGCTGCATGCAGCCATCCACCGGAGTTTGAGTGTATACAATAATAATTAGAAATAGTTTTAGGAAAATAAATACTTCAAAACCGAAATTCATACAAAAAAAAAAAAATAAAATAAAAGAGACTCTTCTGGTCCAAATTTAAAACTTAAACTGCTGAACTAGATATGACATGTACCTCCATGCAAGACGGTAGTATTGGGCCAGCCTATCCCACCATTTAGGATATGAGGCGCTTCTTCACGAGTGAGTATGGGATGTTCGAAGGCTAGTTTAGGTATGTGTATATATACAAATCCTATATATTTCTCCCTTACTGGAAAAAGCATCTGATCTTGGATATCTCTGTTAGCTTCAGGAGCCCCTGAGCTGATCATGGGCCTATTCTGATAAAGTGTAAGTCCTAAGGAGGCTATATGTGGCTATATACGTATACACCAAGTTCTACAGCTGAACCAAATCCAGTATGTTTATCCAGGTTATTTTTATGTCAACGTATTCAAGCTATGTGCAATGTAATATGCTGTACTACGTAAAATAACACCGGCTGCTGCGTCAGCCGTACGAGTAGTTATATAGACCTCCAGATCCTGCGGATGGGCAGTTCTGGATAGAGTCTCGCTCGTGCACCTCTGTAGTTCGCCGTAATAAAAGTAATACCATTTTTTAAAAACGCATTTCATCGATCCCCGATCATAGCTGGCGCAGTCGAATTTGAGTATACTCGAATTTGAATAATATTCCAATTTGAGTATAAATACGGCAGCCAATATCATTATATGCCAGAGGCAACATTTGACATTGGTATTGTATTAAATACAAATTTTGAGTCATGCCTGGATTCGTTGAATATAACAAGTAAGTACCTACCTCTTTCGGAAGTTGAAATATCGAATAACCGACAGATTGTATTACCCCCTTTCCTGAGTGTTGACACCAAGTGAGTAGGAATTACAACATTGTTATTGAATAGCCTATTGCTTTTTTATTTATTTATTTATTTATTTATTTTTTTTATTTTTTTTTATTTTTTTTTTTTAGTTGCGAAACTTATCATCATCTGGAGTGAATGATGTTCGCACTTGCCAATTGTTTGATATTGCCTCCTGAAATAACGTCGGTCGGACGAAAAATATACCTACATTGATTCGTCCTGGTTCTCGTTGATCCAAAAAACCCATTATTACTACAATTCTCCAAATATTACGAACCCTTCGTTCTGATTTTTTTAATTTTGTTCTATTTTATTGACAGGGGCAATAAATATTACGGAGGAGAACTTCAATTGATAGCTGATGATGAATTCAAGCCTCTGTAATTTGATATAATATAATACATTAATATTATATTAGTATAATAATATTATACTGTATTCGACCCAATATAATATTGAGAATTGATATAATATTGTTTGTACATACATCTCGTTTGGCTCATAATTCAACAAACCTACAGCTGAATTGAATTGATTGCTACCAAAGGTTTCCCCATAAGCAATCGCAAACACGTCACTATTTTAACCCCACAGGTTTACATTCAGAAATCACCCACATCATTAAAGTTGTGCTAACCCATTGAGGGTTTCAGTGCAGTAAAACCATTAATTTATATAAGATACCTGTATGCTGTACCAATTTGAACTACTCAGTCGGCAAAATACGGACATTAGCGGTTTTGGGGACTTTTTCGAGAAATTGAAGGAGAACATGTTACCGTAGCGCTAAATGAGTTAGAGCGGTGAAGGCCGGACCGAACGGAGCTGATTTTTAAACGAAAAAAAAGGAGCTAAGGTTGTATTAAAAGAGAGAAAAAAACCTCACGACATCCAGGTAACAAGAGAAGGAGCATCCGGAAGGTTTACAGAGGTGAATGAAGCTGTGCCGTATTCGATACGTTACGTTAGCGTTACATTAAACTCTTTGTGTCGGTGTTCTGTTACTTCAACTGAAAGTTGGGGGAAGTGTCACGAAAAGGGGTGGGTGGATGAATATTTTCTATAAAAAGGGCGGCTTCCGGTGCCTTACCAGCTGAAGTGAGAGCCATGTGAGCAACGGGGTATTGGAAGTTTACTTATCCCTTTAGCCCTTCGTCGAGTGCCTCACCTGGAACAATGGAAAACAAACAATTTAGGAAGATGCATAAAATGACTTTAATCGATTTATTGATAGATTTCATCATCAGTAGAATCACACAAAACTAATTCGGATTGGAGTTTTGAAAACGTTCTTCATGTTTCACTACAACCCATCACATTCGGGTTCTACCCATGAAAGACCCTCTCATGCAGAACACAAACTGCTAGTCACATAGGTAGTACTCGTAGTTACGGATGAGCATTTACGACTTGAGTTGATGCAAGCCATGTGTTGGGATGTTGACAAATACAACTCACTTGTGTTAAGTGCATAAAAAATCATCAACACATGCAGAAAAATTTTCATTTAAGACAAAAATTAAAGGTTGGCCTACAATCGCCGGTGTAGACGATAACTAGAGCGATAACTCATGATCTATACATGTACATGTACATCTGTACATGTACTGAATAAAACTATATACCACTCACCTACTTGAGCAAAATTTAATATCATTTCTGCAGTGAGAGGACCTCCAATTTTTGAAGTGTAATATGCCTCAAAGGAGGTGGTAAAATCCAAACTGGCTAATAAAAGCTGGGATGGATTTGTAGAAATTGAAGTGAAAACGAAGTGAAAACTCGACAACAGCGAAGACATTAAAATCTTATTCTGGGGACAAAATGATTAATAGCGCAAATTTTTTTTTTATATCCAGTCACTTCCCTCAGTTTAGTCGAACGTTTAGTGCCTCATAAAATCCATTCATTTGGAGTTTGGATTCTTTTCCACGAAAATATCATGGAGCGGAAAACGATTTTCGATTTGTAGCGAAGAAATTTAAACATGTCGAATAATCCGTACAATAGTGAGGACGGATTATATAACGATACCTATTAAATATAAGACAATATACAGCTCCGATCTGCTAGTATGGATAATTACGATAAAACCTGAGGCTTGGACCATTCAAGAGTTGTTTAAGTATCGCTTTTAATGGTTTCTAGTTTACTGATTTTCATTATTGTAATCAAATTGATTCCCGCGGTATGTGTTAACTCTACAAAAGTTTAAGAGCTATTGAAAAACATTTCAACGATTTCCACTGTTCCAGAGTATTTAAACAATTATCAGAAACTTGTTCAAAGCGCCATTTCAATAGGAATTCAAGAAAAGGTTGCTGATATTGTGGCTACACATAATATGTGTTGCCATAATATCAGCAACATTTTCTGTAACCCTCATCAATAGTGTAACTTCTCTACGAGCAAAAGTCAACAAAATAACCAAATTTCTGGTATAATAATTATGTTTGTATATTATGTATATGTATATTATGTTTGTTATATCAATTATTGATATAACAAACATAATATACACCAATTATAGGGGTGTGTACGAAACATAAATTTGAATCTATTGGAATTGTAAAAGCATGATACCATAAATATCCAGTAAAAAGCTAACATTGTTGCCAAATGGCAAAGTAGAGTGAAAATACAAAATGACACGAAAACCGTTGCCTAGGTTAGTAAGGTACAGGAGCATTGGAATGTACCACTTAAAATTATCAACGTTCGCCAGTTGGTGTTATTAACGAGTAATGGGGATGGCCTGGTCGGCTCAGGGAGAAAAAAGTATGAGCAAAAAGTACCTAGCTGAGAAAATTCGTTTTGTGGCTTTTCTAAGTTGTAGAAAATAGTCTAAACCATTATCCCCAGCCGACCCGAAAGAACAGGACTCAAGTATGTGGTAACTACACACAAAGGTATTCTAACACTATAATACGTATAGAGAATTGAATTCAATGTATTTATTGATTGATAACTTGCACTTGTAGTAAAGACTGTGGAAACACAGTGAATGTCAATGAATAACCGTGGAAACATGGTGAAAGGAGAAAATACCGTGGCAACAAGGTGAAAGAAACATACTCGAAACGGTATTAGGGTCCAGAAATGGGACGTTTATGTCCTAGAAAGGGACGCTGTAGTCCGTACAGGACTTTAGGGTCCAGTAAAGGACTCTACTTCCAAGAAAGGGCCGTAAAGCCAAAATTGAAGCAAATATTTTATATCCATAAAATTCCATTTTCTGATATATTGATAAATGAGATTACCTAGTTGAGATGAATTTCAATACATATTTGTGTATTAATAAATTTTGGTGAATATGTGAATTAACTACACTCATTGAAAGTATAACGTGGTTCCTCAGCAACAATTCATTCATTTTAAATCGAGATTCACCTATTCATTTCATGTTTCTAAATTTCTTTTTCAGTGCTCACTATCGGCCCAAATTCCCTGCTGGTGCTGGCCATCACACAACAACCTCTCAACCACCGCACAATTGAAAATGTAGAAGAAACTATTGAACCAGCAATCACCTTCAAAGAGCGGGTCCCCCTACGAAAAAATCCAACTCAACTTCTAAACAAAGTTATTTCGCAGTTGGAACATGCGGGCAATGTGCAACAGCATAATTGATTTACTACCCATAAATTCTCCTTCTTTGACGACGTTTTCCTCATAACGATCCAGTTTTATCTAAACCCATCACAATTAAACGACGGGGAAAAAACAAGAGGGGCGGCAACCTTTAATTAACTCGATCCCGCTCAATTAATGCGATATTTTCTCCGTGTTCGACGTTTTCGGAACATAAAAAGTTTTTCAAACAAAAAAATTATTGATTTGATCCGGAGAATCATAACGACTTTACTGTGATTGTGTGATTAATTAATGGCGAATCGGCTCGATTGATTGTGAAGTTTGTTGGTAATCATATCAGAATATTAGTGTACATCCTACTCAATGCAGTGCGGTTTCTGATTTCGGGTTGTATTGTGTTACAGTATAGAAGAAGTGTTACAGAAAGAGCATTTTTGGATTAAATACATAAACCAAATAGTACAGTTTTATAAACAAAGACGTGTTAATACAAACTTTTATCTTTACCTAAATATGGAATTTTGATAGAATAACGATGTATGGTAAATTTTGGGCTCACGCCTGCGAACTAATCAGTATTTACAACATTCATCTACATAGAAGACTGGTGACTAATAGAATGAAATTTCCACTTACAATGGTGAATTTAAGATTTTAACAATTGAAAGCGGGACCGGTTTTGGAAAAATTACTGCATTAAATTATAATTATGTAGCGTTATAATTAGGTACAACACTCTCCTCGTAATCATCGCAAAAATAAATAAATAAACAAACGAAATATGGAGAAAAAAATGAGCACGCGATGGCAACATGAAACTGGTGTTAACACTCCGATTTGACACCTTACTCTAGTTACTAGGGCTGCGGGGGAAGCTAAACTGAATCCTTACTGAGAATAACTCTTCAATCGAGGACGGAGAGGCCGGTCCATGGGAAATGTGAGAAGGGCAACAACGAGCTGCCAAGTTAATCGCCCGACGATTTAGAAGATTCTCATAATGCCGGGAAGGTGATCGATGTGGGGAGGTTTAGAGGTAATTACCACAGTCGACAACAAAAAATTGTGGAGATGCTCACATTCAAATCATTTAGGTGTAACTGCACTCTTTTTCTCGGGAAGGAATCATCTTTTCTTTTTCTACACTTGTGTTTAAAGGCGTAAAAGACGGAGGGACGCGAAGGCGGAGCTGAAGGAAATACATCATACTAATGACCGTGTTTCAGCTCAAATTTGCCAATTTAAAGAACGAGCGGAGTTATTTGGAGGATTTTTTCGGGGAGACGTCTGGAGTGAGGCTACTCAACGTGTAATGCACCAATTAATGTACGAACGATGGCGATTTATTCACATTGATGATAGTATAGCATTGGCGATGAGTTACTTCAAATGAAGGGACACACTTTTAGAATGGAACCTGCTTTAGCCACCACCTAACTGACCAAAAGTGTCACGTTTTTATGTCACGAAAAACTGTCACACAAATTTTCTTATGAGTTTCTTTATCGCACAGAAATCGTTCACCATGGAAAGCTCCAATTTTACTGTCGACTTGTAACTCAACATTGTACAATAATTGTACAATAATTAGTGCAAATATTGTACTTCAACGTAAGCTGAGTTATGCGCATGACAATATATGAAGTTTCTTAACTAACATAACATGATCATATTATTATCTTATTATAACATGATTAGTAAGTTCATAATATGATCTTATTATATATTATAATATAATATAATATTATAATATATTATATTATAATAAGATCATATTATGAACTTACTAATCATGTTATAATCGAGAGTGGGAAATAAGATATCAACATGACCGTGAGTCGAAAACCCATGCATGTTCCATGTTTTATAGTTTTAGCCGAGGTTTGTCTACAATTAAATACGGATTTTCAATTCTTCCTCATAGATTCGTTAATGCCAATTAGTCAAAACTGAGGAGTGGTGTAGCAACGGGAAGGTGAGGATAAATCCAACTAAATCCTCACAGATAACGTTCACCCTCAGGAAGAGGATAGTGTCTGATGTCCTCCTGAACGGTAATAGCTTCCTCCTAGTGTCAGAAGTAAAGTACCTAGCGCACGTTAAACGAGTCACACAAGAGGTGAAACGGTGGGTTCACATGCCATGGCCGAAGTAATTAAGTCCAACTGAGTAAGTCCAAGCTAAACCTAAGACCAATAGCTATTACCAGGTCAGTTTGGACTTGTGGTTGCGATATTTGGCGATCAGCATGCGATATAACAGTGAAGAAGGTTCAGGTGGAGCAGCACAAGATCCTGAGGATTCTCACTGACGCTCCCTGGGCCGTGAGAAACGACACCCTCATCTGACCTGTGCTTGGAGACAGTACAAGACGCCATCAGGAGCCGTTATACAAGACTGCGCACCCGCACAACGGAACACGTGAATTCAGAAGTGGCTGCAATCGCTGGACGAGCTCCCTACGGTAGTCGTAGGTTGAAGGGGCGAGTTCTACATGACAAGTCGACGTTGCAAGATTGAACTACATAGTGACGCTATCGCTAGACTAACGTTCCATTGGTCACTATTCCACTCCACTCGTGGTCTGCAGGACTGAGGTGGGACAGCCGTGTTCCTTCAGAGTTTTACCGAAGAATCTTAAGATTCAATGAACTGTTCGCTCCGAAATGGGTCAACAGTCTTAGTTGCCGTCAAGGTGAGTGGGTCCGGGTCCATTCGAGACATCCCAGCCAGCACTCGGCGAAAGGCTTTCACAGCTCCCCAGCCCTCACCCCTCCATAATGCATAAATAATAAATTCATAAATAAAAAACACCAGCCTGACACTAGTCCTGGATATCAACGCTCTGCTCTCGGCTCTGCTCCAAGTATCATGTCATCGTCCAGAGCACAGGATCTACGATGCCGTCAACTCGCTTACCCCTGCGAGTTACCACTGGTACATCGATGGGCTCTAGTGAGGGTTAAAATGGTCATTTGCTCTGGATTTTTGTTGGATTGGGGTATAAAACTGAGAAGCTGCCCAAGAGGAAATCAAATCCAGCTACAAATGTGTGCAACGGATTATTATTAATTCTAAATGGGCGAGTTCCGGCAACTGGCCGGTTTCTTTCAATCTCACAAAGAACCCAATAGCTAAATAATAAGCATTTATTACGAGAAAGAAGTATCAAGAAAGAAACCAGATATCGTTTTTCCCATAGAGATAGACGTGGACCAACATTGTAAAAGGCAGCTCCTCAAGGGCATTCCATTAGAATGATATTGGACGTAATAAAAGGTCCATAAAACCCGTCTGAGGCGGTCGGCTCGAGGATGGCGGAGAGGGGAAAGCTGCTGTGTTTATTACCGACCGATCTGCCTCCTCTTCAACCACAACAATTATCCCAACATTGATTCACGCCCAGCATTCCACACATCCGACCCACCACCACCGCCCAATTATATTTCATTCAGAGTCATTTGCTCCCTTATCGTCCATTCATTCCGTGTTTTCAGTTGATTTTTGCGAGAGGACTGAAACGTGATTTTCATCGCAACACTTCTGCTACGCACTCAAAACTTCTCGCATTTCGAATAAAAAATATAAATTTACTATTGCTCGCTACAATACAACAAAACATCAATAAAAACAAGTAAATAATATACTTCGACCATGTGAGCCAAGTAGATAAGGCCTAGTGTCACTCATGATCGTAGCACTAATTCTAAGGTATGAAAAATGAGAATATTACGTCTTTACTATTCTTGTAATGTTGAAAGCATTTGTTCAAAACATAATATACAACTCCCACCACTACAAGCAAAATTTGGATTTCCCACGAGTTAAGTTAAATTATACTTGAATGAATCATTCTTTCTCTCTTTGCGTTCATTATATAGAATAAACATAAGTCCACGTTGATGAAAAGAAGAAGATGAAATATAGATGTTTGCGAAAAGGCTTTTCAATTGTAGGGAGGAAACTGAGGCTGGAGGATGGTTAGGGATGGTTGGATCCAGTGTGTGGGTCCTTGTACATATCGACCTCGAAAACCCTTGAGATCAAGAAGACATTTTTAATTTTTAGCGAATTTTCAAAAAAGAGGAAGCTACTGTTCTCTGTCCTAAATTTTTCAAACTCGAATTTCCGAAAAATGTGTATACTGAAATCCGTTTCAGACTATCCTGAATTCACTGCCAAAAGACACCAAAAATCTATTTATATTATGTGTGTGTCATTCCAGACGATAACTCTCGATAGAATTGAGATAAAAAGTTCAAATTTGCACAAAAAATCTATCTTGGCCATCGAAAGGCTAAGTTCGTATATGGGCAGAATCGGGTTAACGGGAATTTTAACGAGGGAAAATTACTCGTATATTCCAAAAATGAAACAGCCGGACATGTGACCCCTCATTTTGAAGATTTTTTAATGCTGAACACCCTATAGCAACACCCTATTCCGTACACAAACTGGAGCACGTTGAAGGTGAAGAAACGTGGTTATTACTTGAAATGTCCTCCAAGGTTCAACTGTTCTAGTCTGATACCAGAATGTTCTAGTCTGGTACCACCATCGTGTTCAGCGTTGGAAAATCTGTACACTGAGGTGTTACTCGGCAAAAAAAGGAGACAAAATTGGTGTTAAAACCAGAAAAATGGAAACACATAAAACAAGATACTTATTTCTTATATATATAGCGATTCTGCATGACTGTGGATTTTTGTGTTCACTTAATATCAATGTGAAATAGTCACGAGTTTGGGGTGATAATTTGTTGTACGAATAAATTATTTATCATCACTATTAGCAAAGTAATTCAATCAAACCAAAGCATTTTCTTGTAGAAATTCATTCGATGATTGTTACAATTTTACACAGTTGATACTCGTATATTTCACTTGTCCACAATGGAAAGGGCTCTTTATGTCACGGGCCATAGTAATTTCGTCTAGTTAGCTGTTATTATCAGTTGAATCAGGTAGGAGGTTGCCAGAGAGAAAAAAATTGAAATGCCCGACTCTTTGAACGCCTCTTCTCACGAGATGAAAAACTCCCTCTTATTTCAAACTTAACGCCTCGAAAACCGAACATTGTTTCCGCCCAACCAAACATAATTCTCAAAGACACTTGAACGCTCCGCCGAATGCCCTTCAGGCTCCGAAAGTGTCCCCCAAAACGGCGATATTTCATCCCAAAACCCGTTCCCAGCCTCCCATACGTTCTTCAGAATGCTCCTTAAAAAAACGCCGATAATTCCCACCTGTTGACGCAAACGGTCACCCTTGATTGTAACTTGTATGCTCCTCACCTCTATCCACCACTCACCTCAAAAAGATTATCCTCGTATTTATTTTTATCTTTATTCATTGATTGAGCCGGACGAGAAAAAAAACGGTAACTGTGTGTTTAAAGGTTAAAAAACATGGATAAAACTGAAATCTTTCGTGTCGTTATTTTATTCGGAGCCGCATGCAAAGGATTCAGTGCTTATTTGATTGGGTTCATTATGTTCCATAAGGCGAGAGGAGGCGGTGGAACCGGTTCACCGACAGGGCAAGAAAAAGTGAAGAAAAAAAATCGATCGTTCCTCATCCATTTTTGGGTGTCTCGCGAGGGTTTCGAATTTGAAAAGATTAAATCCTCTAGAAGGGATCGGCCGTAATAGCGCGATCAACCTTTTTTGAGTTTCGTTTCGAGTTATTAGAGTCAAGAAATGAGGAATTTTTTTCTCCCGGTGATGAGGAGTCGATTTTCACGATTCGTATTTGAGGTAATGATTCGTCACAGGTTCGATTTGAAGAATATGATTAGTTGATTGGTTTGTAAGGCCAGGGAGTGGAATTCCTTGACTCGACTGCCATCTAACAGGACGAGAAATATTGTGACTAATATTCGATATTTGGCGGTGTTCGTCACATCTATTGCGCTCAATTTGATCTGACAGTTTAAGGCATATGAAAATTGTCGAGGAAAAAAATTACAAGTAGATGCCCTTGGATGTCACTTGAATTCATATAATCAGATGGTATGGGAATTGACGAAAACCTATAAATACCCCGAAACACCAATCATCAAGATTTTTACGAAAACAACGACTAGGTAGTTCCGATGAAACTTGACCCTCATGAGGAACGAACAGGTGATCATAAATTCTCTAAATTGAACAATACCCAAATTTGTACCTAGTAGACGGCTTGACGGATTTTATTTAAAAGAAACAGGGTAAGCATAGGACCATGATGGTCCTCTCTTACTCATCCCTGTACAAATTGACAATAACCCTTGTGCTATCGTGCATAGACATCGATTTAGTAGTAATGAATAGTAATTCGATGAAAATAAACTAATAAAATAAGGTACAAACTTCTCATCACATCAATAAGCAAAAAACACCGTCAAAATTCCACACACAACACAGTCACAGTTTTTAACAAGATTTTCTCTTATTAAAAAAGATACTCTTGAAGCTATTTACAGATTTTGATAAATCTAATAGCTCTACATTATTGTTGAACAGTTTCATAGATTAAAAATAAATGAGATGATATTATGGTGTGGAATTCGGAGGGTGGAAGCTCCATTACGGGTTGATACAATGAATCCCACCTTCTTGGTCACATGTATGTGGCCAAGAAGTTGGGATTCCGTTGTACAGATAGGATGGCTTACTGAATTTCAACAGTTTAAAAAGCATAGTTGCGATTGATAATTTCTTCCTTTTAGGAATTTTGAGCCAGCCTAGTTTTATATACTATGGAGTAAAGTGAACGTCTAGTCGCAACCGAAATACAAACCAGACGACAAAGTTCAGACCTTTTTGTAATGAATCCATCTGTAAGTGAAGCATACTCAAAATAGAGAACTATACAGAAATCTTTGAGATATGACGTTTGGAAAATTTCAAAATTAATTTGAACCCTTGAAAATCCCCCTTTCATAACTGGCCTTTTTATAATAAGTAGAATACCTATTCTCTACGAATTCTCTACTATTTCTACGAATACCCATTATGTCGTATGTGACACAAAAATGAAATGATAACTACTATTTAAGGTTAAAAAAAACTGTTAATATGCAGGAACTTTCTCAAAATAACCAAAACATGAACGGCGATGAGCTTCCCCTCGTGAGAGCCCTGGTTCACATTAATGTGACTCGCGGGCAGGCGAGCCAATTGCTCGACAATTACGCTAATTGGCCGTTGCTTTGCCCACAGTTTTCAAACTCTGTCCGGACAATTAGACGTGGAACGTGATGGTAAGAAGGAGGAAGTCCGATGAACGAGCTTTGCTGGAAAAATCCCTTTTTACGTCCGCGAGTCATCCGCTCCGGATTCCGCAGTATCACAAGCGATAAAACCGGCGAAAGAAGTACAATGAATAAATTGACTACTTGATCCGTGTTTTCTTCACCGGGAGAAGAGAAAATGTTGAAATACAGGTTCAAATCTAAATAGAACTCCATATAAAATGACATTTAAGTACTTTACGAAACACTCACATTCCCAAGATTATGCACCAAATTGTAGGTTGCCTCGTTGCCGCACAGATCGTTCGATAAAACCGCTAATACTACGACACGACTTGCAATTCCGAATCCAAACGGGCTTTTCACCACCGAAAGACACAAAACTGTCGTGTTTACCCGTAATTACAAACACGAGCTTGACGTCTCAAATCCGACCCGAAGGTAGAGAAACGGGACAATGATGAAGCGCTAATCATTAGAATAAACTCCTTCTCTTCCTCTTAAAGACTCGAAAGTTGGATCTTCAAGACGGCAATTTCTCTCCGGAGTTGCCCGCGTAGTGACTTGGGAAATTGGAGCGTAGGCATGCACTCATTCATGAGAGAATCATTCTTTTAGATCTCATATTGTGTAGTTGTAATGATTATAATGATTGATAATTAACGGAAACAAGAAACTGGATACAACTCACTAGATTGAATAGTACCACATCCATCAGCCGTTCAAAACAAGATCATTTACCTGGAACAAAAAAAGAGTCAAATTATAAATTAGATCGCAAGAATTACAATGAATTTTATATTTTACGTAAGTTATTCATATAATATCATGTTTGCTCCAATTTAAACAGCAGAATACCAAGTGCCGCTGGATTGTGTTCATGCTAAATATTTAATTTAATTAAATTTTCATCTAAAATGTTACTATTGCTGAATTTATTTACAAGTGCTTGTAACAATTGAGGGTAAAAAAAAAGCTTTGTAATATTTCGTCCCTTAAGATGCCACTAAATCTAACTCAGTTTTTAGCAAAATGAGTTAGGAACGGATAGGTACTTATGCGAAATCTCTCGGTCCGTCTTTCTAGCTCATTGGTTTGGCCTTTATTGCAATCCAGGAAAAGGCTTCTTCAACGTAGAAAATCCGCGATAACCATAGAAATTACAACGGTACGTTGGAAAATCCGTGTTTTTGTCTCTCCTGAAAATTTGGGAAAACTGAGTTAGACCTTGTGGGATCTTAAGGGACGATTTAATGATTTTTCACATACACGAACTTGGGTCCAAATTTCAGTTTGAGTGAATGTACAATACAATGTAGTCGTATTTTCATGCCGGGATTCCAGGGGACCGGAGTGAAGGTGAAACTGGCGTTAACTGGTTCCTATTCCCAGCCGAATCACGGGAGGAAAATATGGTAGAATCAGTGGCTGACTGCATCTGTGTCGTATAATATGAATCAAAATTGCTGTCATATTATGACAGCAATTTTGATTCATTTTAAATCAGTCCTATCTCACGTGGTTTCGGCCATCCAAATAACCGTGAAAATGTCTGTAGATAATATCTCATTAGAGTCTTAGAGTCATTAGAGTCTTAGAAAATGTCTGTAGATTATATTATAATCAAAAAATCATGAGCTCCTACAGTTGGTGGTACAAAATTACTGAAATAAAATGTGTGTCGCAGGTGCTGTATAACAAGCATTAGAAATCATGACTGATGTAGTGCACATTTCGTATTCAATCAACATTGCCATTATTGCTTACAAAGGTTATAATCATTTTCTGCTAGCAATGAGACGATCGAGCGTGATTTTCCGTCGATCGGCAACCCATGTTTAGCTTTTGATTCTCTCTTTATATCAAACGGAAAGAGTCAGTTTCAGCTTCACTCCTCCTGCGTCTTACTGAGAATAACGTGCCTTATCGTCGACAAGAGCGATCGGGAAGGAATATTTAAAAAGTTTACCACGAACGATTTGCATGAAGTCTTGACAAACGAGATTTATTCGGAGGCACAAGAAAAATCGATTTTGGCGTATCGACTGTTTTCGGCGAACGGTTGCAATCGTCATCACCGCATTCGATCACGTCGCCCGATATATTTGCGCAAACGGATCGGTAAAATAATTTGCTGAGGTCGGTGCCTCAAGGCCCTTGACATTATGTGAACTGGAAACCTCAACAGCGTTAATGTGACTTTCGCCAAGTTTTCACCATTTTAAGGCTACAGAACTGCGAAATTTAGAAATCTTCTATGACATGTCACTGTATTAAGGTCCAAGCACACTAGGTGCATAGAGGATGTAAAAGAAAGAATTGGTTTCCCTCGATAGGAAACTATGCACTGGATCTTTCAGTGTAATCATGAATGCTGTCAAGTAATGTCCATCGGTGATTACAATATAATAATGATTGATAAGTTTATATTTTCTTCATCTTCATAATATGAATGTGTATTATTATAATTAACAATTCCTGGAAGATTTCTCAATTTCGCAGGTCTGTAGCCTTAATATGGTGAAAACTTGGCGAAAGCGAGATTCAAGTTGTTCAGGTTTCCAGTTCAACCTTCTTCAAGTGATTATTTTGATATTTTGTCAGTGCCACTACAGGCCTCAAGTTGAAAGAATTCAAAAAGCTCAAAACTCTCCAATTCACATTTAAATCTTCCTCGTGTAATTTGCAGTAAGGGAAACCATTTCTACTGAACGGGAGTGAGGCTTGGAAACAGTCGGTATGAAGCAAATATTATTCAGTCTGCCAATCTCCAAAGAGCCCTGGTAGAACCCACTGATCGGTCTCGGCTTCATCTCGGTTTTTAATCAATCGTTTAATACCAGATAGTACGCCAAAGGCCTCTCCAGTTCCCATGCTCTGACCTCATTCTCTTCCTATCTTCCATTCCCTCTCGATGAACCGAGTCCTACACTCTACTATAATGTTTGGCTGTTTTATTGCTATCAATACCTGTTATTATTTATAATGAAATAAAACGGTGTAGGTTTTCATAAATGTTCTTCCTTGGTGAGAGGTGATGGTGTTCTTGGTGTTAGGACAGCCCAGGAAGTTGTAAAAATGACGCAAATATGCAAGTCTTGGGAAATAGGAAGGATTTTATTTGCTGAACTTTCCTGTAGCAGCAAAATTATTATAGGAGATGTCTAGTTGTGCATCGACGCACAGACAAAAGGATTGAGAGGTAAACCTTCTGAGTGAACGAAGCGGGGGAGGTGACGAACATCAGGCTTTTGTTGTCATGGAGGAAGAAGGTTCCCCTTCTTGCTCAGGCGGGTTCTCTATTCGACGATAAACCATTGTGTTTGGCAGTTAAGTCCTTGAAGGATAAAAATGAGGACATCCCAACTGTGGAGGGGAGAACAACAATAAGAGGAAACTCGTCTTAAGTACGCACTATCGCATTCTGCCACCTGTTGGTAAATGGAGTTTTCCTTCCCAATCGCCGCCACTCGGCCGTTATCCTATGTTAATACGAAGGTCGGGAAATGTTGAGGGAATAAAAATATACTTTTGAACCATAAAAACTTGAAAAGTGTGGGTGATGTGGGTGCCTACAGTTTATAATTGGGCGCATACTGACATAATTGTTGTTTTAAAACCGAATAATCGAGATAATGCGATAATAATAATGAAAAACTGGATTAGCGCATCTGTTTATGGCTTTAAGCATTTAGAACGCCTTCGAACGCAATTAGAGTGAAATTCCAGAGGCTTATTAAAACCCGATCACCTAGCCAGCCAGCCCTCTGACGTCATAGGCTCTTAGGGCATAGGCCGTGACGTACTAATTGACCTCCTGCCAGCCGTCTGACGTCATACGCTCGTGCGTCATAGGCTCTGACGTACTAGTTGGCCTCCTGCCAGCCGTCTGACGTCATAGGCTCTTACGACATAGGCTGTGACGTACTAGTTGACTCCTGCCAGCCGTATGACGTCATACGTTCGTGCGTCATAGGCTCTGACGTACTAGTTAGCCTCCTGCCAGCCGTCTGACGTCATACGCTCGTGCGTCATAGGTGCGTCTGACGTAGTGGCCCGCCTATCGCTTGTGTTCTGACGTGATCTGAGGGAAAGGGTGAATCAAGGAAACAAATTTTTCCCGTTTCAGTTTATGTGCCAAAGCAAAGACATGAAAATGTCAAAAGAATGTCAACTCCATCCTGTTGTTGATACAGTCGAGAATTAAATGCTTGCATACGAGTCTGCAACACATTGGGACATTTTATGTCTTTAAAGAAGTGATTCAAGAACCTTCGAACAATGCTACATCACCTACCCCAGTAGCGTAGTTGTTATACTTAATTGTAGGGTTCATCATAAATTATGAAGCTTGCATTCGTATAGACAATATAAATTATTGAGAATGATCACCTGTGTGTAAACAATTATTTAAACAATCACACTCATACCGCTGCTTGTCGGCCACGCACTCCGCAGTGGTTAACGTAATATGGTTAGGTAAATCGAGAGCTATCCAACGAGTGGTGAACGATTTTTGTACGATGATAACTGGCGGAGATAAAGTTCCGTAGCAACGAATCGGTTGTAAGCGAAAATCATCAGAAATTTTCGTGACGATTTCGTGTGACGCTTTTGTGTAACGTTTTTCGAGTTATGTGCCAGAGTAAAGACATAAAATGTCAAAAGCGCATAATGGGCAAAAACCACACGACTGATTGAATACTTATCCTATCTAATCTGGTATTTATCCTATAACTAATCGTGTACTTATACTACAACTATCCTCTACCTACACTCCTAATAATAAAATAAAACACTTGTTCAATAAATTCTGATGATTTCAACCTCTTGAACATTTTTGAGCCTTTTAGCATTTTTTTCGGTCAGTGAGGTTGCTAATTGTGTAGGTACCTACGTAACCATTTTTTTAATTTTTTTTTTTTCATAGCACACTACCGTTGTGCATTTTTAAAACAAACATTTCATGAATTGTTAAATCCTATCGCCCAATGAACGTTGTCGCCTATTGGGTATGACACTCACATTCATTAAACAAATCCACCACCACTCTTGATGATGCATCTGTTGCACTCAATTTAGTGTAATATTCTGTATAAAATAGTAAATTGTTATCAACGTAAATTGTATTTATGTTCTGAAGTTAAAAGCTGGTAATGACCAATCAAAAGCGTAATCTAAATAGCCCGTTGGACATTAAAGAAGAATCCGAGGTACAAATAACATTGGATCTCATCATAACATTCTTCACATACGCCGAGAATGGCAAATACAAACGTTTTTAGAATTCATCATAATCAATTTAAATCACGGCTGATAAAAATCAGGTTTTCGGGTAGCCAGATGCCGGAGTATAACACGAAGGTCGCGAGAATGATGATATACACACAAAAAACTGGAAGCCAGACCGCGCGAGCCGGGAAGTCCCCATTACTCCATCATTTTAACGGAATTCTTTCGCTACGGCTTGTAAAGGAAAAAGAGAAAAAACCGAACCAACCGAACTCCGAGTAAAATTAATAACATTCCGCCCAATGAGTCAGACAACGTACAAGTCCCTCAAGTCAAGTGTTTCCGAGAAAACGATTTCTCCCGTTTGACGTCTTTTCAAGATGTTGATGATTTTTTTCTTCTATTTCTTCTCTCTGGAGAGAAACACGGAAAAAAACGGAGTCTCGGTGTGAGAACGAGTACTAAGATAAGACGCCCGATAAGCCCCACATCAGTTGTACTACGTAGTAGCAATGAAAGTGATCGTACTTAGTCCATCAGCCCATTCGGCCGGGTTTAGTTCACTAACAGTGATAAACCACCGTAGCCAACTGAGGTTTTAACAAAATGCAAACAAAATGGTTTTTAGGTTGATAAACTCCTAACAGGTGAATGAAGAGATCGGGTCGGTTGTAATGTGTAGCTATGTCGTCAATGTAAATGCCGTCGGTGAACTTAACTACGTTGCTTCATTGTTTTCGAACAGTAAACAATATTTGAACAGCTGCAAAGAACAACCAAGAAACAAGGAACCATCCTATTTGTGTAAACCACACACCTACTTAAATGAATAATGAAAGCTGTTCACGAAAAGACGCATTAGACGTAGACGACGAATAGACATGTGGCGTACAGGCGGCCGATAAACACATCGAAGAAAATCATATCTTACGATTTCAATAAACATTTCAAAGGCTACCTAATAGAAGTTAATTTGCCAAATGAAGTAGGAAAAATGGAATATTTCAATTAGAAACTGGTCCTACAAAGCTGCGGATGGTCTTAAAACACGACGAGTCGATATGAAGTCAACTTTTTTTCGTTTTCACGAAGTATTTGAGTCGACAATTGCTTTTCTTGAAGGTCCATTCGAACTCAAAGAAACACGTCGAGTCGATATGAAGACAACTTTTTGTCGTTTTCACGAAGTATTTGAGTCGACAATTGCTTTTCTTGAAGGTCCATTCGAACTCAAAGAAACACGTCGAGTCGATATGAAGACAACTTTTTGTCGTTTTCACGAAGTATTTGAGTCGACAATTGCTCTTCTTGAAGGTCCATTCGAACTCAAATAAACACCTCGAGTCGATATGAAGTCAACTTTTTTTCGTTTTCACGAAGTATTTGAGTCGACAATTGCTTTTCTTGAAGGTCCATTCGAACTCAAATAAACACGTCGAGTCGATATGAAGTCAACTTTTATTCGTTTTCACGAAGTATTTGAGTCGACAATTGCTCTTCTTGAAGGTCCATTCGAACTCAAATAAACACGCCGAGTCGATATGAAGTCAACTTTTATTCGTTTTCACGAAGTATTTGAGTCGACAATTGCTCTTCTTGAAGGTCCATTCGAACTCAAATAAACACGCCGAGTCGATATGAGGTCAACTTTTTTTTCAACTTTTTTTCGGGATTTGAGTCGACAATTGCTCTTCTTGAAGGTCAATTCGACCTCAAATAAACACGTAAATAAACTTGCGGGAACTTACGGGAATTTGCGGGATTTGCGGGATTTGCGGGATTTGCGGGATTTGCGGGATTTGCGGGATTTGCGGGATTTGCGGGAACTTGCGGGAACTTGCGGGATTTGCGGGATTTGCGGGATTTGCGGGATTATGGAGTCCCTCAAGGGTCAGTTCTTGGCCCAATCTTATTCCTCATACACATAAACGACCTATTTTCAATAAACACTGGAGGTAGATTTGTTGCATTCGCTGATGACGTGGCCATAATAGTGAAAGAGAAGACGTGGCAGCAAGCTCATTCAAGTGCTGAACTAGTTTCCGCAAATCCCGCAAGTTCCCGCAAATCCCGCAAATCCCGCAAGTTCCCGCAAGTCCCGCAAATCCCGCAAGTTCCCGCAAATCCCGCAAGTTCCCGCAAATCCCGCAAATCCCGCAAATCCCGCAAAGCCCGCAAATCCCGCAAATCCCGCAAATCCCGCAAATTCCGCAAATTCCGCAAATCCCGCAAATTCCGCAAATCCCGCAAATCCCGCAAATCCCGCAAATCCCGCAAGTTCCCGCAAATCCCGCAAATCCCGCAAATCCCGCAAATTCCCGCAAGTTCCCGCAAGTTTATTTACGTGTTTATTTGAGGTCGAATTGACCTTCAAGAAGAGCAATTGTCGACTCAAATACTTCGTGAAAACGAAAAAAAGTTGACTTCATATCGACTCGGCGTGTTTATTTACTCATACCATACCATACGAATTTCTTTCCTATCATACCATACTGTATTATACCAAATCATACATACAATAATATACCATACCATACTCATACCATGTCATACAAACCGAGTGAATATTGAAATTTCATCCATTTCTGACCTATATTTAAAATTTCAAGTATCTAGCTCATCATCAAAATTTAATTTTTTTAAACAAATAGGTATTATTTAAACAATTTTACAGACAAGAAACCGAGTGAATCCAGTTCTGTGATCCAGTTCTGACCTATTTTTAAAATTTCAAGTCAATAGCTCATCATCAAAATTTAATTTGTACTACAAATTTAATTTGTATTACAAAAAGGTATTATTTAAACAATTTTACAGATGAGAAACCGAGTAAATATTGCAATGTGGTCTATCCCCGACTCACGGTTAAAATTTCTAGACTGTAGTTTACCGGGAAGATGACAAAAGGTAGTTTTATTCTGGGCGTCTGAGGGTTGGGTCACATAACGGCCGTTTTCGACGCGAAAGATTAGTGTTTTTCCTAAACCTTTGCGCGCTCACTGTGAACGAACGGCTGGTCGCACAAAAATCCAGTTGGTCTTAAAAGATTCGTAATTTTTCAGGTCATTCAAAAGTGAACTGAAAATTACACGTTTCAGTTAAATATTTTGAGATATGACATTGTCGAAATTTTAAATTTCGTTTTGAACCCCTTGAGATATGACATTGTCGAAATTTTAAATTTCGTTTTGAACCCCTTCCCCTTGACCTAGGGTTATGAAAAGTTTCGAGGACCATTGTGGGGCTGGTCCAAACCCAGAAACCGAATTTCGTAATTTTAACTCAACGCTAACTGGGCAAAGTGGCGCAGACGGCGTACGGCGTACGGCGTACGGCGGACGGACGGATTTTTTTTTATTCGATTTTCTGAATCTACGTGTCTTGAAACGTAAACCAACAAATTTTGAGGGGGGGTTAAAATTTTTTTTTCTTTGGGCGATTCCAATGGTTCATTATCGAAGATAATAAACCAAAAGTCATGCAGCGTGGCTATAAGAGCGAATATTCAAATAAATAACAAAAAATAATGATAATAATAATAATATTCAAAAAATTTGGTCTCCTTGTTTTGCCGGATAAAATTTCAGTTTATAGATGTTTTAACGCTAAACACGATGGTGAAGTCAGAATTGCGATATCTCATTCCGTTATCAGATTAGAGCAGATGAACCGTGAAGATCATCTCTAGTCACAACCACGTTTCTTCATCTTCAAAGTGCTCTGGGAACGAAATAAGATATTGCAATTCTGACTTCACCTCCGAGCTTAGCGTGAAAAAAAACTTCAAAATGAGGTGTCACTTGTCAGACTGTTTCATTTTGGGAATTTATGGGACCCCCCCCCCCCCCCTACAACTCCCCAAAACTCGAATTTTCGAAGAAATAAGTCGGGGATAGAAGATTATATTTGAATTTTTGTCTGAAATCCGTGAAAAATTTAATAAAATTTCAATTCAGTGGCAGGAAACCTTGAGAATGTTGATTTCTCCCAGACTTTCAGCTAATATTGCCATTTACGTTAATGTGCATTGTCTATTTCACGGCATAATTGCCAAATAATGCCTACAAATTCACATAGATCAATGGACAAATTTGAGTTGATTGTCGTCCCGCTAACCAAACACGTTGAATAAACGGCAGCACGAGTTGGGCAAGTGGGATTGTCGTGTGGTATCAATGAAGCCATCGTGCAATTTGGGGTAACAGACAAGTGGGAATCTTTTGTTCACACGTGTAGGTTTCTATTTTCGTCATTGAGAGAAAAATCCACAGTCATGCAGCATGGCTATAAGAGCGAATTTTCGAAGAAATAACTGGTTTTATGTAAAAGGTCTCCATTGAAGGACTTGATGTCCATAAAGAACATCTCAGGTATCATCCACGTTTCTTCATCTTCAACGTGCTTCAGTTCAAAAACGGAATAAGATATCGCAATTCTATTTTCACCATCTTGTTCAGCATCCAAAAACCTTTAAAATGATGGGTCACTTGTCACAATGTTTCATTTTGGGAATTTATGGATAATTTTTCCCCCTAAAACTCCCCAAAACTCCCCCTTAGAGTGGCCCGATTCTTTCCATCTTCGAGTACGAACTTGACCTTTAAATTACCAAGACAGATGTTTTTTTGCAAACTTGAACTTTTCATCTCAATTCTATCGTGAGTTATCGTCTGGAATGGCACAAACATAAATATGTATAAATGTATGTACATATGATTTTCGGTGTCTTTGGCAGTGAATTTAGGATGGTCTGGAACGGATTTTGGTATGAAAGTTTTTCGGTAATTCGAGTTTTAAACATTTTGGACCAAAAACAATAGCTTCCTTCCCTCCGAAAATTCGCTAGAAACATGAATTTGAAATTCAACGCGCGGGGTTCAGACAGAATTCTTGAAATGTTTCAAAAAAGACATAAATGAAAACATGTTAAACACGGTATTAAAACCAATAAACCTTTTTTTGGTTCAATATTTTATTTATATATAGAAAATATTTTCACAACTTTTTTTCCCTTACTGAAGAGTTAGCTATTTAGAGATAGAACACATAGGACAAGCTTCTATTCACACAGACAATAATAAATTGTGATGAAAAACTGATCCAATTATCGTTGGGGCGGATTTTGACTTAGCGAAATTGATGCAGGCATAAACTTGACGTAATTACTAAATAATAAGACTATACGTTATCAATATATTAAACTTTTTGCGAGCATTATGTGTAGGGTGGATCACGAATAGGAATTGAAAATACGCTTGTGATTTAGTTTTATAGCTTCAATGTTGATGAAACAAGCGATCCAGATTACACATATCTTATGTAGAGAAATATTATTAAATGCGTAGAAATTAAAATAGGATGAGGTTGTGGAGCTTCTGCATCGAGAAGAGATGAAGGAAGGAAACCGGTTCCTTCCGAGCTCCATCCGGAAGAGATGGAGAACTAAGGGGACTGAGGTTGGGATAGGCCGCACGCTCGTTAGGTTCGTCCGGTATTGATCTTCAAAGCTCCTCTTATCGGCCCCGGACCCACCCTCAGGACTATGACTGGAAGGGGAAGGTCGGCTGACCCAGTGGCCCTTAATCGGTGAGGCAGACCCCTCTTTCATCCTGAAAGCAAAGGGGATGGGGGTTGTCAGGACGAGTGACAGAAAGTCCGAGGGGCTTCGGAGGTTCGAAACGACTGATCTACAGGAGGCTGGCGAATAAGATGATGGTGAGATCGATTTGGTTGTGCTGAAGGTATCGTATGTATGTGATCAACGTTTATTTCAATGGCAGAGCGATCATCACGATCATCACAGCCGAAGCTCTTCATAAACTTATGAAGACGTGTCTTTTATACTCGATGAAATCGAATCTTTACAAATCTCACGAGCCTCGCACAAATTTTTCGAGTTTTGAAATTTTCAAAATTTCAAAATTCGTTTTGAACGAACGGCTGGTCGTACGAGGCTGCGGATGATCTTAAAAAATTCTGAAAAATAAACTCTAACTAAATATGAACTAAAAAGTACACCGTTCCATATGAATTTTTCATGAATGAGTTTTAATATTTTCAATTCAAAATTTCGATTTTCTGAATCTACTTATAATTAATAACTAACAATAATTAATAATAATTTACACTACTTGGTACAAAATGACGCCGAGCTGTTTCGGTGAAATATTTGGATTACAAAAATATTAATGAAAAATAAAAGTTTGACATTACACACTTGGTTTTATTCATTTGGAAAAAACTTGAAATTTTGTTGTGCAAGTTCTTTATTCATTGTATACGACCGATATGTTTATGAAGTTTATGAAGTTTTAATTAATAAAACTAAGCCTCTCGAGAAGGGGCTAGGGAGTAGTCAGCGCCTATGCAGAAGATGATGAACAGTTGTACTAGTAGATAGGGGTGTTAAATAGTACTATCGATTGATCGATAGTAACCTCCTATCGATAGCCCTATCGATAGTTTTGTTCGATAGTTTTTGAAATTTCAACTTTGGAATTTCTCGAAACGGCAAGGGAAGAGGTACTACCTACTACCACTTACCACTACCTAGCACACCCCTCATTCTAAGAAGAGGTTTGTAAGAAGTTCTTGTTCTTAGTAGGGACTAGAAAAAGATAACCTGAAGGCTCTGATTAAAATTAATTAAAAAACTTAAAAGAAATAGCTGCTGGGATTTTGTAATTCCTGGGATCGAATTTCGTTGATTTCATCTCCCCACTCACTAGCAACTACGCCTATTCCTTTCTCCTTTTTTTGCAATACCTATTAGTCAGTTGACATTCAGTGCGTTCTATAATTTGGGCTCTTTCAAGAGACGAATTTTTCTTTTATTATGCCTCCTGATGGATCTGATGGATGGGATTATTTTGATAAAGATGTGCGTGAGGGGAAATTAAATAGTAAATTTTACCATGTTTGCCCACAGCAAGGCTTGCTGAGTAAGCCCTAAAACATACTAGGTAGGTGGATAATACGTAATTATATGCCGAGGAAAGGTAATCTCAAAAACAACGTCGATAGACTATCGATACTATCGATAGTTGATGTTCGATAGTATCGAGACTATCGATACTCTGAATTATCGACTATCTAACACCCCTACTAGTAGATTGAATCTTGGGGTTGAGCAGTGCAGTGGTACTGAAGTGGTTACTTACCAATTTGAATGCAATAGCTCTCGTATAGGTAGACTCTTTGTCACGATGGTATTGTTATTAATCACTTTCGCCACAAAACTGAACATAAAAGTATTGTTTACACGTTACATACAACATGGACTTACACTCCTCTCCAAGCCCAAGCCCCTTCACGTACCACTAACATCACCTTTGAAAGGCTATAGAAACTAAACTCTTTTTCTTAGCCACCTTCTGGCTTCTCCACGCCATTGGCCTTGGTTCTTACTATCATTTCCATGCAAAAACTCATTTTCGGATTTTTTGTGATTTACGTGCTTTTCCATGTCAACGCCTCAATTGTATACAGAGCAGTGATCTAGAGAGAAGGGTGTGATCTGTTGGGAAAACAATAAACCCTCGTGGAAGAATGCGCAGAGTTTTTATTTACGTTTTTGATGGACGATCCAAATCAAAACCAAAACTGTGCCAGCTTGTGAGGCCACAAATGTTGACCCTAACATCCTTAGGCGATTCCAGTGGTTCATTATCGAAGATAACAAACCGAAATGACAGATTCGGGGACAATTCGAGTCTGAAATTCAATTGTACATAACCGGCATGTATGATTTACCTGAAATGAATACACATATCACCTGTAGACAGCCCTCAAAAGCTATTAGAGGTAGAGAAGACGTCACGAATGGTGTACTTCACATTCGACGTTCGAGCTCGCCTTTGAGCGACGTATGTAAATGCTAACTGTCCATAAGCCCGCAAATTTGATGGCAACACTTATTCAAGACGAGTCCGCGTATGAGACGTCCTACACATTTCCACATTCAAATGTGACTATGTTCAGGTCATGAGCCAACGAGATATCCTGTAACAAAATATGACGAAACCTCCTCGTTCGTAGTTTTGGTTCGATTTATTCATTTGTAGGTGGTAGAATTAGAAAAACAACAACATCGATACTCTGATATCAAAATTCAGCATCGACGTGGATTTCAGAATCGAGGTTTTAATTCATTTTGAGAGGAAATCTCATATCCAGAATAAAAGATGGTGTCATTTCACTCACGATTCCCATCCCACGATTGAATGTAAGAACTCATAACCCGTTTAGAGCCGAGTTATAACTACTAATTAATTACCCACACGGTTTTCATTTCAGTCGGCAAAAAAGAATGTTACGCGGGGGAAATCATTGTAGGAACCTCTGAATTGTGTTGAAAACGCACGGCAGCGTAACAAGTACGTGTCAACCGCATTCGTCTAATTAGTGGGTTTTTTCTGCGGATTCGCGTGTTTCCTCAGTTTTTCATCATCCTTAAAAAATGAGAGTTAATAGCATCCTGGAATGAGAAGTTGGTGCTGAACGATACGTCTGTTTCGATTAAAATACACCGAAAATTCGGTGGGTGGCGTGACTGGGCCTGCTTATTATAACACGAGACGTGAATGGTATGAAATGTGAAGTTTGGGAGATTTCATAAATAAAATCTTACCCGAAACAAGTACCTAGATCTTTCTGGTCACCATAATCTGTCAGGTCTCATTAAATTTTATTGTATTATTGACAAACTTTTGTGTTGTTTAACTTGTTTACAGTAACTCATGATCAACCAGGCAATCATGCGTTAAACATCAGGAGTTTCGTCTCCCTGAGCATCTATTCCATTCTCACTGCCCTAAAAGACCGAAAACCCCCGCATATCAGCTGAAAAACATAAGAGGAGCACAACAATGAAGAGAGAACGTGATACGGAGGTATCCGGATGGTTTTAGTAGCCATACGTGCTCGTAGTTGGCCACCGGGGGCTCAGCTGAATCTACACTATAACCTACGGGTTTATTCATGTTGGTAAACGACAGAATAAGGACTGCCAAGACGGTTGCTTCGTAACTTTCTGTTGGGAGACATTGAAACAAACGTTTTAGTGAATGGATACGGTCAACATCGATCATCAACATCGATCATCAACAGTGCTACACTGATTAAGGATTAGCTCTGGTCCAACTTATGCTATAGGATTTTTGGTGAAAAGAGTACTGACAGCCTTGGACGCCGGAGAGGTTACTTGTATTTTCAAAGATATGGCAAAAGCGTTCGACACCGTACCACATTCCAAGCTAATAGAGGCTGTTGAAGCAACGAGTATTAGTAGAGGGTTCGTCAAATAGACACCAAGCTATTTAGCTGGTAGATGCCACATCACAAAAATTGGTGACGTCCTTAGTGATGAGGTGAACGTCCTTAGTGAATACCAGGTGTGGTATTCCTCAGGGACTGTCCGAAAATTGAACAAGCAGCTTCGACGCGGTACCTTGGTGTAGAAGTTGACCAATGTCTCAAGTGGGACGTTCACATCAGCAAATTGGTGTCGTCTTTAAGGAAACTTGTGTACGTTTGCCGGGAGTTACGAAATTTCTTGCCTTTAGAAGCCAAATGGATGGTTTATTTCACGTTGGTCCAATCACACCTGATCTACGAGATTGCGGGCTGGGGAGGAGGTGGAGCAGGGCTTCTGGATTCAATTTTTGTGGCCCAGAAGCTACTTGTGAAAGTCCTTCTCAACAAAAGAATGAGATGTCTCACTATGCAATTATTCAAAGAAATTAGAGTTCTGACGTTCTTGGACCTCGTGGACAAAGTAACAACGATCAAGGCATTCAAACTTGTTAAAGAAAATGAAATGTCCTTCCTCGAAGAAGGACCAGGGCCAGAAATCGCTGTTTAATTGCGTTGCCCTTTAGCTGGCTTTTCATTTTAGGGGCGCTAAATTGTAAAATGTTCTTCCTGAACAAATTCGTGCATCCACGACACTGGAGAAATTCAAGAGTAGGCTTAGTGGTCATTTCTCGGTCAAAGGGGATAGATGGAGTGTTCAGGATATTCGAAAGCACTGCCCTCTCCTGAGGAACACCCTCGAAACCTCGGTTTTCCCCATTATTCAGAGACTCTTTTGACTCAAAAGCCACAAATTCTTTAATATAATCAGCACAATATTTATTGAGTTTTTTTATGTATGCGATGCAAAGATTCGCAAATGAACAACCAGGCAAACTTTGAATATATTTCTGGCATGACCAAACCACTTCCACTTAAACAACAATTAGAACGACAATTAGACAATCAGCGACACGGATTGAAAGGGAAGTAATCTTGTCAGAATCGGCGCAGTGTATTGCTCATTTGGCGACTTCCTTCTTTGGACAATCACGACACTATCGGGTCCGAGTGAGAAGAGAAGATTCGAACGGTGAGGGCGCTGAGAGAGATGAAACTACGAGTGAATGAAGTCAGACTGACGGACTGATTGTGCTACCAGGAATCGATAAGTATGACGCCAGTAAACGGATATCGAGGAGCTGATGCAGTCCGATTTGTATTGCTGTCGCTACACAACCCTTCTCAACTCGTAAATCGTTATAAATCTTGGGAGTCACATTCCCTTATCCAATCTCGGGTTTTCAGAGCACTGAGATGAAACACCTCGTCTACAGTAAACTGTGGGATACGTGCGTCGGTCTAGAATTGATTGAACTTTCATGGTACTGTCCATGGGTCAGTCTCTAATACAGTCCAATAAATCAATAAGTCTGCACAGAGGATATAAATGCGCTGAGATTCCCATTAAAGACACTTGATGTAACCATCCAGAGACGAAAACCTATCAGCATCGAGGAAACTACCAAGCCCTTGCTCAGAAATTGAAAGTACTCGATGAAAATTGTATGCGAGAATTATATAGTAAATACCAAAGGTGAGAGAGGATGATAATTGATTCCCCTTGTCATGCCTAGTCTATTTCATCGAGCCTGTATTGCTTTTCAACATTCCATCGCCTTTAATTGAATCGTGAGGTCCAATATTGACCGCTTTTATAACTAAATCCGCTATAATAGGGCAATTCGCTGAAATAAACAATTCTGATGGATCCACGCAGGTCAAATTATTGTAAGCTGCGCGTAATATCACGAATCCATCATCACAATCTGATTGCATATCATGTTCACCCAAAAATCGAGTGGATTCGGATGGTATTTCAATTCATATTCCAGTCCCAAACCTTCGTTGACCTCTTCGTGTTTTGCGTTGCTAAATTCGAGCGTAACTTAGGAATGGATTGTTCTCCGAACGTGTCTCAAACTGCTATAAATATGAAATCGGTCGATCAGCGAATCCCCTCAAAAATCATTCGCATGGTTTTGTTAGTGAAATCAGCCCAAAACACCAACAACTCGCTTCCTGAATCTTCTCCACTGATTTCGTCGCACATCAGATGTCAAGTTTTATATTAAGGTTCCGCTTCGTTGAGTCTTTTTGTATTTTTCAAATAAGTACGCGATCTACGACATCCTTACGCATTTTGAGTGAAAAGAGGCTGTAAATTACCTTCTGCCTGTCGTAGAGTTGGACTAATATTTAACACTTACAATACCTACTCACAATAGGTCCAGTGGAGTATTGAAAGTGGAGTACGCCTTTTCTACAATATACGAGTATTATATGTTATCCGTAGTGATTTCGCCTCCTGAACACGAATTTTTCATCAAAATTTGGCACCGTTTTTTTCAAACCTCAAAAAATAGGTGATAATGAGTGGAAATCAAGGAAAATTCACTCCTGAAAATCCGAAAAAAAAAATTTGTAAGAACGAATCCATATACACGTGCCTACGGGCCACATTCAACTAGAATCCACCTCTTGAATTGTGTTAATCAACTGGATTTTTTTTAACTTCAAAAAGAGTGCTAGATATCATGATTTTTGAAATTTCAATCGATTTGACCCAAATTTGGTATGGAGGGGTTTTTGAATCGCTTTTTACGAATTCCAAGTCAGATGGTGGACCCAATATAGCGGACCGAAACCCACAAAAACCCTCTATACCAAATTTGGTTCAAATCGGTTGACTTTCGGAAGTTTTGTCCACCATATTGGATCCACCATCTTGAATTTTGCAAATCTAACTTGGAAATCAAATTTGTGATCAGCGACCCACAAAAACTCTCTATAGGTACCAAATCTGGTTTGAATCGGTTGACTTTCAAAACGTTTGTCCGCCATATTTGATCCACCATTTCGAATTTTGCAAATCTGACTTCAGATTCGTGATCAGCGACTCAAAAAACCATACTTACCATATTTGGCTCAAATCGATTGAATTTTCAAAAATCATGATTTTTGAGGTTAGAAAAAAAGCAAAATGGTCTGACACAATAATTAATTGAGCGGTGGATTCAAGTTGAATGGGTCCGCACACACGTCATTATGAATTCGGATATGAAAATACATTTTGTGGGATTTTTCAGGAGTAAATTTTCGTCAATTTTGAATCATTTTCACATATTTTCTAAGGTTAGAAAAAAACGGTGACGTGATAGCCAAAATTGAATAGCAATTCGTGTTCAGGAGGCAAAATTCCTGCGGATAATGTAACTAATATGTTATATTGCAGAAAAGGCGTACCTACTTCACTTTTATTTTTTTGGTATAAGTAATTGTTGATTGCTTCATAGAGTTTAATGATCTTCGTTTATCTAAACTGACTTCTTTGAAAAGGCCATACCCCTCACTTCCTCCACATAATGAGACACCGATGGTACCTCGTAAGTACACTAAAGTTAACTCTGTAGTACCCTGTTTGACGACATGATAGAAGGTATTTATTTGGAAACCATTCCAGCGTTAACAGCGTGGGCGGGTGTCAATTCGAATGACGGTCGGTACAAAGGAGTCAAAGATCGCACGAAGAAAGATTGTATCGAACAGTTCAAACGACCATATCCAGGTCGTAACAGGCGGTACAAGAATTTTCAAACCGATACCGCCATAATGGCGCATCAATGGGTATCACAACTCGAATTACTCGAGTCCCATCGATACAAAAATAGAGGAATCCGCCTTTCTCAACCCCGACGTTGCTCCAATGCGATTTCGCTTTTTTTTCTCGTTTCCTTCTTCATTCTCCTTGTCTCATCCTCGGAGTACGGGCCGAACGTTGTCTCATGATACTTGTAAATGTGGTATCCGAGAGAGCATGACCGTTCTAATGGACAACACGTAGTCCTTAACATGTTCATTGATGTCAAACATCGACTAGATCGTCACTTTTATTTTTGGTTTTTTTTTTGGTTTTCTGTTTCGGTGCGGTGCCTTGTTTTTGTCTATTTTTTGTGCTCTTCTTCCTCGGACATTCTATTTATTTACCGCATTAGCGAAGGAGGTATAAAGGATGGTGTTGAAGGAAGGCCTCCTTGTGGGTTCTGCTCATAAATAACAATCACGAGGCCCGGCGGTAATATCTCACCTCCCGGTATGCGCTTTCCACTTTGATTCTACTCAATCGCTTGTAGGGCATTCCGAAGCAATTCGATGCAGATTTTCGCTCGACCCGATCGTTGGACGTCCGATACGATCTGAAGCGAAACGTGTAGTGATTTTTTTGAATGTTTATTTTGAAAAAAAAAAATCATTTACCACCTCAGTTACACTCATCTGGAGTAGGGATAGTCGTGCAAGAAATGAAACAACCATGACATCTGCTGAACAAAGCCACCAAAAGACTCAAAACGTCGAAAATTCTTTTTATAATCAATTCTGATTAAGGAAGAAATTGGGGTTAGATTGACTCATCGGCAAAATCGACTCGAAAACATCTAAACACTTCTGTTTGGGATTTTGGCGGCATGAATTTTGAAAATTTGATTTCTTAATTTTTTTGCTGCTACTGGCGTTAGTGGAGGGCATTTCTGATATGGTCTTCGGATGTACTGAATCGAACCATTTCCAGAAAAACAATCACGCTCATACCGCACGATTAAACCATGTTTTTGACATTTTATGTCTTTGCTTTGGCACATTGAAAATGCTTGCATACGAGTCTGCAACACATAGGGACATTTCATGTCTTTAAAGAAGGGATTCGAGGGCCTTCGAACTATACTACATCACCTACCCCAGTAGCGTAGTTGCTATACTTAATTGAAAGGTTCATCATAAATTATGAAGCTGGCATTTGTCTTGAAAATATAAATTATTGAGAATGATCACCTGTGTGTAAACAATTATTTAAACAATTACGCTCATACCGCAGCTTGTCGGCCACGCACTCCGCAGTGGTTAACGTAATATGGTTAGGTAAATCGAGAGCTATCCAACGAGTGGTGAACGATTTTTGTACGATGATAACTGGCGAAGATAAAGTTCCGTGGCAACGAATCGGTTGTAAGCGAAAATCATCTGAAAATCTTTCGTAACGATTTCGTGTAACGCTTTTCGAGTTATGTGCCAGAGTAAAGACATAAAATGTCAAAAATGCCAACTAACATCAATAATATTACAACAAATACCATACAAGTCAGGTGGATGAGTTGAGAACTTTCGGCAGTTCCTAACCATGAGCATGATTGAAATACCTAATATGTAACTAATTCGATTATTTGGCCTATAGATTTGGAGGAAACCCACTGAATGATTTCAGAGCCACCAACAGATAGAGCACCTGTTGAGTGTGCACCTCTACACTTTACAGATCGCCACTTGCATGTTGAGGTTAATTTTGAATGAACCAATTTTCCTCTTATCTTCACCAAAAACGAACATGGAAACTCCACAAAAACATCCCTAACCAACTTGTCGATCAGCTTAATTTCAAGTAATATTATTTTGCTTGAATTGAAGCAGAATTCACGAAGATAATGTAACAAGACAAGTGCCACGAAGAACAATCAATACACGTGATTTGATTCAGCCTCATGATGCGAGGATTGACCAGCGTGAAACTATGACCCAAAACAGTTCATAGCATAATTTAAAATGTTAATCCTAAGTCTAGAGATAACACTGAGATAGAAAGCTACGAAATTTTCGAAAATTCTGTACACTGAAGCATTGTTTCTGTATCAAATTTTGACGTCTTTGTGATAAGTAATGTTTTTCCCTAGTAAATTTCCCCAAAAATCAAGCTCTGCACGTCAGAAAATTAAATCGACTGATGAAGAACTTCTCATCATATAGGGCTTCGTAAATAAATGAAAGAAAGGCCTGGGAGGCATCGAGAAACGAAAAGCAGTTGAGGAGGGTTATTCAACTGTCGAGGACTGGTAGGTGCCACAGGAGCTGTTTTGATATTCATTTGCTTCTCCTGCCAAAGAAAATTATGCTCGGACCCGCGCTGGACAAGGAATTCTGATTCTGGCGGAAAGGATGGGGGGGGGGGGATTTCGCCGACTTACTAATATCTGGCCGGTCAGCGAATTTGGGATGATGTTTTCGAGTTGGGCCTCAGGTCACTGACACACTGCGGGGTTATGACATTGTTTTACGGGTGGGAAATAGCGAATCTTAGCTTCCCTACGGCAATATGAACCTAGAAATCTGGAATTGAAATTTGACGTTCTACAAGTTTTTGAAGTTTTGTAAGTGGTGAAGAACCGAATGTTCTACACAAAATCTTGAACGACGGTGAGGAGAATACGTCATACATATTTGGGATACATTACATCTAAATTGAAGTGGATTTTCAATGATGGTGTAGAAGTGGACGATTGTTACATAGAGAACACACTGAACTGTAAAAGTACTTGAGATTTTGCAGGAGTACTTTCACCAGGAATAGTAAAGAAACGCCCGACATCCTTCCTAAACAATTTATTGTTCCCCTAATTGTAGATCAAGGTTTTGTGTGAAATATCTTTCTAACGACCCTGAGTAGAGTCGAAGGCTTTTCTTGGACTCAAACCCTACAAGACCACGAATGGTTTCAATCGGCTGTTTCCCCAATATGAAAATTTTCTATCTGGCGTTATACTGTTTCATTGTCGTTCGCTTTAATAGTGTTTTGTCGTTCCTAGATAAAACACTATATTGTTAACGAACGACCGGTTAAATGGCGTACCGAATTTCATATAAATTTCATAAATACAATTTTTTTTAAAATTGTTTGACTGTGTGGAGAGTTTCAAATGTCTTGGTAAATTTTTGACACCACAACACTTATCTTGTTATTTCGGATTGTAACCTTCATTACTGCTGAATACCACTTATATAAGTCGTTACAGGAATGAAGGATGATTCATTAAAACCATCTATTACGGTTCAGCTTTTTCTATTATTGAATATGGTATTTTGCTTCGGGGAAGTTCAAACAACTCCATATTAAAAAGATTCAAATAATACAAAATCGTATTTTAAAAATGATTATGAATACAAATGTAACACTTCCTACTTCTGTACTTTATAAACTTTTTAATGTAAGAAATATTTCGCAGATCTAACTTTTTCAGTCCTGCATTCATTCGTTCTGTTCTGATATCAGGGATGAGCATCTGTCGCTTTAAATTAGTAGGTATCAGTAATTTTAATACTACTCGGATATTTCTTCCCGTTGTTAGTACTGAATATAGAAGAAATTCCTATGTGGAAACTCTCCGATTTTTTTTTTGAAAATGGCATTAATCTCTTTCTTCATGCTAATCCGTCATTTATTTTTTAGTAAAGTTTTATTTTATTCATCATTATTTTTTAGTAAGATTTTTATTTATTTTTTGTCATTTGAAAAAAAGTAATGATTATAATTTTGTTTGTGTCTTATTTTTAGAATTCTCATTGCATATTGGCTGGTGAATTGCTTAATTTTTTTCTCTATCGAATAATTTGACTGAATTCCACCGAGAAGCACAAATTCATTTAAACTTATTTCTCAATGGGCAATAATCTTATTGGAAACGATTTTTTCTTAAATTTATCTTGATGTTTCATTTCATACTGAATTTCTTATTATTATTTCTATATGATTCTCCTATGTTGCCAATGAATACCTAAATAAATCTAAAAATCTAATTCTGACTGATCAATAACAACGGGTGTGGCAAGTTGATTAATATTTATACGAACAAGGCATACGAGAGTACATACGAATACGATACATACGTATACATACATAAATGTTTACATGCAAGCAAGGCTCATTCGGTGCTTCATTTGATTAACTCCCGACCACGCTCGTGAACGGAATAAACAGTTACTGGAAATGTGAAATCTCTACAGCTTCACTTTCCGCGGCGTGATTACCCTCTTTCTTCACAATACCTTGAAATCGGAATAGCAATTAAAGATAAAGCGTTGAACATTAAAAATACGAGTTCTGCTACCAGAAGATACTACAAATAATGTTACTTCATCTAGTTACTGACTACTTCTCAACTTTCGTTCCATTTTAATATCAAACTATCTTAAACCTCAAGGAGATCCTATTTTTCTTTGGATAATTACTCGTACTAAGGATGACTATTGCAGTGGTTGCACGGATTACATAGATTAGGTAGATCGCGAATTAATAACCCTTATGAAATGCAGCTAGCAAAGATGACATTTTAGTACCTATTCAATTCCTTTTTATGTATTCTCTCAGTAAATTTAAAGATTTGTTTGTATATGCAACGATTCACGTTGAACGCGAATAATTTATTGTTACTGAAGGAAGAGAAAAACAAAACCGCGTAAATTAGCGCCGGAAATGGCAGCTCAAGTCATCTAACGGCACACCACAAAGTTGACACATCAAAGACGACGAACCGGCAGCTGAGTGAATTCAGGTTTGGGGCCATAAACAATATTTCTTGGATTTCGTGGACTGAGGATGTAGAAAAATATTGAATTCTATCGAAACCGGTTGATATCGGTGCTATTGGCAACAGGCGGGAATTAATATTAACCACGACATATCGGATTGATTTATTATTTTTGAACAACGTTGTGACACTGTGAAATTAGAAAAAAAATATTCCATATTGCGGATTCTAACAACAAGAGCGTGATTATGCCAATAGGACAAGTCAAGTAGTCTTGAAATATAAATATAATATGAGACTTTGATAAGTTAATACATCGAATTACGTTCCGTGTTGCTGTGACGGGTATCAGAGCTGATCAGGAGATTGTGAATTTATTGAATGGATAATTAGGTACAAGCTGATATTGTTTATGGTGTATCTAACAAGTACTTATGTACATAACAATATATGGGTTAAAAACACGAAGTAGAGTTCCATGAAATAAGAGGTTAAAATACCCCCCTCTAACGGCAATTAACGGCAATTATGTGGATTTTGCATAACTCAATCTCCAAAATCAAAATCGGGTGTGGAAACCCTCACGACCTAGGGGTCGTAACCGCTTCAAATTACCTAATACTGTCCAGTAACCTAATACCAGATAACCTATTACCAGAAACACCTTAATACTGGAATAACTGTTTTGAGAACTTTTAGGGCCTCCTTGTCGCCTGCCATTCGGGATTCCGTGATAATAGTTTGGCTGGGACTATTCCAGGTAATACCAGGTAATAGGTTCCGGAAAACGAATGCGTGAAAGGTCGTGAAACTGTCGACAAGTTATTTGAGTGAGTGGTACAAGTATGTTATAGCCCCGCCAATATCGATTGTATCGATTATCTCAAATACATCGATCCTTGTGCTATCGATGACGGCTCAATATGGCGCCCGGCGGATCTCGGAGGCTCCCGTTATCATTCGAGTTCTATTTCTATCGTCTTATGCTTGTCATTTCACAGTGATTATTGTGTTCAGTAACATAGCCAGTAGTGTAGTGAGTTCTTCTGATGGTGGTCACATATTCCTGTAGTGTAGCGCTCCTTATGCTTACTTTCGTTGGTTGCACTGTAGACTATTGCCTGACTTTTCAATAGGTAAATATTAATCTTTCACTCTTATTTTTCGGTGTCCTTACAATGGTCTTCCCGTATTCATTTTGAATGTTGATATCGGCACCCGGGATGTAGGCATCGGGACGCCATATTGAGCCGTCATCGATACCACAAGGATCGATGTATTTGAGATAATCGATACAATCGATATTGGCGGGGCTATAACATACTTGTACCGAGTGAGTATTGGGTTAGTTTCGAGTAACAGCGGCGGTATGATAATAGGTTGTTGTATTAGGTTATTTTGGTAATAGGTTACCGCGATTCGAGAACCTTTCCAGCGCCCAGCGGGTTTCCAGTCCTAATACCGCAACCTATTACCTGATGTTCGCTGTTACTCGATATCCTATTACCAAGAAATAATCGTATTAGAAATAGCCATGCCTACCACGACCCTAGGATCTGAAAACACCAAATTATGTTCCGTCTCTATTTCCATGTTTTTATCATCCAGAGTGGGGAATGCACAATATGTAAGGTATTTTCAATTTTAAGAGGCGTACCGAAAAGTTTGAATGAAAGTTCCACAAAGACCTCCAAGGAGTGCGAAGCTGGATATGAGCACGAGGACTACGGAGAAAGGCACACGGAAGGTTTTCAAGAGCAGAACAGAACCACAGGGGAGTAATAAAACTTTCGGGACCTCCGTCCTTTACCTGAGCCAAGGCAAGTGGCTGGCCCTCAGGCTCCATTCATCACTCCTGGCCAACAACTAACAGCCCCTCCTCCTTATCACACCCACTCACGCACACAGATCCGTGTTCAACACACACGAGTCCCTCTTTTGCAAATTCATTCTATCTCATGCACATGATGAAGTAATAACCGGATTCCACTCCATACGACGACATCCTCGTACTAAGGACGATAACTACCACGCTGATAGAACTACTACATTTACTCACAATACAGCGAAAATCATAATACAAGTTCAAACGGTTATTTCGGACAATATATCAACTCACCAATGTATTACTCGTTACTATATCACAGCCAGATTGGAGCACTAAGCATCACACCAGACGTACTAGCCTCTTAGGGTGTGAATTAGCTCCTTCAAACCTCCACCTTGCGTGGGCACCACAAATGGTAGTGCTTAGATGTTCCTACCTCATTACACACCAAATAAGTAACAAAAATGTTCACACTAGAGACCTTATTTGGTGATAGTGAAAATTTCGATTCTAGTATGGAACCATTTCTTATTCATCGGAGTGACGGGAATTGCAGAACTTCTGAAGTTGCTTGATGACGTCGTATTGCAGAGGAATATGAGATAATATGTATCAATGTTTACGTAATGGAGTAAGATCGTGAATTGAACGAGTTATTATTGAAATCGAGACGACGCGATCCGAGAGAAAATTAGGAGTTGAATGCAAAAGCGTTTGGAGTAACAGAGAAGGCGAGAACGCCTTGAGAGCTGGGCGCGGTGCTCTATTGGAACAGGACAAACCAGCTTGGGAGCTTCTCCTAATGAATAAATCTAAACTCGCTAGAGAGTAAGATCTCATCTGTTAGAGCGAAACAGGGTGGGGAGGGGCATGCACATACTGAGCCGTTTCCAACCAATAAAGTTATCTGGGTAGTCGGCCCATATAGGGGATATCAGATCAGGGGAGTTCGCGTCCAAGAGGACTCCGATATCTACAGACACCTCTATCTCGAAGCAACACCTTCCCAGACAGGCTCTGAGGCCACAAGATTTAAGCCTTTTTCGCTCGAAAAGCCCCGATAGGCAAATGTAAAGACGACCACGGCTTTTTGTACGACCAGCGTGTTTCATTGCACGTACATTGATCGACTATTAGTGCCGTCGGAACGGTGATTATTTTCCACCTCCTGTTCAATCGATGAGAGATTCGATTAGTCCTCCATGAGTGGTTCTTTGATTCGTTCTCATTTATCACCAGAGATAAAGACAGTCCAATTTCATCATAATGCTCCTTCAACTCTTCATGGGCCCTTTCAACTCCTATGACCGAAAAGTGCTGCTCTTGCATAAAATGTCTTCAATATTTTTCGCCGGAGATTTCTATAGAATGACCTCATTGAATTCACATCCCCAACAGCTGTACAGAACCAGCAGTCACGTGAAAACCCCCAAAAAGTATGCATAAAACTCAACCGCTTTTGATTAAGTACATACAGCAAAAACCGAGACCTGAAAAATAGAAAACTGGTTTCAACTCACTAATTCGAACTCCCATAGTGGGTGCGCCAAGAATTTCTTGGACTATAATAAGTAAGGGGTTGAGAAGTAGGTACTCATCAGAGGCGTAGCATCAGGGGAAGCGCAGGAAGCGGCGCTTCCCCACAAGAAATGAAGAATGTAGGTAGAAGTTGAATGATAAAAAAAATTATTGCGAATAACAAAATATTTACTCAACAGTAAAACATTCAATCGCTAGCTCCTGACTGTTTTACCATCGAGCAGGGCAGCGCAGGCTACCTGTGGTTACCCTTGTAATGCGCAGGCGTCGCTTTCGCTATCCATGTTCGTTCAGTTTTTATCTTCCTAAAATGAACGTTTAGTCGTTTAGTTCGTAAGGTAACAGAACTCAAGGGCTCGTCAAGGTGAGTACACTACAAATTTTAACGTTGAGAACTACAGTAGATAGTTATGGTCCTGGGGGAGGGGTTGAATTGAGTGCGGTACCCCCATATCCAGAGCCACGCTACGCTCCTGGTAGTCATTGATACCTCAACGTGAGAACAACAAGAAATCTGTTTAAATTCAAAAGGTTATTATTTCTGTGTTATCGATCTCGTTAACGGTATTAATAATTAATTATTGCAATTATTGCAATCATCGAAGATTAAACAATGATCATTCCACCCGGGAACCTGTCCTATACTTTTCAGGAGGTAAGACACATGCTTGAACTACTACCTATAGAGTGATTTACTGAACGAAAGCCATTAAAATGTTAAACACAGAAGTAATTTTCAAAAGCTGAATGTTTTGTAGTGTTCAATAACAATTATTGTCTACCATCCTGCATGATCAATCTCCCTTCAAAGGACTCCGATAGGACACAAACTAGTTTCAAAAATACCAAATGGGAAAGCGATAACATCCAATAAAACAATTCTGAGGGACGAACAAATTGGCATAGAAGCTTTTAATGAATTAATTGTGCCCGGACAAATGAGCTTTTACCCGTATAAAAATGAACAACAAAAAGTCCCTGAAAGTACTTTTTTGTAAGTTCGCAATTGAACAATCGTTGAGCCAGTGGAAAGATATAAACAGGGTGTTCTACAATAACATTATTTCTCGGCGATAAAAAACCTTTTAGAGATTGCTGAGCATTATTTTTTTCCTCCTTCCTTTTTTCTATTGGAACTTTCTTCGCTGGTTTATTAGAAACAATAAAACGTGTCCCGGGGAACTTTACTAGTTACCTATCGAAGCAAATGACGAAATCAGCGGAGAATATTCAAAGATAAATCCCAATAATCGGCAAAATTATTGGGCACTAAACGTTTAATAAGAAAATTCAAGACCAGTGGAGCGTGTAGTACTAAAACATAAATCAGTACCAATTTGAGTCATAAATCCCTTTGGGAGATCCCTGGGGCTGTATTTCACCTTTCCTTAGAGAAGTTTTTTTTATTTTTATCTATAGCGCCTGGGTAATTTCTATGGTTAAGTAAGTATAACGCTTATCGCGTCGGTAATCAAGAAAGGAGACACCGCGATAGTTAGCAGCTGATTTCAAACATTCACACAGGTCGTATAATTTTTGCGGTTATGGAAAACCAGATGATTCGAATTGATCGTGGAAAACGTCGACGGCAAAGTTGAATGGTACTTTCTCCTTCCAATAAATAGTTATGCCTTACAGAATCAAGTATTTTTGCTTAATTTTTGACCGTCCACCGGAAAACGTACCTTAGCTTCCGGAAGCAAATTTTTCAGCAGAGCGAAAATAAGAAGTCAGGGTCGAAAAATCGACATTTCGGGTTGTTATCGATTTGTATAGGAAATATAACGTAGTTTCTGAACCGTTCTATGAATCGATTACTTAGCAATTAAAAAGCGATTACCGATACGTTGCTGAAGCGTCGTCTGAAGATGAAGTAGAACCTCCATCAACCCCTTCTCCAGCGGAAAGGAGGTACACCAGACGCGCAAAGAAAAATTGATTCAATATTCCTTTAAAAAAATGTTAATAACCTTTATTAACCTTTTTCTTTAATTTTTTTTCTTAGTATTTAAATTCCTTTTTGTTTTGCACTCTTGTTCAACAAAAACTGGTTTTCTTTAAATAAAATTTTAAGTAAGTCTCGATAGAAGAAATATTTCTTTGACCCCCCAACATTCTGGTTCCATTATTATGGTCGCAACAAACTAGGAATGTAGTAAAACAATTCAAAATGAAATAAAAAGAAGTCAAAACGTCAAAGACATTCAACACAAATTTCTGCGATTGACCCAGTCTCAAAAGAAAAATCCATCTTTTAGATGGAAACCTACTCTAATACACTAGTGCAACAATAGCACTAGTGCTAATTTAAAAAAAAAATCAGAACCAGGTTGAAAAGGTGAGAAAACCACATCAAAACCGCTTCATAGGTTCAAAAAATGATACATTTTCAGCGGATAAAGATATACTGAAAAAATCTGAGAACGGCATCGTGTTCAGACCCTTCTCGTCTCTCAGAAATGACAATAAACCCGATTTCAAAATCCGGAAGCTAAGGTACGTTTTCTTGTGGACGGTCACATTTTTATTATTTCTGTGACAATTTTCATGTCAATCGTAAGTAATAAATGCAAGCTAAATTTGGTTCTTCCAAAAATGTCTTTTTAAAAAAGGTCTTTATTCTTGATCACAAGTTACAGAGGAGAGAATGACAACTGTGAAGCTAACGGTCTGAAGCGTAAACACCAACTGCCTTGCCGCGCAGGGCTGGCTCCTTATATAAACTCGAGATGCTGATGTCAGCTAGGATATTATCTCAATAGTAGTAAGCAGATTTACGTAAGGGAGCTGTACATAAGTTGCATGTTAATACCGATTTTTTAGCCAATTTCATAATAAACGAGAAAAAGCAATATATTGTAGAGAATTTCCGGATTATACAGCTCAAGCCATCACAGAGGTTCCTTGTCCTGTTTATCAACTTTCAATTCATGCATTTGGAGGATGAACATCTGGTGACAGAACCGCACCGAAGCATTACATTGTATTTCGGCTCATTTCTCCAATTTTATCTTGTAGGACTTCCTGTATATCATCTTAGAACAAACTGTTGTAGAAGAATTTCCCACAGTTTTGTTCCTAAATACTTACATTCTATTATGGGAATCAACGATAGGAATTTTTTGGCTGAAGGAAACCTGCAACTACGGTAAGGTCACGGTAACCGACATACGCGAATTGGTAGCACCGCTCGAAAAAATTAGAGGCAGAAAAAATAAAAATTGCAGAATAGCTCGGTAACGGTGAGGTCTAATGTGGAGCCCCGACGGCCACCCCCTTTTCAGGTTGACCGCAAATTCGTCTGATCCGATACGCGAAATCGTCTCATCTTCTCAGGAATGGAGAAAAAAAGATAAATCGACCGACGAGATTTGGTTCTCTTCTTTTTGGTCTAAATGCGGTCTATTGAACTGGTCGATTGAAAAAACGGAAAGCTCGGAGATGGCGAAAAAAACTCAGGAACTCATTGTGAAAATCACTCCTCTAGGAGGAACCGCATGTGTGCAAATTACGTATCAGACCAGAAACGTTCAGTGGAGGGAGGTTAGTAACTGTACGAATTCAGATGGGTACGTCGAGGCTCATTGAATGTTGCTAAATATATAAACTACTTGGAGCGCCTATGTCCCTATGAGTTGGTTCAGAAAGGGGATGGCACAAAAAATAAATTTAGTGACACCAGACACTGAGGGAACAAACCACTTTTCGAACCTATTTTTGAAAATAAATTTAGTGACACCAGACACTGAGGGAACAAACCACTTTTCGAACCTATTTTTAAAAATAAATTTAGTGACACCAGACACTGAGGGAAACAAACCACTTTTTGAACCTATTTTTGACATTTTCAACCAACTCAAATCACCCCAATATGAGAACATAAGATTCGGCTGACCCCCTACTTGGAAACAATGTTGGTGAACTCAACATACATCTAGCACCTCGAAGTTTCACTGAAAACTTCTCCAAACTCCGCTTTCCAACGGTCTACTTATTATCATTACTATAGTAATATTTCCATAAGAGAATTGAATTTGAATGTGAGAAAACGGGGATGATTGGGGGGGTGCTGAACGAGCTATTCAATTCAGCGGGAAAAAAGTGGCGGTGAGATGAACTCCTCACGTTCTGAAGGAGTCAAAATCTTCTCAAATTATCTCAAGTACCTAATAATCATGTTTCTTCATCTTCAAAGTGCCCCGTTTGAGAACGGAATAAGGTATCGCAATTCTGACTTCACCATCGTCTTCAGCGTAAATGAACCTGTACAATGAGGTGTCACTTGTCATACAGATTCATTTTTGGAACTTATGGGTAACCCCCCCCCCCCTCCCTCCCTCCCTGAGGAAAATTTCTAAAATCTAAGTTTCTCCAACAAATTTGTTGAATTTGCTTTGATATTCACCAATTCTCGCCGAAATTCCGTTCTTACCGCAGGAAGCCATAATGATTGTGGCAAATAAAATTTGAAAAAAAAAAAAACAAAACATTCTTCTAAAGAAAGAAGCCCGAGTAAATCCACGCAACAATAGTAAAAGAATGCCAAAATCACGGTATTTGTTTACTTGGTAATTTCGTGGAAAAAATCTAAAAATATGCCTCAAAATATGTCTAGCACCTGGCAAATTTCCTAAAAACGTTTCCTGTGTCAGCTCTCAACCGGAGTCCCAATTTCACTTTTACATTCGTATTTTTATGAGTTGAAATGAAATTTGGATGTGCCAAGTTGTTTTTCCGGCAAAAATAACCGAGATATTCTTCACAGTTCATCAGCTCTAACCTGACGACGGAATGAGATACCGAAACTGACTGCACCACCATGTTCAGCGTTGAAAAATCTATAAACTGAGGTATTACTCGGCAAAAATAAAGACAAATTGTGTTATAAAACCTGAAAAATTGGATCATTTGACATAAAACCAGTTATTTCTTGGAAAATTTGCTCTTACAGCCATGTGGTTTTTGCACGGAATGAATGGGAACATGTTAACCAATATCTATAACTGATGGTGCATACGATTTTATCCTCCTTCGTTCTTATAGGAGTGGCTTCAGGGATATTGAAAAAACATCGCGGTGTAACTCCATAATTTGAATTTTCGGCTGCTGGCGGCGACTTCGAAAAAAAAATCCATCTTTTCAAGGTATAATACATATAATTTTTCTCCTTTTTTACATCTTTAATGATATTCAAGAAATGGTTTCTTGGTGAAAACTTATTAATCTTTTTCGGGCGAAGGAATTCTTATGGAGAGGCCGTAGATCAGGGTTTTATAATGCGAGGGGGCACCTTGGAATCGGTGTGATAAGCGCGAGACATGAGGCAGCCGAGGGTCCGCTGGGCATTCATCATTTACCGGAGCTACCGAGAGTCCGAGGAGGTGATTCAATCTTCCGCCAAGCCCAATATCTCATGCTTCCCTAGCGCAGGCGCATACGAGTTCGTATCGTAGAAACACCGTTGTTTATATTTTTAGAAAATTTTCGAATGAAAAACAAAACGGACCCTCGCAAGAGTCTCGAACCTTGACATGAAAATGTCTTTGCTTGACACGTTAGTTTTTGTGTAATTTTTCAAGTTTTTCGCTTCTTCTTGTTCCCGTGTACGCAGACGTACGCAGACGTCTGGACTGTGATAGTGGATGACATGATCACTAAACGTTGCAACTCCAAGATTTGTTCCAAGTTCAATCCTAGGTACTCATATCCGCACATTTTTGGTCCTGAATTGATTCAAAACTCACGAAACAACTCACTTCAACCATACTGCAAGCGATAGAATAGTGGTAATAATATTATATCCCCATGCTAACAAACCCCGCAGCAACTACGATCAAACGTATTTGCGCATGATGGAGTAGGATTATTGTCTGGAATCCTCATTAAGATTGGTAATGGGGAGAGTTGGACGCCAGAAGAGGCAGCTTTGTTAGAAGAGGCAGTCTAAATCAATCTTGAAGACTAATGCATAGGTATTTGGGGTACGTCGGCGTAGTTGCGTTTGGGGCAATGATGGGAAAACGCAGTGACTTTGGGTCAATAAGGCAGTGCTTTTGGGTCTAAGCTATATGGAGAAATATCAAGAAAATTCAGTGACTTAGGGCCAAACGCCCTGGCGGGCACACATTGAAAGACTTGAGTGCTGCAAAACATTGAACTTATTAAATGAGGAGCAGCGAACTGAAAGTATTATTGAATGAGAAATTATTCGTGTTATCTAACCGCAGTGAGTATCGTAGTAATCGATAACATCACGAATGTCAGTATCGTTGTAGCGGTTACTCACTGCCATCAGATACATTGAAATGTCTTTGTTGGATTTCTTTTAGTACATCGTTGAGTACATGAACATTAGGTTTTGGTGAATAGAACTGTCAGTTGAAATCGGTATGGAAAGCCTCCGCTCCATTAGTAGTTTTCAATGAGCTCTACAGCAGCACAAATTTCAGTTGGAAAAGAGCAGCCCTCTTCTATGTAGTATTTAACATCCATAGCCTCCACAGGTGCATTTTCCATTTTTCCCAAACGCATTGCAGAGCGTTGAGCCTACGCTAGCCAGATTTCACTTCAGATTGCCCCAAACGCATGGACGTCTGACGAAACAAAGATAAATCTGAAACTTGTTGTTTTGCTCCTTATTGTGTTGCTGTTTACCCTCATTTTTTCATCCTGTACAGCTCATCTGCCACTGAGGGTACGTGCGTCTGGTTAACATGAAACTATTCTATACAATCTGACGATTCCAACGAGCGGTGAACGATTACCGTGGGATGCACACAGATGGAGTTACAATTACTTAGTTACGCATTGGTTGTACGTGAAAATCATGTTAAAAGGAGGATGTCACAAAATCTTTACACAAAATCGGGGGGGTCAGAGCAAAGACATTTTCATGTCAATAAGCAATCGCGGCGGGTTCAAATCGTAAGGCGTTATAGACGGTATCGAACAGGAGTTACCTACTTAATATGAAATACCTCGACCGATTTGGGTTGAAACAATGTGAATTGAGAGGAGATGGATGGGGTAAAAAACATCCTGCGCTTCGCTTTTTTTATATTTAAGAACGTTAGAAAGTATGTTATGAACTAAAAAAATCAATAATAGAACAGCAATGGAGTCTGGAGTTTTCTTGATATTTCACACAGAACGGGAGAGATGTTTGAGATTTTACTCAATTGGGTGAGAACATAGCGCATCAAATAATGTCACATCGAATAGTGCGTTTAACGGCCCGACAGCCAGTTTTATGGGTGCAGATAAGTGGACCTTAACAAGTTGTTTCTACCATTTAAAAATAATAAGGTGGTATACCAGTTTGTTGCAAGCCGTGCACGCAATTTTCTCCCTGTAACGAGAAATAAAGGCAGTCTCTAGTTTATGCATGTGTTAGTCCCATAAAACACCTACCCTAATGATTGTAATTGAGTGTTATTATGATTTGGAGTACTCCCAATCAAAATAAGGCTATACGGCGCATAGAACGCTAGCGAAATGAAACGGCCTGATCCAAGCAGGTGGCTGTTGTAAGAAGAACAGGTAGGTAGTATCACCAAACCAACAGAAGCTGTGACAGCGACGTTTGCAGATGACACAGTAATCTGACAGTTGGTCCCACAGTTGAGGAAGCCTGAGAAAACTACAGGAATCCGTGAACAGTACCCAACCAAAAAATGGAGAATAAAACTCAACGGAGGAAAGTCAACACACATTAACCTTAGATATAGATACAGATTATTATCAGATCAGCCGTCACTTTCAGTGGAGCTAAACAAGCAAAATTTAATGTAAGTACATACGCTTTCTTAGGGAAGCTCCTCACACATCAATCAGAGGCCAAGTTACCTGCGAAAAAAAAAAAATTAAAATGAAATCTCTGCCTACTACTATTACAACCAAGATCATTTGGAAACCGTGTATATACCGAGTGTAATGTGGTTAAATCAAAACGTTGGATGAATGTGCAAATGAACCGTGGAGTTACAGTGAAGTGATTGAAGCTAAAATACACGAGCCCTACTTATTGACAAATTGGCACAGCCCAGTTTTGCCTCGGCAACAACCCAAGATTTTTTTTCTTTCTTTTCATATTGGTGGGATGGTCGGAAATTCATTTTTGCTTTATAATAAAAATTCAGTCAGGCAGCATGGTTTTAAGAGCAAATTTTCGAAGAAATAACTGAAAGTGATTTTTGGTGTGTTTTGGCAGTAAACTCAGGATGTTCTGAAACGGATTTTGGTATAAAAATTCGAGGCATAAACATTTTGGACCGAGAACAATAGTTTTCTTTTCTTCAAAAATTCTTCGAAAAAACGACAACGAAGGAGAAGTTGTAGATATTTGTTGAAAACATTGAACATTGTAGACGTTCTTGTAGAACACAGCACTTCACAATACGAGGGGTCCATGGGAATCCAACTCCAAGAGTTTGCAGCAGTATTGTTTATGGTAAATAAAACCACTCATTTCCCGAATTTGTTCATATGCTTTTCAAAAACATTTTTGGCTTTAAATCGTAATCCAACAGGTGAACCAAATAGCATTGTAAACAAAATATTTATGTAGTAAGTATTAAATAGTCGGGATGGATCAGTTGGAGTGTTTCATTAATCTCCATGTTTATTGATGACTGTCATCTTTAACAGAGGGTAATTCTTTGCTTTACCGAGTGTAGAGGTTTATTAATTTCCATCAATAATCATTGTGGTCTCAATCCAAGTCTTTCTTAATGATCTGTACTTGTGATTTGATGATGAAATAAAGATGAATGTATCGATTGGAAGGTGAAGAAAGAACCAACCAATTAGCCAAATTTTAGGAGATACTAAAAATGAAGATTGAAGAAAAAATACGAACAGTTTTTGCTTGGTAATAGCACGGAATACAGCTCTGATGAGAACGCGAATTAAAGTTGGTTAAAAATCAACACGATAAGTCTTCTCGAGATGTTCTCAAAGGAAAAATCGTCAACTGCGGGTCCGTCGACTAATTGGAGTGATTAATCCAGGTTGGCGGTTCGCTCACGAATCAATTAGAATTAGACGACGGCTGGTTCCAACCCTCCTCTATTATCCTTCCGCGGCTATCACCTCAGGAATTAACATCAAAGAGAGTGCGAGTGAAGAGCGATGAGTGATGCTAATCAACACCCAGTGCGATCAAAATTAAACCAACGTATCATCCGTCACAAATCATCCCGAGCGACCAAGATTGGCGTTGTCGAAAGGTTTTCTGGCAAACGTGCGTTTCCTGATGGAGGAATGAAATTCATAATTATGTAGATAATATGAAGCCACTTCTTGGGATGCAAAATGTAGTTCAAAAACTCCGCAAATTCTTCCACAACGGTTTATCATCATCTGTACAGATCACTGGTGTGTATGCCACTACTATGAGATGCCTATTATAGTTATAATAACTGAACAAAACAATTTGACTTATGCGCTAAAATATTTGTTCAATCAGGTGATCAGATGGTAATTTCCCAGATAGGTGGTGGTGCAACTTAGCTGTTCATGTTATGCAACTCAGTTTTGTGTACCAAAGAAAATTATTTGGTTTATGTAATTTTCTTTTCTTTTGAAGTGAGCACATGAAAATAACTACTTAATGGTCGATTGTGGTAATGAAACATTGGAATGATCAGTAATGCCGTTTTATGATAGGGAGTACGGAGATAGGAATCTCCAGAACGGTTCCGCTCATTCCAGGCAAATACCGTACATGTTTCAAACGTATGAGCAACGGTCAGACGTAATCAGATAATAAGATGTTTGTCATATCGCCTATCGTGGAGTCGATGCAGTATATTATGAACTGCCCAGGCAGCATGGGAGTTAGACTCAGCTTCGTTCTGTTACAGGGAAAACGGTAAGTATCTATGAGGTGATCGAGTTTTTATCTTGCAACTCCACAGGGGAAAGACCGGTTTCTCATAAATTAATAGGGAACATGGAAGTGAAACTCAACTAACACAAACGGTTAGGGCATGAAGAGAGGGGAAGTGCAACTATCAGGAGCACGAGCGAAGGCTCAAGTCGACTCCACGGCCTTTTTGATCCCCAATGTCCAAATTAGGTGTCATAATCTCCCAACGAAGCCCATAACCGCAAAATCCAGATTCCTTTCGTATGTTCAGCCCTGCCAGCATCCCTCCTTCTTCAACTTCGTACTCCCTGAGTTCGCTGAGTCCCACCAGCATCGCACGGCGCCATTCAAACCGTCCTGGGGCGGGGTGGAGGATGCGATCTCATCACCGGTCGAGAACAACTCAATTACAACTGGTCTTTTTACTCACTTCAAAGGCGGAGTTGCTACTTTTTTCTTCACCTTCCACCGACATCAAGGCTTCTCCTCTTTTTTTCCAGGCACTTCTCATCTTCCGAGGACTTGTTGCCAGGTTTTTCTCAAGATGGCAAAGCTCGCACGGTGCTAATAACGATCGGTAGTAAACACACCGAGCATTACTTAAGAAGGTAAAAATCATTTGCTAAGGAGATAACATATTTTCACTTCCAACTCGGCTTGAAGAATCTCCTGACAAGTCCTTTAAAGTAGCTTCCACTTCTGTGGTTTTATGTGAATATTCAAACACGTAGACCAGCTTACGACACATAATTCCATTTGAATACAACTATTTTCCATTTAGATCAATTATCTATGAGAGAAACAAATAAAGGTCGTATAGCCTTAACCACTCCTGTGTTGAGCACATCCATTTGTGATGTAGTTTTACGCAAGAAGCATCAAAGAGCAAAAAAGCATCACCCTGTACTCAATGTTAGGCATGGGAAATTTGATGAAAAAATCACTCTTTTTTCATCTTTAGACCACTTAGGTTAAGTTATTTAGCATGATGAGTCATCAGAAAACCAATCAAGTGTGGGATAATGTTGGGTAGGTAGTGCCTTATGCAGGAGGTGATGTGGTGATGCAAGAGAAAGTTATCTATTCGATGTTGTAAAGTTTGAAGTTAAGTATCACGATACAAGTTGTGGTGCTTTGAATTTACTCTTGCTACAAGGGTTTGGCTGTCTTTCCCTCAGCCATTTACTTGTTTTTCACTTAACATGGTGTTGGCGCCAAAGGGGTGTGTTGCTAGTTGTGCAATCGAGCTCAATAGCGAAGCTCGAGTTCTCACATGGGCTAAGTCACTTTTTTGGCCGAAATGAGTTAGGAACGGGGAGAAAACCCCCAAAAAATCTCTTTTAAACTAATCGGTTTTACCGTCAGACCGACAGGTTTCGTGCAAATCAAAAAAAATATGTCCACATCTTTTGTCTTTGTTACTGGGCACATTACGTTTGCCCGTGTAATTGGAAAAAGTGAGTTAGCCCATGTGGGTTCATGAGTGAAGATTTGCTAGTTTACATTTAAAGATACTTGGATGAAACTTTTCATGACCCCAGGTCGAGGGAAAGGGGTTGAAAATAAATTTTGAAACATTTAAAACGTCATATATCGAAACTTTTAAATGCAAGGTGTAGTTTTTTGTGTACGTTTAAATATTTTTTAATTCAGAGAATTTTTCAAGACCATCTGTAGCTTTCCACGACAATCTGTTCGCTTACATTGAGCCCTCAAAGGTTGAGCCAATGAAATGCCTTCAATAAGAGCTAGTATCAAACGGCGGCAAGTCCGGTCAACTGTGTTTCTGTGGAGCGGCTGATTCAATCAACATCATTTTGTCCCATCGAGTTGCTTGTTCTGAGATACTTTTCGTGTCTACGGAATGAAGGATATTTCGAAAATTTGGTGCATAGGTACTTAGTGTTATTATTGTTACTATTTATTGCCGACGTCGGTAGGTACAAGTAGAAACCCCAGTACAAAGTGAATACAAACCAATAAAAATTAATTCTTAATAATTTTCATCGCATATAAATTCTTAATTCGTCATTTACATCAATAATTTATTAACCACCACTGAGGTAGTTCTGACCCTCCAATACCACCGTTTTTGTCGTTTTTGAACAAATATTTTGGCGCATTACTCAACTTTTTCCGTTATAGATCTTACAAGGCAATTGTATACACAGCAGTGATCTAGTTCGAAGGGATGATGATAAACCGTCGTGGAAGAATTTGCTGAGTTTTCATTCCCCTTTCAGTGCACGCTTTTCTCTAGTTATATGCAGGGGGAAAGAAATTTCAAATTTCTCAACCGACGGAGTTGATGTTTATGAAAATAATTTTGATTCATTGGTAACATACGAGTTTTATAAGAGCCAATGAGTAACACGAAAGAGGTTGGTAAGTCGATATAATTGCAACAGGATGGGAACGTTAATTTAATCAATTGGGGGCTACAGCCTCGATGAAAACCAGGATGTTTGTACGGGGTAGGATTAACACAGGAAGTTTGATGATACGGTTATGCCCCGGGAATTCGCGGAAAAGGAATTCACTGGGTCAGAGGGTTCAGTGAGAGATGAAAATGACCGCAAAACGTGAAAACCCCGAGGGAAAATATACGAAGGGAATGAGATAAGGGCTGTGGATGGCGGTGGGCGAGGAAATACAGCGGGTTGAAAAAGAGAGACGGGGTTTCGAAGGAAGAAGTGGTGGAGGGTTGCGGCTCTCGCGTGTAAGACTGGTGACGGAGGCTGGAGTTAGTACGGATTGCGGTAGTGGAAAAGGAGTGGCGAGTGGCCTGTGGCCAGCGGAATGCCCTCACTCAAAATCCGGTAGGTCACTCCAACAAGTAATTCAACAAAACAGGAATCCGACGGAAATTATACGATTCGTCGATGTTGAGTAATATTATCCCTTATGGTTTACTTGGAACATGTTTTAGCCTTCACAAACCTGGCAAAAACCGTCCGTCCGTTACGCTAATCTATTTCTATGCTAATTTCTATGTTAATCACGAATGAAGCTGGTTGAAACCTCCTTAAGACTTAATGCTGCACAGGCCCCGATCAGCTGACTGGCTCCTAAAGCTGCTTTCCATGGTATTCAAACTATGGGCCTGTAATTTGGCATGTAGCCACCTTAGGACTTCAACTTGACGCTGCCCAGCATCGGCTGGATGGCTAAAACATGTTCCATGCTTATAGAAATTTAGCCATAATGCTCAAAATGCTTGGGGAATGGGGTCCATGAGTGGTGGGAGGGGGGGCAGTCCATCAAGTAATTCAACAAAACAGGAATCCGGCGGAAATTATACGATTCTTCGATGTTGAATAATGTTGATTTATTATTAACATGGAGGCCCGCAGGGCCGAATTTTCTATACTAAATCATTGGAGTCGTGCAAGAAAATGGTCAATGCCCTCAACATAATATTATGGTGGCTTACGTTTCAATATAGTGGCGGATTTATGGTGGGGGGGGGGGGTTCTACAGTGGTCATTGCACCACCTTTCGAGAGCCCAAAATTGGCAATATTATAGTTGCCTTATTGCCCAATTGCCTCGAACGTTTTGGCAGGAGAAGTCGGATTTCAAGATAGTGACACCTCCCAAAAAAAATCAAGGTCACTAAAAAGCATTGATTTGGTCAATGTGCAAGTAGGATTTAGGTTATTGTCTGTGATTCCCTAAACGAAAAAAATGCAAAAGAATGAATTAATGTTGTCTGCCAAATTCAATCCTCATGTCTATGGAACAAGGTGATAAATACTGGAATGAGTTCCAGTACAGCTTGAACAATGCTGGAATTTCCTGGTAAATGTATTAGAATTATTTCAAACACACTGATTGATACGAGCATTAACACAAGAACATTCCCTTCACCGAGAAATTGTGGATATTACAACGCGGATCCCACCAGGCTCTAGTAATATTTCGTGCTCCCTAACTGATCTTACTGCGCAAAGAGGCAGATTCGAAGGGTTCATGCGGTCATGACCTCCCTGGTGAGCCAAAAATCGGCAATATTATAGTAGTTGCCCAATGGCCACAAACGTGCCCAATGCCACGACATCTCGATTTTCGAAATATTGACACCTCCCAAATTTCGAGGGGTCGCTCAGCATGTCCACAGTAAGGCTGAGTTCGAACATGGAGTTCAAACGTTTGTTTGGCGTGCGAAAAGTGTTTTATAAAGAAAATGCAAGAAGCCAAATCGCTCTTGTTTCAAAATACCTTTCAATCCATAAAACGAAATTCGTCCGAACTTTGCCCTTTTGAAATGCTAAATCAACAACTTCAAACGAAACGCTACCTATTGTTTTTGGACGAATTTGAATAGATTTTGATTTAGCGTAATTATTTTTCAATACGTATACCCGAAAAAACGAACTCAGCTTGAATAAAACGGTGAACATTCAGGTTAGTTTTCACGTTTGGGCTGATTAAAATCAAACATGAATGAATTTCCAGCATTTTATGGATCATATGAATGAAAAAGGCATGATCAGTCACCGTTATCGCCCGAGAAGAAACTCTCCTCAACTCCCACTAAAGTGTGACGTGATAGTACAAAAACATTTAAAAACCAATTTTCCATCCACTCTTATATACCTATGAAAACCAAACATACTGTACACCTCAGGGATATGAGATATACGATTCCGTTATTGGCTCATTTCCAAGTCATGCAATGCAATATGGATAAACAATCAAGATCTGAAAAATGTTAATTCCGTTTTCGAAGAAATGATAGTAAATAAAATACAACAGTTAAATTCAGACCGAAATTACGCTGTATATTACCATGCAATGAACGTCGATTCGCCCGAACGAATTGGAACGACCCGATTTTTTTCCACCTTATTCGATTTAACTTAGCAACCATTTCGTGCCTCATTCACCCATAATTGGTCTAACCTTCGAAATAATAAAAACTTGAAACCCACGGAAGTTTTTTGTGAAATTCCACCATCTGCAGCCATTAGAGACCTTTGTGGAAACCAAAACTTGACTATAAAACACCGTAAGAGGAACGAAAGGATGAATTTATAACAGAATTTCTTTAGGTTTCGTAAAATCGAGTTTCACTTAATATCTGATTCCCAATACTTGATCACCATTTGACAGATAGTTTTCTTTACAGAAATTATAACCTGACAATCAATACTCCCAGATAAGGGATACGGTAATTAGGTCTCATTTGATATCACTCTAATTTACAAAGGATAAGAAGATCGTTTTTTTAGTGTCGACCATTTAGAAGCTCGGTTGAGAATTTGTTTTTATTGAATGTTTCGTTTGAAATGATCTGAGCAATTAGGAGAATGGAGAGCATTGAGGGTGCGGGAGCTGAATTGTACACAACGACAGAGGGATTATTTCAACGTGGATACAAAGTGGATTTTTGTTGTAACGAAGATCGAAAAATAAATATGATTTCTGGCGGAAACTCCAAGATATTTACAAAATAGAACCTACCGATTTCTTGTTTTCAAGTTTTTGTGTGCGTTTTGAAGTATGTTATTTGAAAAGATCGACATCATTAACTCCACGATTGTTCTCCGATTTGGTTGACTATAGAAACCATCCTGCATTAATAATCCAAAAATCGAACCGAGAATATTGAGTTTATGGTAGGAGGGAGAGAGACCACTGATTTATTTAACGCCTGTCTGGATGGCTCGATTTGAATGACTTGAGGATTTCATATTATCACTGGCGTTAAAAGGGCATTACCAACTAACACTACACCGTGCAACGGAAATCGAGCTGAATTATGTTTACATTAAATAAAATGTAAGACGAAAAAACACGAATGAAAATCAGACCTGTAACAAACTAAACAGTTAGTTCCTCAATCATAAATTGTTTATATGGGCTTTATCGTGGAAGTAGTCACACAAAAAAGCCTAGCAGACATTATCTACTTTATAACATACAATATCAGAATGTTGGCACTGTCATACAGTAACTGATTTTTGGATGTCGTAATACGGAAAACAGATAAAAATCATCGATGTTTCAGGTTACCTCACCGAAAAAAAAACAATCCCGATCCCGGAATTCTGGCTAAAAGGACCTCCTATCAATGGATCCTATCAAACCAGTTTTCGCCCGAAAAAAATCCGTAAACGCTCAGAAACTGTGACAGTAAAAACCTGATAAGAGCGCTGATAAGAGCGCAATCCGAAGGAATTTTTTTCGATCTTCATTTATTTCGTAGTTTCAATTTTTTTAATGACCGTTTCCGCTATTTCTGTTTCGCTCTATTTTAATAGGTCAGGCGAATATCTCGGGTTTACTAGGCTACTGGAATTTTTTCCCTCGCAAATATTATTTTTTCGCTGGAAACTACGATAAAACGAAGAAGAAAAAAAATCGATAATAATCGGGCGATTGTTCGTTTCACTCCGTTCAGAGCGAAATTGGACAATCGGACGGTATTTCAATCGAGAAGGCAGGTGGGTTACGATTGTTTCCCCCAAGCCTGCCAAGAGTATGGGCTTAATTTACCGATGATAATCTACCATATTATGGTAGATGGAGCCAATAAGTGAAAGGGTAAATTCCTATTTTGCTGGTGATGAATTTGATTTAACAATCATTATGGGCTATGTGTTTAAGGTGGTCAAATTCCTACAGCTGAATTATTACTCGTGCATATTAGTGATTATTGTGGGAGGTTATCCGACGTTGAGAATGTTGAACCCAATGAATTTGTAAATTGTAGTGGAATCTACCGTGGTAACAGTAAGGCTTCTATGGCTGGGCAGTATTGGTAATTCGTACGAGGAAAAAATCTACAAAGGGTTTCAACGGTTGAGGATGGCAGCAGAAATATATTTTTTTCGCTTGGAAACTACGATAAATGTAAAAAGAAAAAAAAATTGTTAATAATCGGGCGATTGTTTGTTTCACTCCGTTCAGAGCGAAATTGGATAATCGGACGCTATTTCAATCGAGACCGCAGGTTGGTTACGATTTTGGGCTTAATTTATCGATGATATGGTTAGCTAAAGCCTATAAGTGAAAGGGTAAATTCCTACTTCGCTGTTAATAAATTTGATTCAACAATTATTAAGGGGTAATCGATAATATGGGAGGTGGAGCCAATAAGTGAAAAGGTAAATTCCTATTTCGCTGGTAATGAATTTGATTCAACGAATACGAGTATTATGGAGTATAGGGTAAAATCCTATTTTGATGGTAATGAGTTTGATTCAACAATTATTGAGGTGTTCGAATTTCTACAGCTGAATTATTACAGACTAGTGATTATTGTGGGACCGTTCCCAATGAAAGTTCAAATTGTAGTGACTGTGAGAGACCTCACCATAGATGTATGGTTGGGAAAAACTGCTAAGGCTCTCAACGGTTGAAAATGGTAACAGAATCGGGTTCGGCAATTTTGCAGTCATGTAGGTATAACCCGAATAGCCGTCGTGAATTTCAATGCTCCACTAAGGAAACTGTCACTCAATGGGTGAACCATTAGAGCTCTACACCGTGTACCACCAGAAAGAAATTGTTTAATCGGTTTAATACAACCACTAGGAATAGTTACGCCCAATAAGTTGGAGGCTAGTTTGACTTTTAAACATTCGAGTATGAGTGCCACTAATTCCACACTATTTCCACACAGAAATACGAGCCTCGAGCCTGTCAATTCTGTGGCAGTTGGGACATGATCATCATGACATCTGTGCCTCTGACCTTTCATTGATTAATGTATTTACTGGTAATGTGTGATATATTATATACAGGTCAATCAAAGCGTAATTAGTTACTAATCAAGAAGGTAGTTGGTGGTAACCTACTACCGATAGTAACCTACTGATAGTAACCTACTACCGATAGTTACAAAGCAACCTAAATGAAATCTCACATATTCTTTCAAGATGCAAAAGGAGTTTTATAAGCACCAAACACAATTTCTTCATCGCATATTCTCCTAATGAAAACCTAATCAGTAAATTTTCACTACTCATCAAGTGACGTAGAAATCGATAAACGTTCCGCCGTAACGTTCAGACCGTCGATTAGATGTACCAAGATCGAACTACTTTAAATCGTTATACACATTCAGGGTTTTACGGGAATACCGTAATGAAACCAACGGCGGTCTTGCATAATATTTACCAAAGAAAACGAACCAGAGTTTCAAAACAGTTGTTTTTAATGACTCTTTTTGTTTGCGCCCACTGCGCGGTTCCGTGGAAACCTGTAGAAATGTTTATTGTGGCAAGGAAAGAGTTGAAAAATCCATATTCCAGGTTGGTCGTATTTAACGAAAACCGTTTATGGGTTCATAAAGCGAGTCGGATAAGACCGTTAATGCTCGAGATCGGGATCAAAATGGGTGAAAATGCATGCATGTGGATTTTTATTTTACTTCGCGCTCATCAATTTTATAGAGTTTTTTTCTTTAGAAGTTGGTTCAGTATATGACAATTTTTACGATAACGAAGGTACCGTTGTTTCTAAAGTGCATCCGAAGTTATATTGGTTTTTAGTAGAAGAAACAGCATGTTACCCTTTTATGGTTAGTAAGGAATCAAAAAGGCACAACGTAAGAAAGTTAGGTACCTCAAGGATTCGAAATAAATAAAATCGTGTGTCTATAACAACGATCCCACACTACACGTCTCACTGGTCCTCCGCAATAATTATTATAAACATCTAAATTAAATGATGTTACAACTACACGGTCAAACTGCAGTAAGCAATTCTTAATATTTACTGATAATCTACTTGGAGCGATGATTATTAACAACACCTGTTTGCATATTATGCATTAAAAATGAATTGATTTTTATTAAAATTGAATTGTTTTTATTAAAAATGAATTGATGAGAATTTCAAGTAAACATACTCGTAAGTGGATGTGGTACGAGTCGAATAACACAAGTTATTGAGACATACAATTTCCAATATTTATATCATTCATTCAGACGTCCAGAGACAGTGGCCACATCAAAAATACTCATAAATCATAGATGCCTTCCTGAGGTTTGTATATCGTATTTACTCGACTGCATTTGAATTGATTCAGGAAATTAAATTTCAAGTTGCGAGAAACTATTTAAATTGAGTTTTTTTTTTGTGGATGGTTACCCTTATGAATATCCACGAATTATTAGAACACCATCATTGACTCGGTGGCTTGAGTTGAATCAAATGATTTATTCATAGTGTTGCAAAAGTGAAAAAGGTTTTAAATTGTTATTTTCAGAAGAGTTTGATAATTTTATCAATCGTTACTCCATCGCACTTAGACCATTCATTTTTATGAGAAAAGAAAGATTTTCATGAGCGACCAACAAGTTTCGGACATTAATAATTACCTTTAAGAGATCCAAAATCTTAGATGAAAAATTCGAATGTACCTATAATATGATAAAGAGTAAAAATGTCAAGGGCAGTTCACTTAACTCGTAGGCGGCTCATTTCTATGTCGTGGATTATATTACATCCATCTAGGAGAACAATTTCAATTTAATCTGCAATGAGATAGAGTTGAATACAATAGTCTGTCATTTCAACCATCGTTTCGGAATGAAAAATTCAGTTTAATTTCTTGAGGAATCTTGTTTTGATTCAATAAATACCTACTAAAATAATTGGAGTGTTATCAATTTACTTGTCAATTATTGACATGTAGACACACGAGGTTTATCAATTATGGATTCAATAATGACTATCTATCTATAACCCAATACATTATAAGCGACTGTCGAGATAAATTGTAATTATTTTAAAGATTAGGTACACAATCAACCAAATACTACCCATTTATCAAAACTTCGGTACAAAGAGATTTCTGGATTTAAATATGCCATTAGGTACTCCTTCAACCGTAACTCTCCCCCTAACGATGTCCACGTGTTCAAGATCAATTTTCACAGTTATAATAGCTATCTGATTCATATCTGCTAATGTAATTCAATACAGAGTAGGTTCCACGACTGATTTGGACAATACATACACCACTCGCAACCAGTATTGTCCGAATCGGTATAACTATTTAACGCTACGTAGCATTTAACTTGATAAGTGACTGAAATAAGTTGAAATCTGCAGTAATTTCTAACAAAAATTTAAATTTCACCGAATTTCAAAATTAGCTAACGGGTATGGAAACAATAATTTTAATAGTTGCTTCGAGCTCTCTTCGAATTATAATCTACTCTCAGCTCACTCTTCTTTCATGAAACATTCAGCTACGGAAAAAGAAAAACGTGGAAGAAAAAAAGCCACAGTCATGCAGCATGGCTATAAAAGCGAATTTCGAGGGAATAACTTGTTTTATGTAAAATGTCTCCATTTTACCGGTTTTATAACAATTTTTTTAAATATTGTTGCCGAGTATATATATACCTAACACCTCACCTTCGTGTTCAGCGTAAAAAAACTCTTTAAAATGAGATGTCACTCGTTAGGCTGTTTCATTTTTAGGATTTATCAGGGATTTCCCCCCCCCCTTAGAACTCCCCAAAAAACCCCTTAGAGTGGCCCGGTTCTGAATTTTTTCTCAATTTTATCGAGAGTTTTCGTCTAGTATGATTTTTAGTGTCTTCCGCCAGTGAATTCAGAATGGTCTGAAAAATTTTGGATAGAACAAAATTGCTTCCTTTTCTTCGAAAATTCGCTAAAAGTGTAGTTCCCATGTTAGTTGGAATCATTTTGATGGAAAACAACCTCACTTCATCTAGTCAACACTCTCGGGCTAGTCGGTATTTGCTCTGTTTAATTAATAGCTAGCGTGCTCCACTGGAACATCTCCCGCGCTATTTAAGCCCCTTCATCCCCACTCTGTCTTCCTCTTCGGCCTTCCTTCGTAAACTGAATCATCACCCATGTCGCAGAGATAGTCACTGACCTATTTGCCACAATAATTGTCTATTGGCAGCAGTAACTGTCCCTGTAAAGATCCCTGCACAGCGTTCGATCCAGTTTATTTGCACGTACTTGGGTAGCGACAAATATGAATAATCAACTTTACGAAGAGGTAAAACAATGAGAAAAATGAGAAGGTGTGGACCAAAATTTGGACCAAAATACTATTTAATAGTATCGGTATCACAAGTAGAAGGTATCTGTGTACTTATTAGAATGGGTTGACTGACTATTAACAACACCTTAGTTTGCGAATTTCATTTTCATGTGAGGTATGATACACCTCAACACTGCAGGGTAGAAGATGCGGTATCATTGATATCATTTGCCAATGAAAACATCTTATAGGCTCATAACTGTACTACTAGTAGACAAATAACCTATTTGTAAAAGGTACACAGATTCGATTATAAACTAAATAAAATTATATTTCATCACGTCATCACAAATCAAGAGAGTGGTGGATTAGAATCCCACTTCGTGATCCATGCACCATACATGGTCATCAAACCACCTTGTGAAACAATCACGCATCATACCGTATACATTTATGCGTGACGTATCGTAATTACCCTGTAATTCGCACCGAATTAACCCTTGATACTGTCGCCAGCTCATACAAAATCCTTTGTTTCCTCCCTTCGTTAATTACGTACTCCTCGTATGAAAACTCGCGATAATTCGTGCTCCCCGTGTTTACTCAGTGACCTCTATGAGCCTACTGCATAAATTTGAACCATTAATTATGAATCTTCGACCACTGGTCATCTCATTCAATTCAGTCTCAATATCAGTTTTTGAAGTCGAGCTACGAATTATTTGTTCAAATTGAAGAACTAAATATTTTTGAAATTGTTTTCTGATGATTGTGATTTGCTGACACAATTTTATTTTCCATCAACCAAATATTAACATGAACAATTTATAGAGGCGGATTTAAAAAGTTCCAGGTCCCATTCGATGATGCCAATTTAGCAGGAACTAACAGTAAAAAAATACAATTTCATTACATATTTCGAATCAACCTGATTTGATTCAATCAACACAAAGTTGATTAAATATTCGGTTGCCTACGCGGGCTTTATTATCACAGACTATTATCTCAACATCGTCAAGTCGAAATAATTCTTTAGGTGTACCATGAAAAAACGAGATAAACCGTATCAGCTAAGAATTGAATGCCACAATAAGCACCACAATCAGTGAAGATTGGTAATGTTTATGGCAAAAATTAAATTTTGGGGAAAAGTGGGGAAAAATAGTAGCTGTGCCGTACAGTGATCAAATAAGATATTTAGATGTAGAATTACGTTAATACTGTAGAGATTACGTTCATAATGTAGAGGGATTTCTGTCAGTTAGAGATTACCTACTGCGAGTTCAAATGTGAATAGTATACACATTGAAAATTTTTCAAATGTGTATTTAATACTGAATTTTCAAATGTGTATTTAATACTGAATTTGGCTACAGTTACCAGATGTATCACTTTTCCACGAATTGAATTCCCTTCGTATGAATTCTCGAGTATTTCAGCCCATGACCACTACTTAATTGAGCAAGGAAATTCCCTATGTCCTACATACTTATCGATACCTAACAGGAATCTATAATAATAATTTTGTTAAACATTTCAATTGCCTAGTTAGTGTATGAGGACGTAGTAGAAAGAACTATTCTACACAGTGAATGGACTTCGAACAACATCAACCGTTCATTATTCTTGTATAATAATATAATATTATTATAGAGAATATTTGTTGGGTGATTCAATACGATGGATTGAGTAGATGATTAGTAATCACAAAAAACCATAAAAATTGCATATGTAGTTCAATATTTTTGGCTGTAATGGGCAGACTATTCGGAGCTAAGGACGCCTTAATAAGGACACTCAACCAGAGATCAAAGTGCGATGTAAACAAGGCGTTGCCTGATGCCCATTGCAGTCGGCTGTTGGACGCTTTCATTGCATTTGTGCATCGTGCATTTCATTCTGAACCACCACTTTTCTTCAATTCTTCAAGTAATTATATTTATCATATTGACGGCAAAGTCCTTAGAAACGCGTGACCTCGCCGGGAATGGATTATTCAAACAGCAACTTCGGCTGGGAAAATGAGACGTGGTATGTTGACAATGCAATATTTAACATTCTAATTATTTATTAACACATTCTGGTGTTTTAAGGGTAAAAATTGGACCTTAAATTAAAGTCATGATTAGGTATTTTCACGTACAGGACAAGAACCAGATGAGAGAAAGGCTAAAATTTGACGGGATTGTTTGTTGTTTTCAGAAACGTGGATGGCAACAGAAGTTGATTTAGATGGTTTAGATGGTCAATGATTTGGATGGTTATAGTAAAAATACCTACTCAAAACGACACGTTACATGACATTTCCTGGTATTGCCAGAAGGTAAATCAACAATACAACGTTGTGTGTAGTGTTGAATGTGAATAAATCAAATGTTGACAACAACAAATAAGGATTGAAAAAATAAAATAAATAAATAAAATGAAGCAACGGATACCTGTTGAATATGCTGGGAGATGTTCGGTCAGGTCGGCATATTAAACACAATCACTTTGAAGACACTATCGGCGTATGAACGGAAAAAAAGTATCGGAGAAGTGTCGTTACTTTTGTGACAATGGGGAAAACCCGCACAAATGTTGATAAGTCCAATCGGGATGAGCGTCTTCAGGCACCGGTTCGCTCGGGGTGAGTTTGGTCAAGTTCTGGTGAAGGGGTTCGGGTTGACGAAAACTGGTCGACCGCGTTGGTGTACCGGTTAATTTGGGAGAATGGGGATGAATTTTTTTTTTTGGGTAAAAAGGAAAAGTAAACGAATAATACGTGTGATGTGACGGCAGTGGCCCCGAGTTGAAGACTAAAATCCAAAAAACGGTAGAGAGATTCCGAGCGGGCAAACAACCCCCACCACTTTCAGAGAGGAACTGAATAAACTGACAACTTATACAACAAAAAAAGTGGAGGTGAACTGTGATTGTGGAGAAGAAGACCGACGAAGTTCAACCCATTTCAGAGAGGGTACTGGGAGTCGGATCTGCCCCACCAGGCGGCGGCCCTCCCACTAGACCCCCACCATGAGCGGTTGTAGCCCCTCCTATGACATCCCCTCCTGAAGCTACGATACGAAAGCTGCTCCTTCAGTCGATGTTTCAACCCCCTTTTTTGTTGCCTTCCTCCACTACAATAGACAACAATATCCACCATTGCTCGCTCGACTAGCCGGATACATTAACCTCCCCCTACTACACGACTCAACCCCTACCCCACCCGAATACAGGAGTGATACCTGTCACGTTTGAATACCTTGTGATGTGTGTCTGGGGTGACAGTACCTGATGAATGGACTTCAGTCTCTTATGAACGAGTATGCACAGTACATACCTATGTGAACAAAAATGAGGGATGGGTATCGGTTGGAAAAACATCGATGTCTACAAAACATCGTTGTTTCGAAACATCGTATAAAAAACAAAAAAAAAACTTTTTCAAAAATAACTTATTTACTGTGGCCTACCCAAGTACAAGTACCTACCTATCTGTCAATTTTATGGTACCTAATTTTTGTTCTACTTTAAAAAAATTTACTAATTTACGTTAAAAAAGTCAAAAATTCAGGGAAATACCTAGGCATGACATTAGATGTGTGATGGTTTGCTGTGCCCCTGTTCTCGATCTTTTTGTTCGTCCGCTCTGGGGTGAGAAGATTCTGTGGAAGCACAGACCGAATATTCCTCTGGGTGGGCATATTGCATAACCTCCCTTGAACAGGGGCACTCAGCAGCCCTACATTACAGATGTCAAGTTGAAATGGAAAGAGCAAAGAAAATTACACAGACGAATCCGATGTTGAGAGGGAAACTAACTGGGTTTTGAAGAAGAAATCTAAACCAAACACAAACGGTGGGTACAGCTTTCGTACAAGTACGCAACCACGAGGGACATTTTATGTCTTTGCGCCCCCTCCCATCAGAAACTTATATGAAGCTTGCATTCGTGTTGACAATATAAATTATCGAGAATGATCACCTGTGTGTAAACAATTATTTAAACAATAACCGTAACTCATACCGCAGCTTGTCGGCCACGCACTCCGCAGTGGTTAACGTAATATGGTTAGGTAAATCGAGAGCTATCCAACGAGTGGTGAACGATTTTTGTACGATGATAACTGGCGAAGATAAAGTTCCGTAGCAACGAATCGGTTGTAAGCGAAAATCATCAGAAACCCGCGTTACATTTCTCCGTTGCATGTCCCGCGTTACATTTTCGAGTTTATGTAGCAAAGTAAAGACATAAAATGGCAAAATGGATTAACAAAAATTTACTTTATTCCGAATATCAATTGTTGGTCTCATGCAAAGAAGCAGTTTAGCAGCCATATCTTCGGAGAGGCGATTTCTAAGATGGTTCAAAATTAAACCCGCTTCATAAAATTAAACAGACTAGGTACATCAGACTAGGTTGTTTCGCCTTGGCTCCGTTTACAAGTGAAATTTGGCAGGATAGCTCAATAAGCGAATTGGGGTTGAACTCGTGTATTTATCAACATAAGCTTGATGAATTGAGGGCTTCCTTCTCCAACTAGAAATAAAACATAGAATCTTGTACCGAAACTAATGATAAATGAACTAATCCAAAGTATTTACACAGCGGGTATTTACTCACGTTAAACGTTGGAAAGGGACGAAACATTCAAAAGAAAATGAATTAGAGAACACGAATATGTTGAGAAAAGCGAAAGGAGAAAGTAGAAAATGAATTAATTCTGGCTTGAGGAGCGAACGTTTTTGATAACAAAAAGGCGGCCAGGCGATGTCTGGTGGAGGATTCGATGAAACGATATTCGATAAACGATAATCGAGGCGTTGACAGGGTTGAAGATGTGCGGTAGGATCCATTTAGATCACTTTCTCGATGACATCACTCACGCTTGACCAAACAACTAGGTACTTGCAGGAACAAAGGTTAGGGTATCATCGGCTAAGAAATAGCATCACAGAACTCAATTTCCCTTAATTTTCAGGAGAACGAAAATCTAAATTTATCGCACTTTCATGGCAAAATATTTCTTTTTTTCAACATAATTGACGGAACTGACAGCCCCACTAGACACGAACAATGTCCAGTGGAGAACCATCGAAAACTCATTTTGGCTAAAAAATGAGTTGTGCAATTCTGGTTCTTAGCCGACGATATGATTCCTTCATTGGAATCCAAAATGCCTAGACGTTTTGTTTAATTTTTTTAAGTGGAGAGTTCAAACATTCATATTCAAATTCACATTAAAATATTCATCCGAAGCTCATCAGGGATTGACGCCTGCGAAATTCTTCATCTGCCAATTCTTGGTATCGGCAAACGATAAACGTTAACGTCAACATAAGTTACGTTACACTACAACGTGGTGGTGGTTTTGGTTTCATTCATACTATCAGATAGTATGATTCTTATTTTGAGCCAACCATGACTGACATGAAAAACATGCAACCTAAACATTGCAGCTGCTAAAACAATAGAAGGCAAAAGGGAGAAAATGAGAAAATAATGCATTACTAAGTAAAGTTTCTAACAAGGCACCGAAATAATACAATTACATCGAATATAATACAATTACGTCGAATAGATTTGTAATTATAGGTAGGGAGAAAGGAAAAACATCGAATGAGAGATAAACATCGGAATAAAAACATCGATGTCTACAGAAAAACATCAAATGTTTTAAAACATCGAGTACTCGATACCCATTCCGGACAAAAATTCGGGTTTATAATGACGATCCTGTTCTGCACAACTACGCTCTGTAAAAGTCCTGACCTCCATAACATCACGTCCATATTTTTCATGATAATTCCATGCCGGTTAGGGCTTGGAACAGTGACGAACTGTGAATTTTAGCAATGGAAAATTGAAATAACAGAAAACAAACAACGCGAGGGCAGCACCGGCTCTAACATCAAGTCACAGGTTAGTCACTTATTAGAATAACTTATTAGTCACTTATTAGGATCCAGTGCATCTTGAACATCAAAGGGTGGACGAGATGGAGCTGCAGGCTTACTAAACTGCAGACCAGATTTAAAACATCTATCTGCGTGTTTGCAAGAATTAGGCTCGTATTTCACTGATCCTAGTGACTCAACATGGAGGCCTAGTCAGTAGGACAACGACACAACTAGACTTCAGGACGGGTGTCCAGTAACAGACATGAGCTAACATCTCACGATACACAAATGATCTGGAGTGATTCTCATATTGATGGGTATTTTTCTGGAAGTTCAAAATACATAGCGATTTTTATCTTCCCCACCAAAGGCATGATTTAACACTGGTTGGACTCAAATATTGAATTTGAGTTCAGAAAATACTGATGGCATACCCGACGAAACTCTGATATAGCATTGGCACTTTGAATTAGACCTTTCGCAAAGTAAATAATTTAACCTAATTATTAAACCTTCCGCAAAACAATGGAGACATTTGAAATAAAAACCAGTTATTTCTTCGAAAATTCGCTCTTATAGCCATGCTGCATGACTGGATTTTTGACATTTTATGTCTTTACTATGGCACATAATTCAAAAGGTGTGACATTACGGTGTGACGAAGAAAGCGTTATGAAAAATTTCCAATGATTTTCACGTACAACCGATTCGTTGCAACGGAACTTTGACTTCGCCAGGTATCATCGTACAAAAATCGTTCACCACTCGTTGGATAACTCTCCATTTACCTAACCATAGGTATTACGTTAACCACTGCGGGGGCGATTTCTCAGAAAAGCGGTCGAAGGGCAATAATTTTCACTCGAGAGCGGTGTAAACACCGCGCGCGACCAATGAAAGCTCACTGATATAGTAAAAGCTTGGTGAGTTTTTTTTCTTGGGCGATTCCAATGGTTCATTATCGAAGAAATAAACCAAAACGAGGGAGCGAAGAGAACTATGTACTAGGAATTTCCCGCACTTCTACGTATTGAAATATAATTTTTTTCCTTTCGTTAACTTGAAAAAAAGACTATCCAAACAATTCGACAATGTGTCGATTCTCCAAATCTCTGGAGCAGGTAGTTTCACTAGTTGCCTTCTGTTATTTTTAGACATGCCTACTATAGAATACCCGGAACCTTTTCCTGTTGTCCCTTGGATTTCTTGGACCTGCGATTCTTGAGAGCGGCAAAGGGGCATGTTCCTGCAAAGCAAAGCCTACTCCTTCAATGCCTCGCAGGTAAATTATGACGTCGCAGGGATCGTCCAATCGGAAGTGGCGACGAGGGCTCCACGTGGAGTCCCGATATCCGGCCTTCTCATGCACGAACATGTTTTCCGGGAAACCCTCTCCTATTGTAAAATTCTCATTTCTCCTGCTCAGCCCCACCAGCGCTTTGCTGCGTCAGTGTCTTCGGTAAATCCGGTCGGGTGTGACGTGCCAGTGCTGCTTACAAGATCACGGCAGGATTGAACCATCACATCACAAACCTCAGTTCTTCCCAGGTATGATCTACATCCGCCTATTCATCATAGGTATCGCCTTAGAATTCCATTTTAATTCTACAGTCAACAGCCAGAATATACGATTGTATTCTTATCAAAACATTGATTGGGTTGTAGGAGGGAGTGTAGGAGAATACTGGATGACACTTATGATATGGATTGGTTTAGAACTGATGAAACTGTCTTGACTATAAACAATTATCAGTATCTATAAATATACTTTATAACTATAAATAAATTACGTATCTGTGTTCCACTAATATAGATTTTTTCAAGAGTTGCTGGTGATACATAATATTTCTTATACATAGGTAATTCTTTTGAACAAGGAAGGACAAAACCTTCAAAAAAGAGTGTTCAATATCACTGAGGCCAAGGCTCTGACCGCTCCCCTATAGATTCCGGGCCCACCAACCTTTGTTTCAGAAAAACTGAAAGGGGTTTAGCAAAATTGTTGCAGATGTTCAATAACAATACACTTTGAGTAATTGTGCTCGAACGTCAATTGGCTCACCCCTCTTACCCTTAAAATAACCGTTTGTATAAAAAGATTCATTTCCTTCGCCGTCATTCCGACTGAAAAACCACTGACCCGCGGATATGTCCAAACGATTAGGTGAACCGTTTTTCCGTAGTTGAACGTTTAAAAAGGAGTCATCAGCGTAAATAGCTTCATCCGACTTGCGTGACGAACTATACTCGGAATCCCAACCTCGCTATTAGGCTATTGTTAATTGGAAGCGGTCTTCTAAAATTCTGCATTAATCATAGTGCTCGGGATTTTTGTTTTTTTCTTCTCCAGGGGAGTCCGACTTTATTAATTTTTAATAAATCATTTCTCCTCCTACTCGTTTCGAAGACCATTATAGAGCAAAATTATAATTTTAAGTACTCATTTTTCGCAGGGCAGGATAGCGCCGCCTGCATTACACTTACAGATAATTCACATACAAGAGGGAAATGTAAATTATGCACCAAAGTTATTTTTACGAACTATTAAATTATAAACAAAATTTTAAACTGTACATGTATAGTAGTATAATCGGATATTAGGAACTCCTTCAAAAAAACAAATTTGTAACGTGTTCAGAACTCAAATCTGTACAGATGTAGAACAACCGCATTTTCTATCGCTGGTGCAGGTTTGCTTGCCATCATTTGAAGTGCCCATCCATTCCCATATTCTCTTTCGTCGAGGTAATACCCGTATAAGGTCATCAGCATCCTTCCTCGATTTTCAGCATTATTTCAACACTTTTCCAGTCTTGGTTCAACCAGCTTTCTACAGGTCATCGGCATCCCTTCTTCTTCTAATTTTGTGTGCCAATCAACGGCATCTACGATCACATTTAAAACCCACACGAACTGTGAGTTATGATTTTAGGATGATTTTACGCTATGAAGATGTAATTAGGCATGTAGGTAGCTCCTGAAGACTACCACATTAAGAAGCAAAGGGCTGGGATCAAGTGAGTGTCACCAGGAGCTAATTTATATGCTAGTCACGCTATGAAGCAGTAATCCTTGGGACTTACACTTTAAGCAGAATAGGCTCAGGATTAGCTTAGTGGCTCCTAAAGCTAAGTTCTATGCTATTCACACTATGAAGCTGTAATTTGGTATGGACTTACACTTCAAACTGCATATCTTCGAGGAATCAGCAACACCACCAAGCTCGTTTTTCACAACTTTTCAGGAGAGAGAAAAAACCGATTTTTTCGTCCATCAAGGCCTAATTGACTGAAGTTTTTCCCGATATCTATGATGAATAGATATCATTCATCATAGATATCGAGAAAAACTTCTGTCAATTAGGCCTTGATGGACGAAAAAATCGGTGTTTTCTCTCTCCTGAAAAGTTGTGAAAAACGAGCTTGGTGGTGTTGCTGATTCCTCGACGGTATGCCCTGGATCAGCTAGGGTAAAACTAGGGTAAAAAACCAGGATAATAGGATTCAAAAAGGAAAAATCCCACGTCATGCAGCATGGCTAAGAGCGATTTTTTGAAGCATTTCATCAGTGTCATTTCCGTCGTCGAAATAATTTGGATCACGATTTTGGTACATTGTGCACCTCTTCTTTCAGTGGTTTCGCCACCGAACTGTCATAACGAGACAATTTTTAACGATTTTCATGTATCTTCTCGTACCTACTAAAACCTTGAAAGCTGTGGCAGTGTAGTATTTCTTTGGAAATTCGCTGAAATCCGTAGTAAAAAAAAAAAAAAAAATGCGGTTCTTATTGAATTCGACATGATATCTTCGAGGGATCGAAGAATGAAGCTATTCAGCAAGAAACGCCGTGGGATGACAAAAACCCGGAGCTCCCGCGGGTTCAAATATTATACCCTTGAATCCCTTGAATCCCTCCAAAAACGCCCAATTCTTCGCCATAAAAGGAGACTAAAGGGATGAACAACGGTTACACTGCAGTAGGATACCTCGAACCCGGAAAAAAGGACGAACGATGGAAGGAGTGGGGAATAAATCGCTGGAGAAGAAGAAGAAGAAGAGAAGCAGCTGGTGGAAAGGGTAGCATGTGTAAAGCTGTGACTGGTTTAGGGAGCAGCTCATGATACCTGGAATCGGGGGTGACAGGTTCTTGGGCACAATAATTGAGTCAATATACCGGAACACCTCCAGTCTTCTTCTTTTGAAAAAAATCCCAAGATCTTCTGTAGTTTTCACCAAGGTTTTTTTTCTGGTCTCTCCGTCTTTAAAAACGTCAAAAAAGGGAAGAGACGTGTTTTTATTCAGTCGTCTGAGGGATTTTGAGGAAAGCAACGTCGTTGGATGAATAGACAACGCGTATAATCTCGTTTGGAGGCTGAATGGGGAAGAGGATCACTGCGTGCGATCGGGGGTGTTCTGGTTTTGTCAGTGTGAAGTCGAAGATTTCTGAAAGGCCTCCTTTTTGGTTTACCTATTTTTTCAGACGAGTCCGTTCGGTTTAAAATGACAAGAAGAGGGTTCATCAGATGGGCCAAGTTTAAAGCTAGTTTCAAGGGCAAGACAACCGGAGAATATGATAAAAAACCCCGAAACTACGGCTTTTCGCGCCACCGAGTTTTAATGTTGGTAATCTCGTTAGTCTATTAAACCGCCTCGGCATGCAGTTTTTGTCCACTAATCGGCTGAATGGAAAGATGCATCCTTCGCATATCTCATTCTTCGCATCGTTATGTCTCGGAGCGACATTGTTCCCAGAGCAGATGGTAGAAAACTGAATGTAAAATTGTGAAACAATTTTATTCAACTATTGTATTTATCTGCTAAACCATAAGCAGCATAATTATTTTTCGGCGGAGAGTCTTGTGTCTACTGAATTCAATCCAGCTGACTTGGTAGCACGAGGGAAGTGCTGTTCTGCGGTAACCCTTGGCCTAAAACCTTTTACAAGCTTGTAGTATTCATGAGTTTGATTTGTAGACATAGAGATACTTAGAGACAAACAAAACCCTACAACAAAACTACTACTCTTGCAATAATTCCCAGAGGCCGTTATCAAATAATTTTGCTGAAAATGGTTTGATGTTATTTTTCATATATTTAAAAACAATAAAAATTCTGCCTAGGCCGAAATCGAAACAGGGGAACACAAGATAGGTACCCCACCAACCCATTTAACATCATGAAGAACTTGACATTTTCAAATCCAGTCACCTATAAGACGAGAACATTATACAGCGAGCTTCGACAAGGAGCTTAAGGCCCCTCAAGTAAACCTCTAATACATAGACGAATTATTCGATAATACAAGTGAATCAATGTATTCGTTTCTGGTCGTGGAATGTAAAACACGTTATCCTAAAGATGAGGGCCCAAAACATTTAGTTATAACGAGATACCTCTCCATACATTAGGTATTCCTGTGGATGCTTCGGGTTATTAATTACTCAATGAACTTAATCTTTAATTAATCTTCTCCTTATTCTGCTTATACAGACAGGCAAGGCTCTCCACCTTCACAGATTGATTTGAAATTTTGCTCAGGGCTTCATTTCAGCTTCAGACATAGCCTTTTAAAACGTTTAGGCCATTATCTCTACCCAAAAACATTTTAGAAAAAAAACACAGAACTTTTAGGCAAATATTGGCAACTTTGACGAGTCTACAGCTTGGGTAACGGCCTGACCGATCCATTTGAAATTTAGCACAGACCTTCTTTGTAACATGTCCCAGTGCCATTTGAAATAATTATCCATTATCTCAACCCAAGAAAATGGTAGGAACAAAAAACTGAAATTTAGGCTGATTTTGGCAATTTTCCGATCAACATGAAATTTGGTGTGGGCTTTCATGGTGTGGGTACAAGAAAAAGACCTGAAAGTTTCAAGTCGCTAGGTCTAAAGGGAGCCGGGATATATAACTTCAAAAACCAATTACCATGTTTTTCTTATTATTCAGTTAGGAAAGGCAACAGCCTCTCCACATTCACCGATTGACTTGAAATTTCGCTTACTTTCAACTGTAGCCAGTGCCTTTCAAAAAATTCTAGTCGCTATGTCTAAAGGGATACGAGTTATATAAGTCCAAAAACCCGGTTCTTCACCCTTACCATGCTCTTCTTCTTAGGAAAGGCCACAGCCATGGCGCTCTACATGTAATATGTACATAGATGTGTAGTAATAAAAACTTCTCGCCATGGCGCTAATGGGAGATTTCGAAACTGGTAGGATGCTTGTGACGTTGCTAGGATATCTCTTCAGTTGGAAGGAAAAAGGCTGGCGCGGAAAGTTGGGAAAAATTGTGAAAATCTCACAGCTATTTCGTTTGCGAACGACTGACCAAGGAAACTTTTTACGAAAGGATTCAGTTAAGAGTGGATTAATCAACTCCGGCAACGACCCAGAACCAAACCTCGCACCTGAAGGATCACATACAAAGCTCACAATGGTCGGCAGCAGCTTGCGAAATCATGAAAACCCTTCAAACGGAGCCTGTCAAAGTAGGTAAGATTCCATCATGGTGGTGGCCACACAACCTAACTACAACAGAACAATCCCCAATCCAATTGTTTAGGTGTTGCGATAAACTGTCGCCGAAAACAGCCTTGGAAAGAGCGGCAATTGAGAGAGAACCAAGGACTTTCCTCCCCTCTCCGGACTATCAGATACCTCACCTTTCCGCCCATAACACGAATCGGAGAGTGAGAGACTTCGACCTATTTTTTTCCGATTATCGAAATTATAAAAGGTCCCCTCTCATTAGGTCTTTGTTTCCAAGGTGGATGGAGACAATGAAAGTTGTTGAAAGGGTATTTTCCCATTGTGGGTCATGCTCTTCATGCTTTGAACGGCACCACACAATCGCCCTCTCGAGTCAATCCCTATTGAACGACTCAGAAATCTCTCCTATTCCTTCATCCCCACTCCTTTTTTGTATTTCTCGCTTTTTTTCATGTCTCCATGATGGTAGGAGGACGAGGAGGAGGCTATGCCCCCCCTAACGTTCCCGAGTTCTTCATTAACGGTGTTCGAAAGAGACCGACCAAATATGAATCTAAACAAGTAGCCCAATCTTTTCGGCGGTCCCGCTTTCACATTTTGTTAGTCCACCTTCGGGAGCTTCCATTGTTAGTTTGCTACAATGACAGCAGTTGAGAGCTAAAAGAAAAGATTGTTGCCCATTGTATCAATCATATTTTTTCCCGGTGGCGAAACACAGCCGTGCCTATGATACGCGTATCGTACGAGTGGGAGCGTCGCGTAGAAGTGACACCTCCACGAAACGATTCCAGAACGGCGATAGCGCTCGGTATTCCCCACGGGATTTCCAAAACTCAATTTTGAGAAATATGCGAAAGTTACAGCAAAAATTAATTCTTGTTACAGAAAACGATTAATAGCGACAGCCACAGTGCATAAAGCTACGTTTCCATTCCTACAAGTCGCGGGGACTTGTGCCGGGCACATGTCCCCGGCACATGTAGCACGGTTTTGTTTTACTGTTTCCATTTCCTTGAGACATGTCCTTGAGACATGTCCCTGAGATGTTGGGTAAAAATAAAAATACTCAGTCCCTGTTCGACACTGTGCTGAGCAGGTGCGTTTATTGTGTTGGTACAAACATGGAAAAAGTCGTAGCTGCCTCCGCCTTTGTGGTTATTGCGGGTGCATACTGTGAACTCAAGAAAAAAAGGCGTAAACGTCCAAGGTGGTGGATCAGAAGTTTTTTAGCGAGACGTGATTCAGAAGGGGCCTACAATTCCCTGATGAGAGACTTACGTCTTCAAAGCGGGTTTGACAATTTTGTTCGAATGACGGCAGCAGATTTTGAGTTGTTATTAAATCTGATTGGTCCCGAGATTACCAAAAGTAGGTCATGTCGACTTCCAATATCTCCGGGAGAAATGTTGGCTGCCACCCTACGATACTTGGCAACAGGGGATAGCTACAGTTCAATCATGTACCTACACCGGATCTCAAAAGCGTCAATTTCAAGATTTATAATCCATGGTCAGAAGGATGTAAACAGTGGTCTGCGCATTCGCAAGTCCCGGGCACAAGTCGGAGGCCGTTTCCATTCTCCGGGCACAAGTCGCGGGCACATGTTTTGTCGCGCAGTCGGCTGCAACATTTTTGTCAAGGGCACTTGTGACGCGACATGTGCCAGACCGTTTCCATTCTGCAACTTGTGCCGGGCACATGTGCCCGGCACAAGTTGAAGAGAGTTTTGTTGTAATGGAAACGGGGCTTTAGCCTGTATGTACAATGCATGTACAAAAATAAAAAATGTTAAGGAAACGAACAAAACTGTTTTCTAACAGTAACTGTAACCATGTAACAGGTTACTTCAAACATCCATTGAGGAGAGAGGAAGCGCTGAAGCTAGATTCTGTTCCTATCGGCATGTGCACAAGGCCCAAATTTATCAGTGAAGCTCAAAACCTTATTTTTGGAAAAAATAGTACTTACAGGCTTTTCAACTGTGGCTGTCGATAGAGTATACAACAAATACCATACAGACACGAGCAGCACTTTCAAGTAAAGATTGTCCCAAACCCAAATTTCGAATAAAAAAGGTGAAATTCCGTTCCATTTTAAAAATCAACAGCTTTGCAGCATGGCTATAAGAGCGAATTTTCGAAGAAATAACTGGTTTTATAACCAATTTTGTCTCCATTTATTGCCGAGTAACACGATGAATTTTCAACGCTAAACACGATGGTGAAGTCAGAATTCTGATTTCGTTATTAGATTAGAGCAGATGAATCGTGAAGAACATCTCAAGTAACAACCACGTTTCTTCATCTTCAAGCGCTGCAGTTTGAGAACAGAGTTAGGCATCACAATTCTGATTTCACTATCGTGTTCAGCGAAAACAAACCTTTAAAATGAGGTGTCACTTGTCAGATTGTTCCATTTTGGGAATTTATGCCCCCCCCCCCCCCCCCCGCCTACCACTAAAACTCCCCAACACCCCTCCTTAGAGTGGCCCAACTCTACCCATATACGGAATTAGCCTTTCAGTTACCAGGACAGGATTTTGTGCAGATATGTAGGTACGAACCCCCCAAAAACAACTCCGTTGTAAAAACTGGCCCGCCAAAAAACGTCAGCCGCAAAAAGGAATGATATCCATTTTGCCCGCCAGCCACATATATATAGGATGCTCGGTGCTTCGCACCTCGCTGTTGAGTGTGCATATAGAAACCTGATCCTCCTACCCCTAACCTCCACCGTCAATGTTTTCCTGTTCCCTGTCTCCTTCCCACAACCCCCTCTCACCCTTAGTTCCCCTCGGTTTCACCTAATATGTTTCCTCTGTTACACCGGCAGGGAGCTTTACGCTTCTTTCAATGCTGTTGGCGGGAGCTTTTTGCAAGGCTTCTGAGAATTAGATATACAGATAGTAGTGGTGATGATGAGTACTTGGTGCTGGTACAAAAGTAAAGTAATGAGCCATTTCAGGCTGCCTGACATTGCAAAAGCAAGGCGTCTAAGAACTATAATATAATTATAGAATATAATTATAATTAAATTAATTATAATTATAATTAAATTAATATATTTATATTTATAAATAATTATAATATATTTCTAAAATATATTTATAATATAATTGAAGCATTACTTCATTATAGGTGTACCACCACTGATTAATCGTGACCACCGGTAATACATATAATATCATAATATATTATAATTCTCAGAAGCCTTGCAAAAAGCTCCCGCCAACAGCATTGAAAGAAGCGTAAAGCTCCCTGCCGGTGTAACAGAGGAAACATATTAGGTGAAACCGAGGGGAACTAAGGGTGAGAGGGGGTTGTGGGAAGGAGACAGGGAACAGGAAAACATTGACGGTGGAGGTTAGGGGTAGGAGGATCAGGTTTCTATATGCACACTCAACAGCGAGGTGCGAAGCACCGAGCATCCTATATATATGTGGCTGGCGGGCAAAATGGATATCATTCCTTTTTGCGGCTGACGTTTTTTTGGCGGGCCAGTTTTTACAACGGAGTTGTTTTTGGGGGGATATCACATCTTTTTGCATGGCTAGTTTTCGAGTGGTACTTATACAATACGGTACAATTTAACAAAAGTACCTACGAGGTAACTAGTAAATTTTTTCCTAAATGAAGTTTTATTCTAGTCAAAATTTAATAAAAAATTAGTACGCCTTTTTGTTTCTTCTTTTTGTGACAAGAATAATTATTTTTTGGAAATTATTGTTTATCTGAAATGTGTTTGAAAAATAAGTAGTTTTAAAATTTTTGCGAATTGGTTAAATAGTAGTTTTAAAATTTTCGATTAATTAAAACAATCAACAATTTAAAAACAATTATTAAAATTTAATACAATTATTCTTATTATTAAATTTAAAAAAATAGAAAGAATTAGACATTTGAATAAATTTGAATTAGAAATTTTTTGAAAATTGGTTGCATTTTTTCTTGGGGATTGTGCAAATTTTTGTTGTTGAGAATCATTACAATAATTGTAATTATTGGTGTCGAAGAGAAAGAGGAAAGAGAAAGTTTGCAAAAGGTAAAACGCACGTTTTTACACCAACAATCGCGAATAACTCGAGAACCGTTGGGAAAAGTGACAAAGTGCGCTACCCTCATTCGAAAGCCCATAAAATTTCCTATCGATCCTTAAACAGGCGCCACTCTACGACAATTTTTCTGACCACCGTTCAACTTTGATGTTTTCGGAAATTAGCCAAATCAGTAGATGTGGAATTTATTCACGTATTTTTGGCTGTGGATTAGTCAAATCGATTGAGATTTAGTTCAAAATTATTGAGCATATTCTAGACAACCTAGCGGACATTTTAAGACCAACCGCACCAATTTTCATCAATATTTGCGGCAGTTGTTGTTGAAAATAGAAAAATCACCATAACTCCTTTATTTATCATCTTAGGAAGCATTTTTTGATCTCAAATTAAACAGTTTGAAAAGCTGAACACAACTAAAAAAGAAAATCTGAAAAAGCTTCAATTTTGAAGGAGTTATGACCATTTGAAATTCCTAAAAAACACTATTTCCCCCCTAATTGGGAGGGAAATGGGGGGAGTTAGAAAAAATGTTCAAAAGGCACTCCCTTGGAGCATAACAAACGTGTGTGCAAAATTTCAGCTCGATCCGATTTGTCTGCTGGGCTGTAGCCCCGTCAATGAACAACAACGACAACAACAACAACAACGAGAAGAAGAAGAAGAACACGAAAAACGTGAAAAATAGTGGTTTTAAAACTGTTATACCCCCGACACCTGATGTTCCCGAGAGCTGAAATTTGGTTTACGTCCTCACGTGCCCCTGGAGAGTTGGTGTACAAAAAATCAACTCTCGAGACACTCAGGGAGCCGCGCTACGATAGGGTGAAAACCCGAACTTGTTCCGTCGCGTAATCAGTGTCTCAGTCGCTTCGGTTTTTTGGGCTTCGGTTTTGTTGGCGGGCGGGACGCTCCCGCGTCCCTAGATTTTGTGCAAGTTTTGTGAATTTTCATCTCAATTCTATCGAAAGTTATCGTCCGGAATGACACATACATAAGTATATAATTTGATTGTGTATTTGGCAGTGAATTCAGGATGGTCTGGAACGGATTTTGGTATGAAAATCTTTCAGATATATGAGTTTTACAAATTTTGGACAGCTTCATTTTCTTCGAAAATTGGCTAACACTGCAAACGTTTCCTTCCACAACTGTTCTAATTTCTTGTATAGATCGCTGTAAAACACTGCTCTGAGCATAATATCGTTGCACGTCCCACAAGAAAACTGAATAATGGAGACATTTGATTAAATTCTGCTCAGTGATGGTATGGTATCTTTGTTGTTGGACATTTTGATTAAAGAATTCATATAAAATTTATGAATTTACCATTCAATGGTAAAGTATTTATAATTCACGGGTGTTACGTGCACCAACCTGAATCGGAAATAATATAACTAGATCGAGTATTTGAAATCTTCTCTATGTTGATACAAAACGTATCTCAGAACATGAAATTCGATAACACAAAACCTGTGTTGCATGAAAATACATCTAAAGCCCACCGTTTGATGACGCTCAAATTGACGCTTTTCCCCCGTTTTTTTCCTGTTGAGATCCCGTTCCTTGAAAATTTCTCTGAATAGAAATATATTCGAATGTAAATTAAACTATACCGTTTTATAAGACGTTTTCGAGATACGGTGTATTGAGAATGTCAAACTTTATTTCGCACAAACTTTCTTCTAGACTGCGAGTTACAATGAGTTTTGAATTAAAGTAGAACGTCAATGATTGGGATTCACGTCCGGAAAAAAATAAAAATGCCAAATGCAAATACTGCAGTACAAAAATCAATTAAAATCTTTTTTAAGAGCCCTGACTTCGTACTGTCACGTCTTTTTTACTGCACTGTACTTCACGTTTCGAATTGTTCTGTTGCAGTTTCAGCAAGGCTTTAACACAACACACAACAGCTGTATTAAACTACTGTACTTGTTTATATATCTACATATTTAAGTGAATTCTCAAGGATTCAGTCAAGTTTCTAAAATGGTGAAGCATAAAAAGCCTATTTTCGATAATCCGGTGAGGTTTGGTCCCAATTAATCCGGATTAGTGACGCTGTACTATATTAATTTTAAATCAGAACAAAATTAGATACTAAAATTTCGTTTCAGTGTCTTCGACACAAGGAACCAACCATCAATCATCAACGGAAAGGTTAGAAACTCTTCTCTCCGAACCATCAAGACTCTGTCAAAACCACATTAGAGAAGACTGCATCTGAGGTTTACCTCCTCTTTGAAGTTGTGGAACTCGTTTTTTTTGTCTCCCGTTTATTTCATTTTCTAAAACTCACGAGCTCCGCCTGAGGCTGATCATGCCTTGACCCTCGATTTCCAAGGTAGGTAATGAGCAATCGGTTGTCCGTTCTTAATTGGATCAGGAAAACTTCGTGATTTGTGTTCCGGCAAAAGGTTCCATCTAAACTTTGCCGCTTTTAATAAAATAAACGTCGTGCTTTCCGCAAAACATGTTACACTGGGGGGTTGGTACATTATTATTTTATTTTTTATTTATTTTATTCAATATTACGAGCAAGCCCAGTAATTATTACACGGAGTGAAAATTATGTGCCGGCAAGCGTACATAGATAAGAAGAGAATGTACCTACATATTAACATAGATGGATACATACAATGGATACATACAATGCAAATTATGCCAACCAAACCATGGGAGCTCCTCCCAATGTTCCTCATGTAATATACATTGGGTAGATCAAATGTAGTTTACAAAATGTAGTTTACAAAATAAAAAAACTACTGAGATAAACATGGATAGTGAATGAATTGTTAAGTGATTTGGTGCTTCAACTGTGGTGGATTTTTCTATTTACAGCCATTTTTGTACTTGCTTATGGGGCGAAGTATCACCAGAAGTCTAACTCAGAATTCTAATTCAGAACTAAGTAATTCTAAGCTTGAGCACAAGACAGATTTAATTTTTCAAAATATTCTGTCCGGTAAACTTTTCAATACTAAATTGGAAAGTGGGTGTACCTAATTAGAATCAGAGGCAAATTTCGCATAAGAATAGAATAGAGCATAGTTTTACCTAACTGAAGCTGTGAAGTGATGCACCCATTGATTGAAACAACCCCAGTTTTTTCTGAAAAACTACCCAATGCCCAGAGCGTAATGATAATGCAAATTGACGAAGCTTATTGATTGCAAATAGCTTGTTGATGTCAGGTGACTATAACTGAAAATTTCACGAATTTTGAGAGAGTTCAATTCAGACCATCTGCAGCCATTTACGACCAGCCGTTCGTTCACAATGAGGGCTTCTTAGGCAGAACCGATAAACAACTGTCAACAGGAGCGTGTATGAAACGGTAGCAATGTGGGCCAATTTCCATACTGGTGAACACCTGATTCAATCAACACGAGGTTTTGAGTTACCGAGTTTCTTACTTTGAGATACTTGTCGTGTCAACTGACATAAGGTAATTACGAATAATCGGTGGTAATAATAGAAGTAATTATTTCTTCTCGTTATAAATTATCGCACACGTGACTAGAGGTGACAACCCCCAGCATTGTATAAAAATAAATTCTAACTTCTAATAATTCTAAATCATTTAACATCAATATGAGCCAGTTAACGACTGGGGTTGTGATCGTACAGGTACAACATTTAGCTAATTTTTGAAGAAAAGGAAGCTATTGTTCTCTGTGCCAAATATTTAAAACTCGAATCTCCGAAAAGTTTTCATACCAAAATCCGTTTCAGACCATCCTGAATCCACTGTCAAAAGACACTAAAAATCATATACTTACAGTCGAATCCGCTTAATGGGGAACCTCGGGCACCAATTGCCCACTTTAAGAGGTTGTCCCCAAATGGGACAAATGGGACCGAAATGGGAAGAAACCCTTGAACAGCGTCGTGAATGTACATACGTCTGTATTTCATATGTATTTCGCGTCAAAGTCAACAGAATTTTCCCAATTAAACTTTATTAATAATAACACTTTAAGCGGATTCGACTGTATATATATTTATTTGTTTATGTATGTGGCATTCCAGAAGATAAATCTTGATAGAATTGAGATTAAAAGTTCAAATTTGAACAAAATAGCTATCTTGCCAATCGAAAGGCCAAGGAGGGGACTGGGAGAGTTTTAAGGAGAGAAAAAATTGCCCATAAATTCCCAAAATGAACCAGTCTGACAAGTGTCACCTCATTCTAAAGGTTTTTGACGCTGAACACGATAGTAAATTCAGAATTGCGATACCTTATTCCGTTCCCAAAGTGGAGCACTATGAAGATGAAGAAACTTGGTTCTTACTTGAGATGATATACACGGTTCATCTGCTCTAATATGATAACGGAATTTACTGACTTCACCTTCGTGTTCAGCGTTGAAAAATTTGTAAACTGAGGTGTTACTCAGCAAAAAAAGGAGACCCAATTTGTGATAAAACCAGTAAAATAGACATATTACATAAAACCAGTTATTTCGTCGAAAATTTGCTCTCATCGCCATGTTGCATGACTGTGGGTTTTAATATTGGAAATTTCAAACAACCAGGTAGCCAACAACGATCAACAATATCGAGTTTCTAATTAGGTACACCAATCGATTCATGGCACTAAAAAATTCTAGGAAGGCATTTCATGGTTCTCCTGCAATGCAGGGGCATTGGGCCACTGTACTGTAAAAACGTGCAAAAACTTTGATCGTGCTTTTCTCATGACTGTATTCATTGTGCTTGGCTGGTGTGCTTATTAAAATTTAACACTAAGCACATTTAATGTTATGACTAAGCGCCTACCAAACGTGTATTTACTGCCATCAATAGGTGGAAAAATTAATAAATTAATTCTATTTCTGGGGCAAGTGGAGAAAGAAGGTTGAGTCATGCAGCATTGCCTAATGAGCGAATTTTCGAAGTAACGTATCTACCGATTTGTTTCGGAACTCTATGTGATTTGTGGACCATTAAACCCTAAATGTAACTCCGTATTGTCCACAACGTTACTGTATCAACAGGTTCGGAGGGTTGCTGTTCATACTTTTGTTATTCCAAGTGCGTATCCGAAGTAACCCTCTTTTACAAAATCCCTTCCTCCAAATTCACGTAATTGTTGTTTTAATTGCGAGTTCCGGTCGGTTCACCGGAGTTGATCGAGCGTTCTGCGAGAAAAAAGAATTTTTTCTTCCCCCTCAGGAAAACAAAACACAATCTCACAATCACGATAGACGGTCACCCTCGTAAGAAAATCCATCAGTCAACCGTTTGGATGATTCGCCCCGACAGTTCGACCAGACCGAGCCCACCCCACCGATCGTCTCCCTCAAAAATCCTACTATCGAAACTCCGCCGTCCGTACCGATCACTTCCACCCGAATCATTATACTTTTCCTGTGTTTCTCCGACCCTCCGATTTTTACAGGGATTAACTTTTCCCTGGTTTAACCTTTCTTACTACGGAAAAAAGGAGTTTTTTCCCCAACCCTCAAGAGCTCTCACAGTATCTGCCGCCGATTCCATTTTATATCACCGGATTTTTTCCCTCCGTCAACGAGAAAAAAAAAAACATTTTTCGGCCAAAGGACCGTTTTTTTACTGTTCGTAATGGTTTTTGGGGGCCCAAATAGGGAAACGACGTACCCGTAAAAAAAAGGACTCGAGAATGATTAATGGTTTGTTTGAGTGTTAATAGTGTCACTCCGTGAACCGTGGAGGCATTAGCCTCATAAGCCGGATGGGGAACCCTAGTCTACCATTTCGATTCCACGTTCGCCGTCGTTTCATCATTTAAAACATTTTTCATCCCGTGTGAGTTACCTGGGGGTTAACGGACAATCGTCAATCGTTCGTTTTTCACCATTCGAGACGGTGGTTCCAGCAAACCTTGTGCGTTGAATGGGAACGTTTAGCGGATTTTCGGTAATGGATTACAATTAATGTTACGGGTTGTGAGAGTTCATTTGTTAAACCTGTGGGAAAGATCGATTTGTATTTGAAAATTTCAACGAACGCTATTCCTGGGATTTTCGACGTCTCCTCCTCGTGCGAGGTTTGTGTCTTTCGATGTTTCGGAAATCTGTAATACTACGGTGTAACCTCTTCTGACTGCCACTTCACAATTACATAGTTGCGGCGAAGAATGACACATACCTACATAATATAATATATTATATTATAATATTATTATAATTATGAAGAATGACTGAGTGTTTTAGTCAAGGAGTATAATTTCTTTTCAACTTTTCACCCTCTTTGACTAGGCATTGTGTGTGATCCCTTGAGATTGTACAACAGGGCTGAAATAATCAGAGGAAATGTATAAAATGAATGAAGGAATGGATTTATTCGTTGATTCCACAAGTTTATTTAGATATAGCTAAATACATTCCACCTATTTTTTGCGGCTCATGTAATGATAAATGTGATTTTAATCAGTAAATGAAGCGTTTCGACACAGAAACGACTCATCTCGAAACCTTAACCTATTTGAGTTGTTTCTCCTCAAACATAATAAATACACACACTTGAGTGGTTTTTATTCAAACTTCGACAACTCGAGTTGTTTTCGCTTCAAATTGACAATAATTGTCAACAGTGATAATAACAGTGATAATTATTATCACAGTTGTTAGGTAAGTAATTTGAATTTTCAAATGTTGCCCTATTGGACACGGTGGGGAATTAGCGGGGATACGTCAAGTTACGTTAAAGTTGGATATTTCTACTAAATAGACACAAAAAAGCTGCCATCTCATCAACCACGCGTTACCCTCTCATTTAAGGCTAATGTGGACGACAGTCCTGCGAGAGAGAGAAGATGGAAAAGTATATATATAGCGCTTTCCTCAGCAACCGTTCAACATTTTTTGAATCTGAAAAGTGGTTTATTCCCAGAGAATGAATACAAATGAGGCTAACAAACAAGATTTGGGAAAATCTTTCAACATTTGTTTTTCATATTTAAATGTTAATAATTGTAAGTAAATACCTTTTTTGTTCGAAAACAGGTACAGCCCGGATCTGGGTACTCATTACCTAACCAAGCATTATTGAATAAACGCCTAAGTATGTAAAAAAAAAAAAAAAAAAAAAAATAGTATCGGTTGGAGGTTGAAAATATTTCTTTGAGTTCTTCTATTCCTTCCAGGACTTCTGGGTTCTCCTTAACCAACTTTTCATACTGTTTCGACAAGCTCCCTGCTCCCTCCCGTCGGAAATTGCTCGTTGTGCACACAGCTAGTTGTGCTGGCTCTCATACAGTTGTAATTAATAACATGGAAAGGATTCCGTATACAATGCAGGGTTCAGCGGTACTTCATTGTGTTCGCTAGGGATACCGATTCTTTGAAAACGCGTTGGAACATGCTTGTGTCTTCTGTTTCAAATACTGACTGCCCTTTTTTGGTCATTCCAAAATTTGGATTAATTTAAGATATTTAATAGCTTTCGAATTTTCCGTTTTGGTCATTCCAAAAATTTTTCGACTTGAAATATATTCCGTTTTGTATAATGACTGACCGTTTTGGTCATTCCAAATAATGAATAAATTCACACGTTGATTATGACACAATATGCATATGATTCAGTCTGAGTAGTGACCGAGATAATTGTATGAAATTAAAGAGATAATAATTATCTCTTAATTGAGATAATAATTGTATTTCATACAATTATTGTATGAAATAGAGTAGTGAAACTACTGAGCAGGAAAGATGAACCGAACGGCTGCATAAACGAAACACAGGTTACTCGGGAGCAGAAATGCCATTCGCTAAAACACCCCAGAGGAGGGCTCTGAAATGGTATGGGAAAGGTGGAAGGATGATCAAGGATAGGTGGTTTAAAGTATTGCTAAGTTGGCCGTATCCTGGTCGCCGGCCATAGTTGCTGTGAAAGAGTACTTTAATCTACAGGCATCCTATCCCCACAAAAAAACACTCCGGGTAAAAAACACAACGCCTCGCTAATATCATTCTACAGCAGCTGGAAAAAGTTGATGATATCCACGCCTTTTTCCTTCCAACCAAAGAGATGTCTTAACCTCTTCACAAGCTCCGTACCGTTTCGAAATCTCCCATTGGCGCCATGGCGAGACGTTTTTATGACCACAAATCTATGTTCATAATACATGTAGAGCTCCATGGAAACGCTGTATAAACTGAATAAGGAGAAGAATATGGTAAGGGTGAAGAGCCGGATTTTTGAAGTTAAGAGTATATAACATGGCTCCCTTTAGACCTCGCAACTCGACACTTTTAAAAGGCACTGGTTAAAGTTGAAACGAAGCTCTGTACAAAATTTCAAGTCAGTCGGTGAAGGTGGAGAGGGTGTAGCGTTCGATTCTAGCCATGTACGAACTTACCCATTCAATGGCCAAAACAAATTTTTTGAGCAAATTTGAACTTTTTATCTCGATTCTATTGAGAGTTATCGTCTGGAATGACACGTATATAAATGGGTTTATAAATATGCATACATATGATTTTCGTGTCTTTTGGCAGAGAATTCATGATGTTCTAAGTTGGATTTGGTCCAAAATGATTTTAAAATTTCGGACCAAGAACAATAGCTTCTTTTTCTTCCAAAATCCGCTGAAAAGGCGATTTTGGGCCGATTTTATGTAACGATGAATTCTTAGAGATATTGAACCGAATACGAATTGATCTAATCCATACGCACTCATTAGGTAATCACCGAACATAGGTAATATCAAAAATTCATTATATATAACTACCTGAATTTGTTCGAGCTCCAAGTTATTTGTACTTATAACGTACTCGGAATTTTCGTAGTGTCATTAGTAATCTCCGTTACAGCCCTTTACGCGCGATTTACCTTCCATTACGCTCCACCAACTACCGCTCAAACCTCTTTTCACGTTTCCTGGGAAAAGAGTTTTTGAGGGAAAAGAACGATCAACGATTTTTTTTTCTTCTCCTTCTTCTTTATAACCCCGAGTATAAAGGATTTTTAATGATACCTACCCGCAGTGGTATTGAGACGCCTTCAGTGTTCTTTGCACAATGATTTTCCCCTCCCGATTGGCGTTTTTCGGGATGTTTTTAAACGCCCGGAACTTGATCGAGCATGAACCCCCAGCCGACCCCAAGGTTTCGAAAACATTGACGGTAGAAGAAAAAACCTATCAGCGCGGAGGGTAGTTGATTCGCGTAGACGTTCCCTTCGAAGGAATTTTTCGGGTGGTAAGAGTGATGAACAATGTCACCCCTCTTGGTCGAAGCCCTCCGATTTAGAACGTTGGTGGAGAGCGAACATGATCGATGGCCACCTGTGTCCACTTGCTCTGTCGGAAAAACAGTTCCGTGGAAAAAAGCCATTCGCGTGAGAGTAAAACGATCTCAAGCAATCCGGATGAATTGACACTCAAAAGTTCATGTTGTGCAGCATGATCCTATGAAGTTCTCGAGCAAATAACATCCTCGGATATCATCCATTTCATGAATAACAAAATAATGGCATAATTGTTCAATCAACATTAAAAAACTAATAATAAAAAACAAAAAAGTAAAATAACTCAAACTGAAATATTTGCATCGCCAACAGCTCGAGGAGGATGCGGGGAAAATGAGTTGTTAGTGGGTTATTGACAACGAATACCACACAACTCGCCTGTAGTTGTCTCTCAAGGTCACCAAATCTCTTGGTTCGTGCGGAAACTGATTAAAGTAGATTCCAGCTGGATTGGGTGAAGCAAACCTGAATACAAATTTTAAAAAAAATATATAGAAATTAGCGAAAAGATGAAGGATTTTTCAACGTGAAGATGTAAATGAATGCAAAATGAAGGCGCGGAATTCCAGAGGCTTATTAAAACCCGATCACCTAGCCAGCCAGCCCTCTGACGCCATAGGCTCTTACGGCATAGGCTGTGACGTACTAGTTGGGCTCCTGCCAGCTGTCTGACGCCATACGCTCGTGCGTCATAGGCTCTGACGTACTAGTTGGCCTCCGGCCAGCCGTCTGACGTCATAGGCTCTTACGGCATAGGCTTTGACGTACTATTTGGCCTCCGGCCAGCCGTCTGACGTCATACGCTCGTGCGTCATAGGTGCGTCTGACGTAGTGGCCCGCCTGTCGCTTGTGTTCTGACGTAATCTGAGGGAAAGGGTTAATCAAGGAAACAAATCTTTCCCGTTTCAGTTTATGTGCCAAAGCAAAGACATGAAAATGTCAAAAGAATGTCAACTCCATCCTGTTGTTGATACAGTCGAGAATTAAATGCTTGCATACGAGTCTGCAACACATTGGGACATTTTATGTCTTTAAAGAAGCTACATCACCTACCCCAGTAGCGTAGTTGTTATACTTAATAATTATTGTAGGGTTCATCATAAATTATGAAGCTTGCATTTGTATCACGCTCATACCGCAGCTTGTCGGCCACGCACTCCACAGTGGTTAACGTAATATGGTTAGGTAAATCGAGAGCTATCCAACGAGTGGTGAACGATTTTTGTACGATGATAACTGGCGAAGATAAAGTTCCGTAGCAACGAATCGGTTGTAAGCGAAAATCATCAGAAATTTGCGTGACGATTTCGTGTAACCCTTTTGTGTAACGTTTTTCGAGTTATGTGTCAGAGTAAAGACATAAAATGTCAATAAAGTAGTGGAGGTTTGTTGACTAGGAGTGGAGTAGTTTGCGGGTGGGGAATGACCGACACTAGTTATTGTTATGATTGTTAGTATTGATTGTTATTATTGTTATGATACAACTGGTGACTTACTAACTTGTAATAAATGTATGAACTTAAATCATAATTATCCGAATGGTACAAATCTTGTTTGCACAGTAACAATAATACATTTGAAAAAGGAATGTAGAGAGATCGATGTTACTGGGATGGATATTATGTGGTTACGGTGACATCCAGTAACAGCACCCGCAAACTATAGAATTAAAAAGGACTATTCTATTAGGACAATATAAAAAATAAAAATGAACGAAAATGTTTTTATATAAATTATCTACGAAATGGGAAAATAACAAAATAGTGAAGAGTATCCAACAATTTGGATCTTCTTTTTTACTCATTATTTAAACTTTATAATTTAATTATAAAGTTTAAATAAAGTTCTACCTAGTCATGCAGGATGAATTAATGAGCAAATTTTCCAATTAATTTTCCATAATCCTTGCTCATCTCTCCTAATTTAAGACGAAAAACTAAATAACAAATTTGTCTAATTTTTCTGCCAAGTAACACCTCGGTTTATGGATTTTTCAACGCTGAACACGATGGTGAAGTCAGAATTGCGATACCTCATTCCGTTACCTATCAGATAAGCGCAGATGAACCGTGAAGAACATGTCAAGTAACAACCTTCATCTTCAAAATGGGGTGGCACTTTTCAGACTGTTTCATTTTTGGAATTCATGGGTATGTTCCCCGACTCCCTGAAACTCCCCAAGACCTCCAATAGAGTGGCCCGGTTCCGCCAATGTACGAACTTAGCCATTCGATTGCCAAGTCAGAATTATTGTGCCAATTTGAATTTTTTATCCCAATTCTATAAAGAGTTATCGTCTGGAATGACATTCAAATTTATATGCATATACCTACATAGTATGTATTATCATATTATGATGTTTGGTGTCTTTTGGCAGTGAATTCAGGATGGTCTGGAACGGATTTTGGTACGCAATATTTTCGGAAAATCGGTTTTAAAAAATGTTGGACCGAGGGCAATAGTCCTTTTGCAATAAGTACTTTTTCTCCAAACATTCGCTGAAAACAGATCGAGGTAACCTGAAATAAGTTTAACAGGCGTCGCCGTTGCTTTGAATGATATTCCTGTTGTCCATATTCTTCTTCATTGTATCTTCTAGTTTGATATGTGATCTCCGGTTCGGCCACTTTTAATTATGGGCCTTGCCTTGTAGGAGTATAGGAGACACATTAGTGCAGCGAAAATCACTTCAGACGAAGTCCAAAGACAATGAATTTGGAGAGGGAAACCTTACACAAAATAGTTTTGCCAAGAAAAATTTGATGGGATGAGTGGTGTACACGTTCCAATACTGTCTACATAGGTAGGTACATAATATGTATAATATTATTCTGCTAAGTAACAACCAACGGCCTGTTCTACAACAGTTTTGCGACGTACGACCACTGATTCGGTGCGATTTATGTCGCTAAGTCTACAAACGGTTGGCGGCACCATCCTACGGTGGAGCAGCGACCTCTAAGGTCACCCACACTCTTCTACAAGGCAGACTTGAGAGTAGCCAACTATTAGCAATTGTTATGAGCCATCCGCCCTGATATATAATGGAATGCAATCCGGTGCAGGGAGGTAGCGTGACCGCTCTGACCATTAATATGAACTTGCCCAGTCCTTGTTTTTCTCTTCCCTTCTCTCTCCATACCGACATCATCCGCGAGTTTTCTTTCTCATTCGTGTTCTATCGCTCAACATTATGGCCGCTGTTCTGTAATTGAGCAGGTTCGAACGGCGCTCTCATTAATAACTCGGTTTATAACTCATAATAAAGATTTTGAGAGTCCTCGCCGGATTTGGTGACTTGGGTACTGCATCTGTTCCATTCGCTCGATTTGATTTCTGCAACCCACGTGGCTGCTAAATTGAACAATCCTAACGTTGGACTCCAAAAAATGTAAACAGACTGGTTTGTGCAGTTTATTCCTACCTTATCCTTCTAGTATTATTTTCCTTCTACCTGAATTCATCTTACTGGGTGGATTCGGACTTTAAGCAGCATAAGGCCGAGATCAACTGAGAGGCTCCTAAAGGTAATTTCTATCCCCCCAAAAAACACTCCGTGTAAAAATCACCCCGCCTCGCAAATATCATTCTTCAGAGGCCGGAAAAAGTTATGATATCCACTTTCCCCGCCCGCCCTTTTCCTCATTAAGGAGCTAAGTATAATGAAAAGCTTAACCACTTCACAAGCACCGTACCCCTTTCGAAATCTCCCCTTGGCGCTATTGCGAGACGTTTTTATTACTTCCACAAGCAACTAATACTTGTATAAAACGTTAACCACCATCAAGTCAATCGGCGAAGGTGGAGAGGCTGTAGCCTTGACCGACTGAAAAAAGTAGAAAAACATGGTAATTGGTTTTTGAAGTTATATAACTCGGCTCCCTTTAGACCTAGCGACTTGAAACTTTCAGGGCTTTCTATTATCCACACCAAAAAGATCCATACCAAATTTCAAGTTGATTGGTCTACTAGGAGTCGAGATATGGCCATAATTAGCCTAAATTACCCTAAATTTCAGTTTTTTTGTCCCTAATTTTTTTTGGGTTGAGATAATTGCTTATTTCGTTCAAATGGCACTGATCCATGCTATAAAGAAGGTATGTAAAAAAATTCAAGTCGATTGGTCCTTTTACCCAGGCTGTAGACTCGTCAAAGACAGAATTTTCCTAAGGTTTCTGTTTTTTTTTGTTTCTAAAACTTCTTTGGGTTGAGATAATGGGTTAAATCTTATATAAGGCTCTGTCTCAAGGTTAAATGAAGCTCTGTGCAAAATTTCAAGTCAATCGGTCAACGTGGAGAGGCTCCAGCCTTGCCTGTCTGAACAAGGAGGAGAAGAAGGAGAAGAAGGACAAGGAGAAGAACAATCTAAGGCCGAAAAACCGGGTTTTTGACGTTATGTAGCTCGGCTCCCTTTAGAACTTTCAGGGCTTTCTAATATACACTCAAAGAAGACCCACACTAATTTTCAAGTTGATCGGTCAAATAGGAGCCGAGATATGGATACCTCGAAAACGCGTTTCGTGACGTCCGGTAAACATACACTCGGCATCGTTCGTTTTCTCAACTTCTTTGCTTGGCGGGGCGGAACGCTACCGCGTTCCTAGATGGAGCTTTAATTTGGCATGTAGCCTCCTTAGGACTTTAACTTAACACTGCTCAGGGCCAGGCTCCTAAAGGTAATTTCTAAGTTATTCACACAATGAACCTGTGATTTGGTATGTAGCCTCCTTAGGACTGTAACTTGACACTGCTCAGGGCCAGGCTCCTACAGCTGATTTCTATGCTATTCACATTATGAAGCTGTAATTTGACCTCCAGAGGACTATAACTGGAAGCTACCCAGGCCCCGGATCAGCTGAGTGGCTCCTAAAGCTAATTTATATCCTATTCACTCGATGAAGCTGTAATTTGGTATATCTGTTGTCAAGGTTATTTGTCAACACTCTGTGTGATCGCACCTCGACGCAACCCGACCGGGGCAACGCCCGGGTAATCTGGCTAGTGTTTAATAAATAATATGGGGAGAAAAAAACTGTAAGAAAATGGTAGGTATTGGTTACTTATTTAAAAAAAAAATAAATAAATTACCGTGGAAAGTCGGAATGCATCATGTTGCTCCCCTACGATGGAGATTTTTTTTGTTTTTAAATAATGATTTCCTCGCTTATATTTTCACATTCATCCCATCGTTGGGTTTTGAGTTACAAAGTGCATTGTGAAAAACTGCAAAGTGCGGTGTATAGAGCGGAAATGAGTGTCAATCAGAGCGGTCAAACCAACACGCGGCGTCGATCAAAAACTCGGGGATGAACGTCAGGGTTGGGGAAAAAATGCGCTCAAGTTAGAAGTTAGTTTTGGACGATACTGGTCAGATTTAGGATTCCAACTTTTTTTTTGTTAGAATAGATGGGATGCGGGAGATACGAGGTGCTTCGTGGCGAGGGCGAAATGATAAGGGAGGGAAGAGAGCGCGCGTATGAATGAAGTGGCCAGCGCGTGCATCCGGAGCGATCGCAGCTGCATCTCCTCGTGGCAGTCGGGTGAGGTCCGTCCAGAATGGAGCGAGGTAAGCGATAGTGGCGGGGAGTCCAGTGGCCGAGTTTTATCTGATGAGGGTCTCGCCACCTATGGGCACCACTCGTACAGCCGCAAGAACTGGAAATATACCGTCGAGTTACTCAAGGACTCCCAGCTTTCGATAGATACCTATTTCCAGTGTGACAGAAGCTCGAAAACTCGAGGATATCATTTTTAGCGAAACTCCGAAGAACAAGAAGCTATTATTCCCGGTCCAAAAGTTTTACAACTCGAATTTAAGAAAAATGTTTATACCAAAACCTGTTTCAGACCATCCTGAATTCACTGCCAAAAGACACCAAAAATGTCATTCGAGACGATAACTCTCGGTGCAATTGAGATATTAAATTCAAATTTACACACAAAAACATATCTTGGCAATCGAAAAGCTGAGTTCGTAGATGGGCAGAATCTGGCCACTCTAAGGGGGGTTTTGGGGAGTCTTAGGGGGGGAAAAGTCTGATAAGTGGCTCGTAAGCTCAGCTCAACTCAGAAGGTGATTTCAGCTCATCAGCAAAGGGAACTCTGTGAACAAACAGGAGGTTAGAAAAAATCCACAGATATGCAGCATGGCTATAAAAGCAAATTTTCGACGAAATGACTAGTTTTATGTAAAATCTATCAATTTTACAGGTTTTATAACATTTTTTGTTCCATTTTTTTGTCGAGTTTCCAGGTTTTTCAACGCCGAACACGGTGGTGAAGTCAAAATTGCGATATCTCATTCCGCTCTCAAACTGGAGCACTTTGAAGATGAAGAAACGTCGATGTTACTTGAAATGTTCTTCAAGGTTCACCTGCTCTTATTTGATAACCGAATAGATATCGCAATTCTGACTTCACCATCGTGTTCAGCGTTGAAAAATTCACATTTCACATAAAACCAGTTATTTCTTCGAAAATTCGCTCTTAACTACAGTAGTAAGAGTAACTCTTCTAGTTTAAATCCCACGAACACGATAAAAAAGGAGGAGACTTAAGATCAGACACATGTGTATAGTTCTTGGAGAAAATTCAATTTTTACCTGGTATTCTGCGATCTTGGCGAAAACTTTGGAAGAAATGAGTATCAGCTGCCTCAGAGGCTTTTGCCGGTTCGTATCAATGGGGTTGGTGAGTGGATGAGCCATTTGTGTTAATTTTGTCGTCCTCAAAAGCCTTATTTTAGCAATTCAAACACAGGTTTCTCATTACCGTAAGGTGGCCCGTGACTATATTATGCTTCAAGCAATTGCTCTTAAGTTGATAGTAATAATATTATTTTCTTGCATATTTTCTCTAACTCACACGGAATTCTATTGTTCGAACGCTTATTTCCTCCAAACGTTATAATTTGTTTGTAGCAGACTTACAATTATTTCTTTGCCCTTCAACGCATTTCTGGCATTGCTCAAAGAAAGTGAATTTGACTTGTAAAAGGGTGAAATTGGTTTATAAAAGGCTGAATTTGATAAGCTAGGGAGAATTTTATTGGTTCAAGGGGAAATTTGGCTTGGAAATGCTATATGTGAAAAATTTACACATGTCAGGCTCTTAATTTCTCTCTCCAAGCATCCCTGGGGTTACATTCCCCCAGTGTTTTCACTCCTGCACGAGCGTCATTGTCAGCTAATATTGAATTTGATAATCTCCGTCCTGTTACATTTTTTTCTCTGATGATGAAGAAAGAACAAGTGAGAAGAATTTTTAAGTACCTACTTTCAAGAAACAGCTTGTGCCACGACTCAAAAATGTCTCACTTTGTGGCGGATGAGATGGTTTTGGATTTATTCCACTCAAAACTAAAATTTCGGTTAAATAAGCTAGAAAAAAGGTCAACAATCCATCTTCACATCAACCAAATCCAGTGGAAATTTTTAAATATAATTTAAATAGACCTAAATTCCATCATCGAACAGTTTTTTCCCGGGACGATGTACGACCAGCCGCTCGTTCATAATCAGGTCATAAAGTTCGAAGCGATAAAACATCATTAACTTGACAGAAAATCAGAAAAAAGCGGTAAAACTTCGCTTTTCCCGAGTATATGGGGCACCTGAGTCAAATTATTCATGACTTTGCCAAATCTAATTTCCTTCCTTTCGTATCCACGGGAAGAAGGTAATTTCGAATATTCGACGATGTAGGTAGTCGCATAGCACCAATGAGCTCATCATTGAACCAATTTCCATGTTTTTTTTAAGGTCATTTTAGCACATGTAAATCACAAACCAAACTAAGTTAAATCCTGATGAAATCAACCCACACTCACCTCAATACTTCAGCGTTTAATAATACCATTCTTTCGTAATGTTATTTGGTTAAGTGGTTTTGCTTACAAACTACCACAGATAAGTTGTCCTGCCTCCAAATTAGATGGAAAACCCACAATATAAGGTGTTTACACGAATTTTTACAAATTTTTGTCGAATTCGGAGATAAGCGGTTTTACTTTAAAACGGCAGAATAATTCAATACCAATGTGTGTTGACGTTTGGTTACTATTCTAGCATAATTACTCGTAGTTAACATAGTGGATAACTGCACGATGATTCATTACCACGGATTATAATTACTCATGATGTTTGATGTTCTACTTACTGAACATCAATGTATAGATTCCTCTGCGTTAAAATCCAATTGACCATAATATCAAGGGGTTTCAGTGGTAGACATTTGAGATGTGGTAATATTATTTACCTCACATTACGTGCAGAATTGAATTGTTTCCCATTTCCTATGTACACCTTCGTGCTACTAGATAATTGAGACTTTAGCGCCAGTATTTGCTAAAGCCTGGTGGAACTCGGGAATAGAATATGGGAATCATCGAATATTGTCAGAATAAACTAGCATTGGAGCTATTAAATGCACCACTCGCAGACATTAACTGTTTCAACTTCATTAATTCAGTGCCGTAATTGTTTTATGTAAAACTTTACTTCCTGAGATGCCAAGTTTACGACCATCGATGTTCGATATTATTGAAATATCGATGTTTTGGCTCCGATGTTCGATGTATTACCATCGATGTCGAACCTTTCGATAATATCGGAACATCGATGTCACAGAAGCCGATATCGATATCGATATTTTGTTGTCGTTGTTGTTGTGTTAGTACTTGGTACGTGTTGTTTGTCTACAAGAGCTCGTACAAAAAGATTGCCCCAACTGCCGATTCGAGATTGCCGCAAAAGATTGCCCCAACTTACCTATTTGTGTTTTACTGGTCTTAATGGCTACCCACCTCTTGTCTCCTCAATTTTGAGAGGGGAAATGATAAAAACAGCAGTAACCGAAGTTTTTTTTTAGAGAGAGAAATTGTTGGAAATTGGCAAACATCGATGTTTTATCGATGTTTTTGGTTCGATGTTTCTCTCACATCGATGTTTTATCGATGTTTTTGGTTTGATGTTTCTCTCACATCGATGTTTTATCGATGTCTTTGGTTCGATGTTTCTCTCACATCGATGGTTAACGTCCGATGCCAACATCGATGCCGACATCGATGTTGCATCCCCAACACACACATTGATTCCTGAATTGAGAAGTAGATCTCATTACCCGGAAGATAGCGCTGAAAGCTTGTTGATAAGGAACGTGAGTACTTAGAACAAATAACCGCCGAAACAAAAGGCCGATGAGCGGCGGGGTGACCCGCGAGGATTGAGAAACTCGGGTGCTTAGAAACCTAATAGGCAGCCGGGTTTGGTACCATCTTAGGAACACAATGCAGGCGCCTGTTTGTGAGAGGCCGAGAAGGAAATGATGTATTTCGGAGAATCGACCATCTTGGATCTGAGAAAACAATGAGGTGATTGGCTTCCGACAGTCTTGGATAATCGTAGTTTGCCCCTACCAACATGGCTTTCCACCACTCCGAAACCCTGGTTTGTTACGTGATTGCACTGAGTCACATTTTTAAGAAAGACGAAAGACCCAAAATCATTCGACGATAATTGATTTAAGTTTTGTCAACAAGTAACATTCGATGATTTGACCGAAGCTGGCGTGATGGCCTATCGTAGGGTAAAGTTCCCTAATATGGTAAACTTTTTGGACCACTCATTGGCCCAAATTTTTTCAACTAAAATTATCGATCATACATGCCACTATACTCCACCAGAATCTTGGCTCAAAGTCCCAACATTTTGTTGAGGTCGATTACAGATTGATTGATTGAAGCGTTTATTTAATAAACCTGGTTAACAGTAGGGCCTTAAGGCCCTCTCTTCCCTGTTCCCAGGAAACAATGTAGTACATGTAGTGGAAACAATGTAGTACAGAGAGCATTTTGCAAAAATTTCACTATTCATTTTCTACGAACAGGGTGTCCAATAAGTAAAGACCGGATTTCTATGCAATCGCATATCCAATTCGCTTCATGTAAGGCGAGCGCAAATTCTTCCCAGTATCCCAGTTGCTTCTGTAGATGCTCTGCTTTGAATTTTATTCTGCATATTTATGCATACTCGGACTATTGCTGCATATTCTTAAATATTCGGGGGAAAATCGTACTGCTGCATATTTTATAGATACATATTCAATAACGTTTGACGATTTTTGGTGACGACGGATCATTCCTGCCGGTTATTTTAAGCAATTTTTATTTTGCTCCAGTCACTTCGGTTGATGTGGAACGGTCTTTTTCCGTCCACAAACGCACTCTCTCGGACCGTTGTCACAGCTTCATTCAAGACAACCTTGAAATGTGTATTTTTGTAAATATTTCTTACCTACGAAAAATTGTCAAATATGTAAGACGATGAAAAATATAGAAAATTATTTTAAAACGGTTGTGTTCCATTTGTAAGTTGTACTTTTAGTTCTATACCACGAAAATATTAGAATTTGAGCCAGGTAACTTTGATTATAATTGAAAGAAGTATGTACAGAAAAGTGGAAAGATAATCATTTCCATCTGTGGATATTCCTACTCGTGTTACTTCAAAATGATAATATGGTGAAAGTAACATGAACAGTCATTGTCACCGACTGTGAGATTTTGTTGCGAATAGCGTGAACGTTGCGAAAATTTGTAAATAGTAAAACAAATAATGTTCTGTAAAAGTAGCAATTACAAATATTTTTACAAAATGAGAATTCCATTCAAATCATTCCTTATTAAAACTTGCTGGTACCGCAAGTAGGTACTGAACTTAATTTCTCGAATTTTACAATATTTTTAATGCATATTTGTCGCATATTTCATAAGTTTTTCCAGCATATTCTATGGTATATTCGGGGCATTTATGCTGCATAGAAATCCGGTCTTTACTAATGACCCACCAGGGGTTCTTAATATATTGAGACTCTATCCCTTCCACTACTTACTCATTTCTCGTTGCAATGAAATATTGGGGCAAGTTATAAACATGAATTATGTCCATAGGATGCTTTATTGGATGACAGTGTTGAAAAATCTTGCCTCCAAGATGTTCGACTAGTAGAAAACTAGAGAAGTGGAATAACTTATTCGGACAAATTGGACTAGTAATGATAATATTCAAGAGAAACATTCGAAAGAAGTTTATGTTTCTCTCTATCGAGGAAAAAGAAAAAATGCAAAAAACCCGAATGAACATTAAAATTAAATAAAATTCGAATAACAATTTGAACAATTTGAACTTGAACAGAAGAAATTTTGAAGTTTGTGAAAAAAAAAAAAAAAAAAAACTTAGTGAAAATCTCGACATTTTCTTAGCGATGTTCTACAGATTTGAGGACGGTTCACAAGCCGCTGCAAGGGAAAACAAAAGAAAAGTCTCTCCTTCAAATTACCGCACACCAAAAGCATTTGACACATCTGGCCCATTTCCCCCGCTACAGTCCTCACTGTGCTTCGAGGAACACAACGGTCACATCGTCTCCAACTTCAGCGGGGTCGTCTTCATCCATAGAGAGATCGCCTTCTTCATCAATCAAAGAGGGAGAGCAGAAAAACTGACCTTGTTCTAATATGGCAGTAGTGACACATTAGCAACGCACAACTAGTGCCATATTAGGAAATTGCGGTTTTTACATAATTCAGAAACTGATTTGGTAAAAAACTGAATTGAAGATTTTTGGTAAAAACAAATCATGGATGAACGACACGGAAAACACGTTGTTGGATGAAAGACAAAATCATTCACGCTCAGAAAAGATTTAAAAAAATACTTCCCTTCAACAGAAAACTTGAATGTTCAACAGGTAAAAATCATTCTTTCAGCACTTGTCTCCAATAGGTGGTTTCTGGAGGCCATCTTGGGAAGTTTTGAACTGCAATCTTGTGGCCTGCCTCTGGAAGCTTATAGCTCACCTACTGGCCTTCATGCTACTTCTCATGACTGGGGAGATATTGCAGAGTGCCATATTAGGCACTGTACCGTATCAGGGAACGTTACCCTATGCAGCTCACGTCTGCTTACTCTTGTAATTTCGGCAGATACAGGAAGCGTTCCATTAAGGACTTGGTCCTTTCTTCAGCCGTTGAGATTGAGTAGCCATTCACCGTTCCAGTACGGATTCAACACCTCATTACACTGAGATTCCAAAGTTCAGCCAACCAGCCAAGAAAATGAACCGTTCCCGTGGAATCTGTGTCGGCGTATACGTACAAAAATGTCACTAAAGCATCGCACCGCACTGAAGGGAACCCACATAATCGGCAAGAGCTGGCCGTGTATATTAATGTTCAAAAGGAATTCACGATGGGTGTAGCCGCGCAAACCAATCGGGACGACCGGCCGAGAGTTTCACCTCAACTCGGCGTTTCATTGTCAGTCCGTCTTGAGCCGGGTTATGGCAGAAAGAGAAAATGGGAGCCTCCATTAGACAATTGAAGAATATGAAGCGGGTGAAAGCCGGGTTAGGGCGGTTAGGCACTTCGTCAAGGTGGGAACAGATATCCATTAATAAGAACAATAGTTATTCAATATGTCGACTCTTTCGCGAAGGGGTTTGAAAAACTGGAACGTGGTCGTAGTGATACGTCATTAACATTTGGAAGGTATTGAATCCCACTAGGGTTACGAAGAGTAGAAATTATTTTCTATTGACATGCTTATCATTCCGTCCTCATTACCCAGGACTCAAGGTTGTGTTGTAAGGGATGGTGTGATTGGGCGTATCATCGTTGGAGCGACTAAAAATAAATAATTTATTGCCTCTTTACAAATGTAATTTATTGAATCACTCCATAGTTATAAATAAAACTCCCTAAATGTTGTCTCGAGTTTTTGCCGTGTAACACCTCAGTTCATAGATTTTCCAACCACTGAACAAGATGGCGAAGTCAGAATGGCGATATCTCACTCCGTTATCAGATTAGAGCAGATGAACCATGAAGAGAATGTCAAGTAACAACCACCTTTCTTCATCTTCAATGTGCTTCAGTTTGAGAACGCAATAAGATATCGCAATTTTGATTTCACCATCGTGTTCAGCGCGAAAAAACTTTTAAAATGAGGTGTCGTTTGTCAGACTCTTTCATTTTTGGAATCTGTGGGTAATCCCCCCTCCCCCTTAAACCGTCCCTAAACCCCCCTTAAAGTGGCCTGACTCTGCTCATCTACGAAGTTAGCCTTTCGATTGCCAGGACGGATTTTGTGCAAATTTGAACTTTTCATCTCAATTCTATCGAGATTTACCGACTAGATAATATATTATATGAAAACGTATGATTATTGGTGAATACAGTGAATTCAGGATGGTCTAGAAATTCGAGTTTTAAAAATAGCTTCCTTCTCTTTGAAAATTCGCTGAAAGTGATTCCAGTCTCATAATCTTGCGCCACCCCGATTCTGTACAGGAAAAACATTACAAACAAATATGCAATGTCCTTATGATTGAGGCTTTCAATTGCCCATATAGCCCAGGCGAAATGTACACCATGTCAAACCCCCAACCCAAATCCATGATCAGTAAACTGCGGTAAGACATATCCAAATCAATTAGTTATGTAAAGAACTCTTGCAGTCGTTATTTAGTAAACAATATCTGATTTTGCCTACATTTGTACAAAGGACATTTTACTTTTGGAATGAATCTTGGAGCTGACCATGTGCTGGCAATACATATATCGAAAAGGACCCAGAAACCACAAATATAATGACAACGGTACTGGGTCAATATGGCTCATGTCCAGTAAATACCACAGATATTACAGATATCAACAAATGCCCGGACATTGCGTTTATCAAATACGTACTTGGTACTGAAACAGTATCGAATGACGTCTGATAAATGTGTGATTTTATCGGAACAAAGTATTCGATACTCCAGAATAAAGTGATTTCCAGTCACCACAGCCAAAAGCTGACGCTAATTTGTTCCAAAGGAATTTCCTTATTTTTTGAGATGGTACCAAATTAATCGCTTTGTCCAATTACAAGGAAGAAAACGTTATGGGTGAGCGGGTGATCTTTATCGTTGTGTAGATAATGTGTTTCGGTTCTGAATGAAATGAGTGGTCGGTATTTCATAGTTGGCACAGAGGAACTATATACCAATCCAAATTCGGGGGAAAATATTAACGAAAGGAAGGGGAGTTACTTGAAATCATGAATTCGATATTGCGTGTGGTTCTTAAATCATTATTGAGATGATATCGAAACCACTATCAGGAGTATCGACATCAGTCAATATTGAATGTATCGGAACACCTCTAATCAGAAACTATATACCTAATTATGTATGGTAGGTATCTGTTAAAGGTAACGCTTCTGGAATTTAAAATATGGCTGGGATTACTCTCAATCAAATCATGTGACGTTTCAAGTTGTACTCGTAGTTATCGAGCTTAATTCTCATCCCAGCTGACGTTTCTTCTTCATGGTCCCCTTGGTGGCACATAAATGCTATTTACTGTATAAAACACTGATTATTGACAACGATATCATTCAAGGATAACCTTAATTTGATGTAATGGAGTTTCCCGCCGACGGTCCATCGGTTCGAACTTAAGGGGCTTTTTTTAAGGAACCCAAAGGTTTGATAGCTCCGCCTCTCCGATTTCGGGCATTGCCGATTTCGGTGGCGGACTTGAAAGTTCCTTTTCGTCGAAGGAGTTCCAAGTATTCCCAAGTCAATGAATTCGCTGGCGGGGAAAAAGAAGAAAAAATCCTCAGACTTCTCTCTTGTGATTGTTTATGAAATCCACATTGGGGCGATTTTTCTTCATCGGATGCCCCAAGACTTATACGGCGACGCGATGCCTCGAGACGAGAGGGATCTGGACCAGTTTTTAAGTCTCATCTTTTCCGTCTGGGTTTCTTGAGTTCTGCGGAACCATTTTGCGCCTTTGCGAGAGTGCCGATCTTTGAAGACGCGAAGGGAATTATTATCTCTGGTCACGAATCTTATGTCAGGGGGGAAGCTCATACTAACTTATACCCATTCACCTATCACGGCGTGGTTAGAAGACGATTTCGCGGAAAGTGCGATAGGCACGGGATTGTGATCGTACATTGGTGCATCTCGTGGGGAGTTGCATGAATATGGAAAAACAAATTATTGGAAAGAGGGCGAACAATTCATGTGTCACTGCCATCAATTGTCAGAAAAATATTCAATATTTGTTCGCCTTCACCGCTGTTGTTAAGTAGAGTTTTATACCTCTACTTTACGTAATTCTTAAAAAGTCAGAAGTCGTATTCATTCCGAGAATCCAGATGTTCGATTTCGAAAAATCAACTTGAAATTGTGTGTTAGAGTCTAGTTCACCCCAGTATAAAATATGGTCACTTTAGGGAGGTCTTCTAAGGCCTGGGACATAAGGCTTGGGAAGAAGGTACTGAAAATTGTAAAGAATAAAAATGCACGACACTCCTCCAGTGCATTGCAGATTTCAAAAACCAATGTTAATGACTCATTTAATAGTCACTGGTGATAATGTGACCATTCACAATTACCCGCTAACCTATGGGGAATTGGGAATCTTTAGGGTAACTGGGAACGGAAAAAATAAGACCATCTAAATACTTAACCGATTTCCATCTTTGACATGACATGAGGAAGGTTCAATGAAATGTGTATTATCAAGCGTATGCACAAAAAATAGTTTTTACACGCTTTACAAGGTCACAGTGGTAATGAGAAGGTGAAACCTACAAGTTTTGTTCCCAATTACCCCAACTGAATCTAAATACTTTGGATGCACAAATATTTTGAATTTTGTATTCATGTGTTTATCACTGGCATGAATCGTGACCATTATTCAACATCCACATCCACTCGTAACTTGAACTCCGAATTCCTGTGTCACTGCAATGCGATTCTTTTTTTCACTCAGACATAAACATTTGTCATGTCATTCGACAAGGTTGAGGAGAATATTGAGCAACGTTTTACAATGTATATAGGTAATATATAATGTACATAATTTACAATGTATATAATATTATTATTTCATATTTGTTAAACTCGTGTTTTCTATAAGTCACAACTTTTTTTTATTTTTTTTATAACAATATAGGAACATCTAGTGGACGAAACCGCGTAGCTCAGCTAGTGTGCGGTCAGTTCTTGGTTAGCCGTACTGTATTTTTAAATCGTTAGTGAATGAGTGGTCTTAATTTTGTAAGTGTAAGTTTATTTTTACAAATATTGTCATTTTAATTATTATCATTATTTATTTATTTTATTTTATTTATTCATTTTTTCTTTTATTTTTTTCTTCTACTTTCTATTATATTGTATAGTATGACTTGATTAGCTTTGAGTGGAATAGGTCTTCATTCATATGTGAGAAGTGTGCATCAATATTTCTAGAGATTATTTTAGGAGTTAATTTGAATTTAAGTTGGTTGTGGTAGAAGTTGAAGAAATTGTTAACCACAATGAGAGTTTTGTAAAATGGTGCTGACATGTTGGACGACTTTTTTATGATGGGGATATGTATCCCCCTTGTGTATCTTATGTTTTGTTCTATTAATTTTCGCTTTTTATACGCAAACATGATTAGGCTTTCTACATATAATTGATGAATGCTTAAAACCTGGCATCTATTAAATAAGTCTATCGTAAGGTAACTAAGTGGTAACTTATGAGCGATTTTAAGTATTCTTTTTTGTATAGTATAAAGTGGATATATCACAGATTTGTATGTACCTGTGCCAGCAATAATGCCGAATTGCAGTATAGATTGCACAATGGCCATGTAGACTACTCTTTTTAATCTATCTGGTAGGAACCTCAAGTTATACATATAATATACACATTTCCTTAGTTTATTAGCTGTGTTTTTGGCATGAGTTTTTCATGATAAGTTACAGTCAATAGAGATTCCTAAGTATTTAGCTTCATTCGCTCTGGATACTGTTAGGCAGCCTGCGCATCCAGTTGTGGTTCCACATGTGTCTTCATGTGCCACTATCGTCATATTTCTCGGACCTTCAACCCGATTTTTGCATATAGGTACTTATACCTAGTGCCTTGTTAATCTCAAACCGACAGCGAATAGAAGGACTAATGTGTAATATTGTAACACAAATTTTGTTCATTGTTGAATGTTCAACAGTGTATATCGTTGAAGCACAATAAATTGATTCAATAACCTTTTAGTAGTTTCCACGCGTCGTTGTATCATCCTCCAGGGTGGAAATGGATACGTTCGAGGTGATGAATTATTCTAAAAACCATTGGAGCACTGGAGGAAGGCCAAGCCGGTTGCCTGGAATCGCTAATTCGCTCATAAGAGGACTCATCAGCGACCAGGGTCCACCAGTTTGTGATCGCCCTGCAAAAAAGAAATAATCAGCTTATCGCTTCCTCTATCACGCCCGGATACACGTAGGACCGACTTCTTCCGAATCAGCATCGCCGCATTTCATTTTATTCTGCGGGGCGACGCCAATGGTTCACGGTTGGAGGGTCGGAGAGGGGTTTGGGTTCGCTAATCATAACACGGCGTGTCCATTATCATTCTAATCCTCTGTAGCGAAGAGACGCACGTTAGGGGAACTACCGGTAAGTGCGCTGCTTGAATTCGTAACTACCGGAGAAGGGAACGATCGCTCTGCCAGCGGCCCCAAAGAGGGTTAAGTCTACTGGTCCTGACATAAACAAGCTCCTCTGGACGAGCTCCTCCTCTTGTAATTAGTATCAAGTATTAATTAGTATATTATTGTATATTATGTGTCCGTACTGTTATGACCCACCATCCAGTCAAGAGTTTTGTATGAAACATTTTTTCTTACCGCAATCATCCCACCACAAACCTCACTCCATGTCTCTACCCTCCATCATCCCTCATTTTTGTTAAACCTTTAGGGCCGTCAGGCCGGTATTGTATAAGCCTCAAACACCCTGTACAAACTTTATAATATAATTTATGCTTTATTTCTGCAATAAAATTATTCTTGATTCTTGATTCTTGAGCTCCTCTGGACGACTAGGTGTAGGTGATTTGAAAAACCAAGAAAATTAGTTAGTTCTACGTTGGATTTAGGTGAGCCACCTGGAGGATGGGAAATATCCGGGGGTTGAACTCAAAGATTATCATTGGAAGAACCGTAAAATACCACGTTTTATTAATCTAAACATGTTTTTTTCCTTAACGACAGGTACTTTGGATTGGTGTGTCTCAAAAACAGCCTAGTAGCAGTAGCTAAATCAACGCTCTTTCAGTATTGGAGCTTCCTTTTAATATTGATTTAGTATTCATACATAGGTACGGTATAATATACCTTGAAAGAAGGGTGATTTATATATAAAATAATGAACAGTAGTGGAAACATTTGCAGTTTCTATTGGTTTTTATCTCAATTCTAGACTATGCACAGTGCTAGAGTGGTGATTCAGCCGGAGGATTGTCTAGACTGATATCATCATTATCTGTCTAGACAATCCTCCGGCTGAATCAACGCTCTAGCACTGTCTATAGTCTAGAATTGAGAAATAAACCAGAAAAAACTGCAGATGTTTCACAACTGTTCATTATTTTCTATATAAATCGCCCTTCTTTCAAAATTACTGACTGTATCAATTTATCCCAGTAAGTCCCACAACTATACGATATAATATGTATCAACACATATCTGAAATCACCCCATTTACATGAACTAGAATCGTACCTCAGACTCGAGGAAAACTCGATTCCATTGAGTTTCAACCGACGAAGCAAATCAAGTTACGAGTTCGCTTTTTTAGAAAAACGTTCTGCCTGGGAGCAAAAAAAAACTAAATGTTCTAACTAATATTAGGCATTCATTTTTAGAAAACAAAGAAAGAAATTCTAGCCAACATAGATATTTTTCTGGATTTATTCTGTAAACGAATTTCATTATTGACATTGGAAGCGCCAATACATCCAATAATAAGAAGGTTAGGTACGAGAAATGTATCAAAAAATCCTGCTCACTCATTGTACATGCTCTAACTGCGATGATCGAATTTTGCGATTCGTATTTTCCAAAAATGCCCCCTCGACTGGTTTTTTTAATGAAAAAAAAAATGCCACAATTGAAAAAAAAGTAATTTATGGTTTTCCAAAATCGGGCGTCAAGGGAGCTTTTTCTTATTATTATTGTGAATTTAGAAATTTATTATAAAACTCCAAGTCAATCACAGCCTGAGATATTCTTTAAAAACTTCCCAGTTTGGTTCCTTCTCAGTTGGCAGGGCAGCCAATATGACATGAGCGAACTCCCAATTTTAGGTCTCGACTATTCACATTGACGTGTTGTGTTTCGTACCAAAACTGTGCCTAATAGAGAAAAAATTCGAAAAAATTTGATTTCAGCTTAAAAAATCCATAAAAATCCATTAAAAACGTATGTAAAAAAAAAAAACTAAACATGGAAATTCATTCAACATGTGTAGTTTATTTTTCCGTTAGTATTTGATCTAGTATACCTAACGCTTCACCCAAACATGTTGTTGTTGTGTAAGTAAAGTCACTAATCTATCCTTTACCAAGTAAAATAGGATTAAATATTCTTTATAACAATGGGATCATTCATGTTTTTCGAAGCCTAAACTAGAAGAATTTAGGATGTAATATGCGACAAACAAGGCTAAAAAATGATTTATTTCAAAAAAGAAATAATGGAACCTGTAATATTTTTGTATCGCCCCCTATTCTCTGATGTGGTGTAACTACTATAATCAAACGAAGGAGATTAGTCAGAATAGATTAGGTAGGTATACTCGATCTAAAAATGCCCTGAAAAAGGTCTCTGTATGCAAATACAACCACAATACCCTAAGATGATTTGATATTAAAAGTTGATTCAAAAGTGTGAATGATAAATGATCAGATGCGTTAGGGCGGTTGAGAGGCGTAGATACGGATCTGTTGCCGATGGCGAGGCATTACTTGAAATTCGTTACTTATAAATCAGAAAGAGAGGTTTGGAGAAGAGGACGGCCTCAAGTTGAGGCCTCTCACTGAAGGAAACGAGTCGAGAAAAATGAACGGGGTCTCGAAAATATAAATGAGTAGGTGTGGTTGACTATGGTAAGATGGTGTGGATGGTAGGGGGAGAGAGGGGCGAAAAATTGATTGACGGAGGGGTGGCGTGTAGGAGATCAACTTCAACAAAAGATCGAAGGTGGGACACAGGGAGGCAGAAGGGGAGAAGTAAATATGTGACACCGTTCAAAAAACGAAGACAACGCTGGTAGGTACCTACAAGACTGATAGGTTTTGATGGAACCACACAGTAGGGATAGAACAGGATCTCTTCCTTGTGACTGATGCTCCCGGGTCATTATGACTCCCTAACTAGCGTTGATTGTCGTTCTCCCGAGAGCTGCCCTTTTTTCAGAATAAATTGATCGGGCCTCCTTCGCACTAACGAGCCATAACTAGGAAACCTTTTTTATCGTAAATAGTTTATCATAAATAAGGAACTTCATCATATCTCTTTTTGACTCAAGAACTTTTTTTTACCCTTTCAGATCAGACTACAAAAAGGTAGTTAATAAATCACGTTGAATAGGTTCAGTTTTGGTTCATTGGCATGACATTGATGTCATCCGTTCAAGGGTGGTTTTTCTCTGATTAACATCCAATATTAAACCTCATGTCACGGCATCCTCAAGAATTAATCCTTACGATACTACTCGTATTGCCTACACGTCACCTTATCTCAAATAGACCCCAACTGCACCTTCTCGACCTTCCATCATACATTTTAAACAACCACGTACTTATTCGATATTAATGAATTTTATCATTTACTTCTCTTTTACTGGCCAGAGAACCCGGGCGTTGCCCCGGTCGGGGTGCGTAAATAACTCAGTGTATTGATAAGTAACCTTGATAACTAACCAATCAAATTACAGCTTCATAGTGTCAATAGCATAGAAATTAGCTTTAAGAGCCACTCAGCTGATTCGGGGCCTGGGCAAGTTCAAGTCCTAAGAAGGAGCAATTTCGTCACGCAAATTTATACCGTCTGCAAACGTTTCTTAAGACTGTTGGCCGTTTCCTGGTTACGAAATTGTTTACCCTGGCGGCGTCACGAAGGAAAGGCCTGTCCTCGTCGGAATAGGACGTTTCGGAGATCCTACCATAGCCTATAACCCTCCCTGGAACTTGCTTACCACAATGGAGCAATCCCTATCAAAATCGGTTCAGCGGTTTCGCCGTCAATAAAGGACATTAAATTTATAAATCGTTTATTTTCACATTACGGACATACATTCGATTTTATAGATATAAAAACAAGATTTGAGTCTTCAGATGAATATTATTATTCAGAAACATTTTGAAAGATAGCATTCGACCACGTGTGTGGCTCATAGTTTCCCTGTATGCATACCATTCACATGATCTCCATTAAATTCATATTGGATTTTATTTACGTTTGGGGCGTTAAGGTTTCTGAAAACTCTGTAAGAATCAGTTTAATAGAATGCGGTCAGTGTATTCAAAGTGGAAACATCGAGTTAAACGAAAAAATTCGATTTCATATCGAATCAAGGTGTTTATTTGAATTCGAATGGACCTTCAAGAAGAGCAATTGTCGACTCAAAACACGAAAGTAGTGAGGAAGAAATGTGGGTTTCAGATATCTGCCTCCCTCTGGCCCTCTGACGTCATCACCACCTCCCTTCGCTACCACCTGATCACCAAGCCAGCCAGCCTTCTAACGTCATTGGCTTTGACGAGCTAGTTGGCCTCCTGCCTGCCCTCTGACGTCATACGCTTTGACTTACTAGTTGGCCTCCTGCCTGCCCTCTGACGTCATAGGCTTTGACGTACTAGTTGGCCTCCTGCCAGCCGTCTGACGTCATAAGCTCGTGTGTCATAGGCTCTGACGTAGTGGCCCGCCGGTCGCTTGTGTTCTGACGTGATCTGAGGGATAGGGTGAATCAAGGGAACAAATTTTTCTCGTTTCAGTTTATGTGCCAAAGCAAAGACATGAAAATGTCAATAACTATGTAAAAACACAAACGATGGGTACAGCTTTCGTACAAGTACGCAACCACGAGGGTTATTTTATGTCTTTGCGCCCCCTCCCATCAGAAACTTATATGAAGCTTGCATTCGTGTTGACAATATAAATTTATCACCTGTGTGTAAACAATTATTTAAACAATCACGCTCATACCGCAGCTTGTCGGCCACGCACTCCGCAGTAGTTAACGTAATATGGTTTGGTAAATCGAGAGCTATCCAGCGAGTGGTGAACGATTTTTGTACGATGATAACTAGCGAAGATAAAGTTCCATAGCAACGAATCGGTTGTAAGCGAAAATCATCAGAAAAAAGCGATAGACTGTATGAGTAAAAATTAGCGACAAGATGAAGGATTTTTCAACGTGAAGATGTAAATGAATGCAAAATGAAGGCGCGGGATTCCAGAGGCTTATTAAAACCCGATCTCCTAGCCAGCCAGCCCTCTGACGTCTTAGGCTCTTACGGCATAGGTGCGTCTGACGTAGTGGCCCGCCTGTCGTTTGTGTTCTGACGTGATCTGAGGGAAAGGGTTAATCAAGGAAACAAATTTTCCCCGTTTCAGTTTATGTGCCAAAGCAAAGACATGAAAATGTCAAAACAATGTCAACTCCATCCTGTTGTTGATACAGTCGAGAATTAAATGCTTGCATACGAGTCTGCAACACATTGGGACATTTTATGTCTTTAAAGAAGTGATTCAAGAACCTTCGAACAATGCTTCATCACCTACCCCTGTAGCGTAGTTTTATACTTAATTGTAGGGTTCATCATAAATTATGAAGCTTGCATTCGTATAGACAATATAAATTATTGAGAATGATCACCTGTGTGTAAACAATTATTTAAACAATCACGCTCATACCGCAGCTTGTCAGCCACGCACTCCGCAGTGGTTAACGTAATATGGTTAGGTAAATCGAGAGCTATCCAACGAGTGGTGAACGATTTTTGTACGATGATAACTGGCGAAGATAAAGTTCCGTAGCAACGAATCGGTTGTAAGCGAAAATCATCAGAAGTTTTCGTGACGATTTCGTGTGACGCTTTTGTGTAACGTTTTTCGAGTTATGTGCCAGAGTAAAGACATAAAAAGTCAATATTTTCGTGACGCTTCTCCGTTACATTTTCGAGTTTATGTAGCAAAGTAAAGACATAAAATGTCAAAAGAAATCATGATGGTGATAAAAGAATCTCAATCAATCTATTCGCATTTCTAATTGTAGGGCAAGAGATGGTCTCGACACGATTTTTTTCTTAATTTCTATCTGAATGTAAGGAAACTGGATGTGAAACAAGATTGTTGGTAGTTTTATACGAGTCACATGTTCTAGTATCCAACGAAAAATCGTGATCGATTAATAATACGATTCCTTTATTGGAATCGTGGGAACATACTCGTAGATGGCTGGGGAATGTAGTTAGTAGATCAATTATTTGATAAAGAACCTTTAAAATCTGAAAACCGATTCCTATTTTGTAACTCATAATCGTGTCCGCTGTGAGAATTATTATCAAGTGCCCGCAATTAGAGAATATCATGAGTCCCTCTTTCAGGAAGAACAAATGAAAATCGATTACTTCAACGTACTCAACTCACGTGAAGGATCTTCTATAAATGTTTATCATAATCTCAGGAGGAGGGTTAAGACCATTACAGGCGTTGTGTATGACATTATAATGGGAGGCTGGTTGTGTTTAGGAGATGCGTGTGTAGCTACCCACGCTTCAAGGAGGTCCTGTTGGAGGATTCCTTCGGAATTCGCTTGCGAGAAGCAGAACTTTTGCTCACCTTGTAGCGTCAACAATTACTACTAATAAATTCACCTCTTTTCTTCCTTCTTCTTTTGATGCGTCAATCTGTGCGTTTTGTGCGTTTTTATTCTCCATCATTATTCATACTATTTATATTCATTTACGTACGTGATTGATCTTTTTTCTTGACATTTTCTCGCTTGGTGGCTGTAGAGTTGAGGGAGACTGAGGCGAAAAGGTCGTTCTTAATCATCTTAATAGACATCCGCAAGGTGTTTCGTGCAATCTTCGTCTTCCATACTTCGTCCAGTTAATTGATAGTGTTCATCTTGGATTTCGAGATTTTGTCGTGCCCTTTAGTCCATATTTCTCTTATAAAAACTTGTGCCTACGTTATGTGGAGTGCAATATTGATCAAGGTTTTAGCAGACCATACAATGTTTTTGATATCTCACTTATTCATGTTATTAAGATTGGGTCAAATCAACCAATCAACCAATTTAATCACAATATTGTCTGGTAGGCTTATGTGGGGAGGGGGTGGTGTTTATGCCTTGTTATATGTATGTTGCTTAACCATCTTAATAGACATCCACAAGGTGTTTTGTGCAATCTTCGTCTTCCATACTTCGTCCAGATAATTGATAGTGTTCATCTTGGATTTCGGGATTGTTTCTGTCGTGCCCTTTAGTCCATATTTCTCTTATAAAAACTTGTACCTACGTTATGTGGAGTGCAATATTGATCAAGGTTTTAGCAGACCATGCAATGTTTTTGATATCTCACTTATATTCATGTTATTAAGATTGGGTCAAACCAACCAATCAACCAATTTAATCACAATATTGCTTGGTAGGCTTATGTGGGGAGGGGGTGGTGTTTATGTATGTTGCTTGAAGTGGGTCTTGGTGATGTGCGTGCTACCATGGGTGAAATAGGTTTAAGATATGAATTATTTAATATTATGTCATTCAACGGGAATCGTGAAGAGTTTGAGTGTTTTGATTTTCACAAGAGACAAGACAATATTATAGTAGGTAAGTGCATGGACAACTTGTCATTCTACAAGTATGTATTCGATTTCTGGGAGAATGTCGTTTAGAACCTCCTGAATTGGAGGCCATCTGAACTCCAAGGTGTTCCTACACGGCAAATGAGCGTGGGTTGAATAGCTTTGTAATAAAGGGCCCGAAACTCGTCATCAGAAGATGAGGAAAGAATGATGATTCCAAAAACATCCCAGACAGACCAAGAGGGGCGTTGAAGGGGCTCTTGGAATATTAAGGCTATTTCAGACGAGTTTTTGTGAAGGTGGCAGGTTGCTATGGAAAGTGAAAGCAACAATAGGGTATCCTTTTTCAGGTAAAAACCCGATTTTTTTCCGTGCCGCTTTACGCCCCGAAGTTTCTTCTGGTTTCCATAGGACATTACGAAAATAATATGAAAAAAAATCAAAAAAATCAAAAAAGTCCGCCCTTTATCGGTGGAGGGGAAGTTTTTGAGGGAAGATGAATCCACGTGAATACGGAAGAAGGGGATAGTCCCTAAACCCAAGTCCAGACCGTCTGGACCGGAGAGGCTGCGGTCAGATCTTGAGGAGATCCCAGTCAAAACAACTGACCCGCCCACGCGTTTCGACCTTTTTTCCAAGGTTGTTACCTGTTGGGTTAAAATCCACTTTTTTGTTTTAACCCGGTCTCCCATCACGCAGCCGCAACGAGGAAAGATGATTTGCCTTTTATGACCGACGAAAAAATTATTCATAAATAAAACCCTATTTAGTACGCGCATAACGAACAAGGACTCCACCTTGTTCGTATGGATTCAGTAAAAAGGATTTATAACATTTGTAAATGAGGATTGCAGTAATCATAGTGCCATAATAAGCTAAGATTTTTGTGGGAATCCGCTAAATGCCCAAATTGCTATTTTTGCATCAACCTTAAATCTAATCCACAATTGGAAACCTTAATTTCAAACCGGAGAAACGTTAAAATAATTGAGGGTATGTACCTAGTTAATTACCCAAATGAACGAGTTCTGTGAATATGGTGTAATAAATTTTGTGTTATTCCTACCGATTCCGCCTACCTCGGGTAGTTACTTATTTTGTGAGCTGCAATTTTTAAGTTAAATTGAGACAGAGGTCTTTGAAAGATTTAACCACTATCTCAACCCAACAAAGTTTTAGAAAAAAATACAGAATCGTTTTGCCGCTGTAGAATGATACTAGCTGTCGGGCCCGTCGCTGACGAGCAGAACTCGGGATGGATCCATCTGCCACTCTTGTCGCTTTGAGGATTAGACCTCTTACATGTCCCTTTACAAACCCTTATAATCTTACATACCAAAAATAATATTCATCTGTCTCACCGGAAGGGAGAATTTAAGATTTTTATATTTCGGCTTACCTATGCATCGGATCCGGAAGTGAACCCCCCTATGTCCTTCCCCGATAACGAAAACATTTCAATACGGGAAATGGGTTCGATTCATTGAGCCGTTTTTGAGAATTTTAATTTTTTTTATTTCGGCTTACCCATATACCCCCACTTCTAAGCATCGGATCCGGGAGTGACCCCCCCCCCCCCCCTATGTCCTTCCCCGGTCACAGAAACATTTAAATACGGGAGAAAAGTTCGATCCATTGAGCCGCTTTCGAGAATTTGAAATTTTTATAGTTCGACTTCCGTATAAACCCCCACCCCTATGAATCGAATCCGGGAGTGAACCCCCCTATGTCGGAAATATTTAAATACGGGAGAAGGGTTCGATCCATTGAGCCGTATTTGCGTGATTGAAGGACAGACAGACAGACACCAAATTCAAAATCGGCGTGGTTCGACTCTATTACACCCGAAACGAATAACTGTAGTGAAATTTTTCGAAAATACCCAAGGAACACGAAAATCGTCTATAAATTTAGTTATATCGATTTTTTTGGAGTGTTTCTGGGGGGATTTGTCTTATCACCCAGTCCCTGAAGAAAAAATCAACGTCAAGTCCCGAGGTTGGCCGGAGGCTTATTGGCCCTCAGATCATGAGAGTATGACATAGTATTACGTAAGTAGATGTTTGTGTAGATATTGCGGTGTTCTGTACACAAATTGAATCGTCCGTTTTCAATGACCGTTGATTCCATGCCCATACCTTAATATTCTAACATTCTGACGGATTTGGAAACTGGAAACATTTTACCTAGTGAGTTTTTCTTACCGGGGGACTTCAATATTTGACCGGTTTGGAACCTATTAATCATTCTTGTCCGATTTTATGGGGTTTTTAAGCGGGTTTAGACTCTTGAAACCGTGTCAGACTTGAACCTGAGGCCATTCCGAATCCAACGATACCCCAAATTTAGTTTTTTAAAGGCTTTCGAAAATCAGCGACTTAATTTATGCCCAGAAATAGGCCCTGAACATGTCATGAAATATAGAATTTTGATAAGAATTTCAGAAGTTGGCCACTATATGGTGCTGAACAATTTGTAGAAACATTATAAAGGGTTAAAAGGAAGAAAAATACACGCAATAAAACTTGTAGTAATAACAAGACAATTTGAGTCGATTGGATCTTTTATTTGTATAGTACCCAACTTGAAACAGCGCATTTTTACACTCAGATCTTGATCCTCAGAGAGGTTGAGGAGGGGGGGGGGGTGTACATAATTACAATGACAAGCCTCAACACTAAATCACCCGAGCTCTAGGCGACAAAACCCAACTCTTCGAAAACTGGGCGATACGGATTCTAATGATTTCGCTGGGCCGCTATTAACGACGTCAAGTTCGCCGAGGGGAATTATTAACCCGGACCGAGTAGGAAATATATGGCAGAGGGATAGGGCAACCTGGAAGGAGCGTTTCGGAATGACACGGCGAAGGAATGAGGGAGGAGATCGTCTGACGCGAAGTCTGCCGAGAGCAGAGGGAAGTAATGGTGTCCGGATAGCGGAATATCCACGTCCCGACCGGTTGCCCGCCCTAATCGTCGCCACCCCATCATTTTCTGAGGTAATCCCCCGTCTTAATTATTTACAGGCATAAATTTAGGGGGCATATCACCGGCGTAGACGGTCTGTAGCAGCTATTTAAGGGACAGTCGAGAGCGTTGATAAAGACATTTTGAAGTAGTTTGTTTCTCAATGAAAGGCGTGACGACTAAATTTGCGAAAGCCATAAAATTCACAATTAATCAACAGCACCTGATCAAGGGAGTATAATATCTGCCAAAGCCATTTTTTAGATTGTTTCATGATTGCCTCAATCATGAGGGACTGCTTCTATGACATCTTCAAAATAAACAAATAATTTTTCATGAAATAACAAAACAAGAAACTATAATATTATTGAGATCCAGACTAATCACTAAGTTCGAGACCGCATACTTACTAGATTTCAAGTGCGAATTTTGTAGATCGAAATATTTCTTGAATATCAAATATTAATACATTTGAAATAATATGAAGTAAATTTTACTTTTTACTGAAGTTTGTTGCATAAACAGACCCAAAAATGAGTTTATAGTAGGGTATCAGTGAAGAAAACATCGATGTTTGCAAATATGGGTTTCCCCCTGGAACTTCGATGTCTAAAAAACATCGCAGAAAAACATCGATGTTTGAAACATTGACGTTTTGAAAATTGGAAAGAATTATCGATGTTTTGAATTATCGATCTTTTTTTAGAAAATTAAACATCCTAAAATAATAACGTTACGCTCTTTCAACTGATTCAAAGTTTAATGAAATTACCTATACCGACAAGACAAATAGACAAAAATCATTAATTGGAATTGGAACTGCCATCAACATAGGAATTGGCATCGAAATAGGAATTATTTTAAAAAAAAATGTGTGATGTCCAAAATCGCCCATCTCCCTCATGAAAGAAAATGGGTTCCAGTTTCTCGAAGAGGCGATTTCTCAGGGGCTTAAAATTGTTCCCGCTTGAGGAAGCAGCCTCTCTGAAAGAACTTAGGTTGCTACGAACCTATTGTGTTTAGGTAGGTACCTAAGTGACTAAAAGAATGAAAATCAAAAAGTCAAAAGAACAAGGAATAAACATCGATGTAAGAGATAAGAAAACATCGATGTCAAAAAAATCGATGTTTGAACAACGATGTTTGAACATCGATACTTATTTCCCAGTTTATAGCAAGATGAATCAAGAAAAGTGGCTGGAATTTGGTTGGCATCGCACTCATTTAGTCAAAATCGATATCAGAGATAAGAAAACATCGATGTTTGAACATCGATACTTATTCCCCAGTTTATAGCAAGATGAAAGAAGAAAATTGGCTGGAATTTGGTTGGCATCGCACTTATTTAGTCAAGTCAAAACGGTTTGGATTCATAGATTTGAATTTGTGAAGGTCTGAAATGGGTTTGAATGCCATTATAGTTATTCTCTCGGCTTTATTATGTCCACTCTATCCAAAATCGAATTCAGTCATTCACATCGAATTCACCTACTTATCGCTAACATCGGAGCTCGGTACATTTGTAAGTCAATCAGAGAAATGTTTGATTTCCGCCAGATGTTTTAGAAAATCGTGTACCTGCAGTGAATGGCATAAGTAAATTTCGTTTCCCGTCTCCAGATCGCCCCAATAGACGAAGGGGTATGCGTTGAGAAAACACAATTATACGGCCATTTTGATGCCTGTGCGTCACGTCAGGCGTTTCGATTGAAAATTGTTTCCAGTTGGAAACCACTCCTCACGGTTCATTTCCTACTTAGCGGACGAGGCGAGACCCCACCGAAAACGTACGTCCGCCCTCCGAGCGTCAGGAAACTCCAATAAATCGCCCCCCTCGCAGTCACTAACACTCGTAGATACACGGAAATCGTACACACGAACACGAAATATGACTTTACAATATAATACTCACGCCGTCATCCCCTCAATCTTCAACCCCTTTTGATATCTTGTAATCTAAAAGACCGGAAACAGGATGTCGATCTGAATGTGTATTTCAAATCGCCTCAGGATTTTCTTCTGATCTCAGCGGGACCACTCGTAATTGTACGCAACCCCTTCCATCAATCCACAAAATGAGAAGCCCAATACTATCTGAAAAATATTTCAATAAAGACGACGTCCACAGGACTGAAGAAAAGACAGGATTGGCCCTCACAGAATATGGTCTCCTCTTTCCTCTTTCCGTAGTGCACTTGTTTATTGGTGTAAATTGAAATTAGTCCGAGAAATTTCAATTACAACCACTCATATCCAGAGAATCTACAACCTAGAACCTTACCTTACCTTACCTTTACAATCTGAAACCAATCCTTATCGGATACCGACTCATCTTTGTACTTGAGGAGTGATTTTAATATCAGTGATTATGTTTAATTCTTCTCCTGAGAAGCACTCACCATCAGAATGATTGAGACAGTGGTAAACACTTTTTAAGTAAGTACCTAATTATTTTTCTGGAGAGGTTTGAAGTCGTATTGAGTGGGAAGAGGGCAGCAATGTACGTCATTTACCTCCCAGACCAATCAGAGAGCAGTATTTTAGACCGGCTCCGTAAACCGCTCCTGCCTTATGAAACCCACCCCTGCCCGCCCCTATCAGCCACTGTATCAACTATAACCCTGTACGATCACGTTGAGCTGGAAAAGTTCAAATTCGCCATGCTTCAGTTCTATCTGGTAAATAAACCAGAAGTTTCTCGTTTGAAATTACTCGTTTTACATGTGAGTCACCAATTTTCTGTTTTGGCCATCGAATAATAATTCTATAGAGAATAATTATTGGCCAAAATAGATATAAGAGAATAACTATTATTCTCGGACACACTGGAACACACTGGTTCCCTATTGGATTACTTTTCAGTTTTAGCAGTTTTAATTTCGTAGGGTTGCTCATAAAAATTTGGTTCACAGGGCTGATGCCGACCCTATTAAATAGTCCTGCCTGTTAAATACCTCGCTTAGGAGTCATTGGATGGTCATAGTTTTCCTAAGCTTGCCCTCGTATTCCTAGTAATTTTATTGCTTTTGAACTATATTGATGGAAATTAGTGACTGAAATTTAGGATTAATACCATTCTTCTCATTTCCAAGCGAGCTCGACTAATCTTGATTGAGATGTACGTTAGAATAATCACCGTTAAATAATTTAATATTCTATTCAGATGTGTTATTTGGGGAAAAACTGTCCGGTTTAGTCCAAATGGATCTCAGGAGTCCTGAATAGAAAATATCTCCCACACAGTACAATCTCAACTACCCCATCCACCCTTTTGAGACTCCGAAGTAACGAGATATTCAACATCCAAGTTAAACTTGAAGAATATGTTTGTATAAGTTATAGTTACTTGGTGAGCGCAGACAGCAGTACAGTCTAAATTCCAACGGTTCCCCCTGACATTCTACTTGGTCTACTTGCCGAAGATTATTTTTACAGACAGGACGCGCATGTGTTATCTATGATTTTTTTGCCTCACTGAGTGGACCTCCGGATTAGAAACATTTGCTAACCTCATTTTTTGTTGTACAGGATGTCTGTTACATCACGAGTGTTGGTTCCATGCGAGTTTCGCCTCACGCGATCATTCTTCAGAATGAAATTCACAGAAGTTCGACTAACGCATTTCACATACTACTTCAGTATGTTTTTTCAAACTTTTACAAACAGCAAGATTATTCTAACTTGTCAACGCCCCTTGGTACGTCAGAAATGATGTCTTTCATTGAGACCTAAAGATGGAATCTGTCATCAAAGTACCAAAGCGACATCAACACATGAACCCGGAAGTTCTTCGACTGCTAGACATCAGCAACGTCAACTTTGAGATTGAGTGTGGTCCTGAGTTACTGCCACTGGGCTAAATGCTCTATAACCACGTACTTGTTCGTACTTGTAAATTATCAATTTCTGTACGTGTATTATCAATTTCTTTTTGCTCCCTGGTCAACCAACGTCAGTTATGGGGATAGTTCTGCGTCTAGACTGCATGGGCCAAGGTCTTCGCTGCTCGGTGATTTCACTGTATAAGAAATACGAATCCCAGGTTGAGGAGGCTTTCTGAATTATTCAACCACTGGATAAACATATCAATTTAAATTTAATGCTATGTTCCATGTTTTGGAAAGGAAACTGAACAGTATTTCCTAAATCATCAGCTGATTAAAAAAAGTGAAGATGTGACAAAGCGACTCGACTACAATTCTGGGTGTGAAAGAGGCACCGTTGGAAATGTGTGTCATTACCTGCACTGAAAATATTTATTTGTTCAAATATCTCATTTTGAAACGATCGTAACGCGACGGATGTTATCGATCGGGTTGTGACGGGGAATCGTTTTCGTCAAGAGAGACGTCTGGAGAGTGTGAGTGACAGCGGCAGGAAAACCGCAAGGAGTGGTTCCGTACTTGCGGTCACCATATGGATGCTGGCTATAATCTTCGGTCCTCATACAAATCACAAATCTTCGTCTCGGGCCATTTTGTCATACTTCTTGTCGAGAATACAACATAATCACACACATCATTCAGACTAACAGTGTTACCTTCACGCGGGTTATGGCATCGACTTGAAGCATGGGTATAAGGAACCCACCTGAAATATGGTTCTGAATAAACCAAGGATCCTTAGTGGGAGGACAAGTTTAATTATTCAATAGTGTTAATATCGACAGAAATTGGTACCCCCACTATTATGAGTCTCGGAGTTTGATAATTATCAGCATTTTGGCATTTTCTGCTCATCCTCGAAAATTCAATTACCTACCATTTGATGGTATGCTGAAGATATAAATATTGAAAATATACAACAAAATTTGTTTTACTTATATTTAATATAAGTATGACACAATTCGAGTTCAACGAAATTATTTTGAACATTTGAGTTGGTAATGCTCCCTTAAAGGCAATAAGAATATTGGAATTTACATGATGCATAAATCTAGAAATCAAGAAATTTCGGAATACAAAATAAATGTATAAACAAGCAGCACGTTGTTGTTCTTATTTGTCGTCGAGTTTTGATATGAAGGATGAAGTTGATCTGCTACGATAAAAAGGTATAATCGTGGAAGTTCAAGGAAGAAAAGTCACTAGTAGGTACTAGAACTAATATTTGTTGGTAGTTATTTGTAATGGTATAAATTATAGTATGTACTACAACTCAAATTGAAATGAAAGACGCAACCGCATTTGTTTAGTGAGTTGAGACAGTGTAAGAACAAAATCCCCTCGAACTAGCTACCATCAGTTTGTCGGAATAACAACGCGGCGCGATGCGGGGAACTGACGCGCGAACGGTGTTCCTAATGACTCAACCCGCCTGTCGCCGCCGACTTAATTATTAATGGATACAACAGGGATAGATACAAGAAAACGGCTCCCGCGAGAGAACAAATTGCCGAATAAAAGTTGAAAGACGATTAATAAGGTCTCAGAGATTCACGATGAGGAGGATGAGAGGGGTGAAAAAGTCCGTTTAGGTCTGGCGATCGCACCGATCTCAAATCCCCTCGAGAAAAATTCGCTCGAAGAGTCACGGTTTCTTCATTTCTAACAGACTTTATGAGAATCGACGAATTCACGGAGATCCATCGTAGTTAACAACAGGTACGGAGGATTTCGTGGATCTGAAATGTATGCAGTCATAGAGTTTAGATGCTCTCAACCAGTTCACATTCTCCGGGTGACTGTAATTGGACGCCATTCGGGTACAATGCAAGGTAAGTGTATATAACACCCAAGTGATTAAGGAGGTGTTTTATGTTCGCGAGTTGATGAGGAGAAGGAAAGATGGGGGTGTCCAGGAAAAGAGAAATGGAAAACTTCCACGAAGTCACAGAGACAACTCTCAAGTTAAAGGTTAGTTTCCATCCAATTACGATCGATCATGAGGAATGCGATTGGACCTAAAGTCTTAAGGGACTCCTAGAAGGAGGAGGGGACCTCGAGGTAAATAGGCACGATCTCACATGTCTCCCAGCCTTTAATTAGCATTGGTCACAATTACCGGGAACTGACCACCCACACTCTCACCTTATTCCCTCCCTCAGCAGCGTTATCAATTTGCACCCAGGAAGAGCTTCGTGGGCTGGTTCTGCTCACCTATGCAACTCACTAGGGGCCCTTTACCATACGATCCTTCGTCCGACATAAACCACGAACTTTGCAGGATTAGCTGCGCCCTTATCTCGAGTATGAATGAAGTCTTGATAATATTCTGCAGTTGAGAGTCCGCCAGGAAAGAAATACTACTCTTATAACATCATGAATAAACAACCTTTTAACCGCTTGCACCGGATGGAGATCGGTTTGATAAAAAGGTTCCATGTGTAACTGTGATCGTACTTGAGCTGGATTTTCCTCTGGGCGTTCATTCATCATCCTGCCTGATAGCGGACGCTTATCCGAGGTTCAAACGGAGTTATGCCGTCCTCAACACCATCGCTTCATCATCGCCCTAGATATCTGGTCTTCTTAGATACCTATACTCCTTTTTATTACGCACTGGTTTCTCTAATATCCATACCCAAGAGTGATTTTGAACGATCAAATTCTAGATTATGTAAAACAATTAAAGAATTTAGGAGTCTGGTTCACATCTACGCTGTCATGGTCAGTGCATGAGACTAAAACCTGGAATAATGTGTTTAGCGCACTGTACTAATTTAGAAGAATGGCCATTGACCTTCCGTTCCACGTGCGTCTGCGCCTGGTCCAGGCTTTAGTCCTACATCATTTTAATTGTGCATCAACGGTATATTGCGATATGACGGGCGAGGATACGGAGAAGTTGCAGATGGCGCAGAATGCTATAGGTTGCCAATGGATGTGCATGTGACGCCATATTATTCCAAATTAAGGATCCTTAAAATAAAAGAGAAAAACAAAATGTGCGGTGGCTTTGATGCTCTTCAAGAGTTTGAAATTTGGCACTCCGCGGTATCTAGCAACAAATTTCAACCTCCTGAAGAATATTCACCAAAGAGAGACAAGAAATAAACTACTCCAGACAGGTTATTTAACGAGAATAATTTTTTGACATAAATGCATCAGTAGCATCATTTAAAACAAAAAATGCAAATTTGTTACGGAAAATATACGATACAAAATTATGAAGTATTAGGTACTTACCTACCTATGTGATGTGTGGGAGTTGTTCAAAGAAATGAGCTTGTCTGGAAGGAAATATTTTATGTTAAAAAGGAATGGGAGAGAATTTTTTTTTAAATTTTATTGTTCTCATGAATATGGAAGAAGAGATTTATGTTAAGATTGAATGAAAAAGAAAATTAGATTTTATTTTATTGTACTTATAGGATTAATGTAAAAGAAAAAGACTGATCGAGGACTAATAAATGTTCTAACCCTTTCAGGGTAATGGTAAGAGAAGGGCTTTAAGGCCCTATGTAACCCTGATTACGTAAATAAAAACTTCAATCAATCAATCCCCAATCTACGCATTCTTCACTCTTGCATGTTTTATCAGTGATAAACCCACAAAATCGAGCTGAAGTGATCTGGTTTCAATTCCTCCTCAATTTCTAAATTTTTGCCTAAGCAGGTCACACAAATTACATTCAATTGACGACAACTATACTGCCGTCGTAAGTTAAAACCACCTATCTCCATTTTTTTCATGTCGAGAAAAATGCAGTTAAGTGAGAAAGGGGGCCCAGATCATCAAACTAGTGATAAGATAAAGTCTTTTTTCGAACATTTCCAATGGAGATAGGAAATTCAACCTTGGCAGAAAAGACGCGCCACGTCGAGATCTACGCAGCTATGTGCCCAACTCCAAAAACACCAAAATGGTCGATAGGGGACTTTATCATAGCACGGCAGTATAGTTGTATCAATGCTGCTACAACTAGGGTTACCAACTTTTACTCGGAGAAAAGATGTACTTTTCAGAAAATTATTGAAAAAAAGTATTTTCTTTGAAAAAAAGTACGGCCTAAAAATAAATTTTGAATTCCTTGGTTCATCATCACCACCTCAACTTATCAGTACAGCAATTTGGTAAGGGAACCCGCTGTGATGGTTTCTTCCCATTATGGTTTTTTGATTGATTGATAAGATTTTATTGGCATAAAGGTACATACATTGGGTTAAATTCAAGTGTCTTAACATAAGTGTCTAAAGGTACTTTGGGTGATGGTGGGGTCTTAAAAACTAAAGCTTATTACTAATTCCATTATAGGTAGGTACTGGTCTCTTCACTGAAATCCTAGTGTAGTAACGACCTCGTCTCGGTCGGGGGCGCTAGTTGCTATGTAGGAAAAGGTGATGTGACATTTTTCTTGTTTTTTTCAATCCGTATTTTCGCTTCCTCTAGTAGGTGCATTGAAGACATTTCCACACCGAACAGGCGTCTAAACCTTCCTAGTAGTTTTGAAAAAGAATTAGGTCCCTCAATTCGGAAAACATGTTTTCGCGGAACCACTCTCTGGTAGGGCCACTCGCAAGCGATTTGAACAATTCCTCAAAACTACACCACGATGGTCTTCCACCTTTGATTCCAGTTACCTTATCGTTATTGTACCACAAGATCCGTAAATTCCTCGAACCTACGAATCGGTGCTCACGTTATTGTTGTCAACGCCTCCTCCTTGATACCTCTTTTACGAACAACCAACATTATGTTTCACAAGTCACTTTATAAACTGCTGGATCTTGAGATTCCCATAAAATTCTATACGAAATTGGAATAATCAGCTTGTGTGTGCATTCAAGAAGGAGATCAGATGATTATTTCTCGATTTTTAAGGGCTAGGTAAACTTTAAAATTGGTGCCCTGGAAAATTTTAAATACTTGACATGTCACATTTGGCCATCTAAGCACAGAAATGAGCCCGATGATGAAAAAAAAGTAATTTAGCCTACTTTTTTAACTTAAGAAAGTACAAAGTGCCAATCATCAAAAAGAAGTACAATACTTCTAAATAAAGTACGGCAACCCTAGCTACAACACAATTTGTCCCAAAACTGACGAGTATTAGGTATGTCTGGTAACGAAGAGAAATTGACACTATAGACTTCAATCTAAATTGATTCTGCAGCACTCATTAATGCCTGAAATAATAGTACCTAATCCCTGAATGCATTTAGATAAATCGTCCTGTTAACGTAAACAAGGGCGAAGAGACAAATGTTGAGGTAAAATTCGTAAAATAGGAGTTCTTACGTCACAATGTTAGTGCGACATTAGCACCAGTACGACATGCGCAAATGTGGAATAAACTTCCAACATTCTCATTACGTAGGTTTCCGTATTCTCCCTAAAATCACTGGAAACACTCGTTGAAGTTTAAACAATTTTTTTATGTACGTGAATAAAGAATATAAAATTATATGCAGCCGAAAGCCTGCGAAAGTATACCTACGTTATGACAAATTATATCTCACTTAACACAACACACAACACAAACACGTCTATTATGTTCGAATTCACCACAATATTTGAGCTGACGATGCCTTTTATTTTCCTCATCATTTTATATCAGTTTGAGTTTGTAGGTACTCAAATCCACTGAAATGATGAACGGTACAAACCGCTCATTTGGTTTGTAATGGTTTGTTTAAACGAACGGACGCGAAACGTTTAGGTGAGAGCCAGCTAATAAATGTTTTGATTCCCTAAGAAGTCTGAACGGACAAGTTTCAAGAACTGCGCAACTCGTGATCCTGGCAAGGATATCTTATTGTAGTAAATACTTTACCCAGAAGATGAAAACTACTCATCGTGCACAGCGCTATCTCACGATTTTCTCCTTTCATCTTGACATCCACCGGAATTAGTGTGACCATTAATAACTCGTTTGTCGCCAATAAATCTTGTTTCCGTTCCTCTTATTTGATTTTTTCGTCTTTTTTTCCCGTGTAACTGACTCGTCGAAGCGAGAAGACGATCTCGAAGTTATTGCCGAAGCGTTTTATAGTCAAATACCAGAGTTCGACCATCTTGTCAATATATCATTTTTAGTCGAACTTCGTGGTGAGATATATCGATATAAAGAGAATCGAGGAACTGCCCCAACGAAGAGAGCAAAATGGTATTTTTAATTGAACTAGCATTCTAGTCTCAGCATTGATTATTTGTGCCTTGGTCTTTTGGTATTCCGGCTAGATACGTAACTTTTTGACGTATACCAACCAATCTGCGTTAATCAAGTTTACATTACGAACAGCAGCACAGACACCAAATCTACACCACAACGTAACCTACCAACACCCTGCCATCCTGCAATACTGTCCGGTACCTCGGGCTACAGCTGGACCAACGTCTGACTTGGGCAGTTCACATAAAATACCTGGTAGGCAATGTATTTTTGTTTTGGTTGTTTGACTTTCCTCATTAACTTTCCTCATTTGGAAATTCATACATGCGGCAATTCTCACAATTTAATTCAATCCTACATCTAATCACGGAGATGTCGCAATCAATGTCATTTAAATGTTATGCTAATGTGATTGACTATGGTCACTGGTTCACTATGTCCCTGATGTGTCGCGGCCTCGATAATCTTCGAATCTCTGGTGGATTGAATCCTGCAGCTGACTGAATGCGTTATGATGGTCATGGTTATTTTGGAGAAATCTTTGAGAGTGGGCACTAAATATTTCGTTTATTGCTACAATTATTTTGGTAATTTGGGAGACATCAATTGGTGGTCTATCAGCCATTTGTGGTCTAAGACTTCTCTAGGAAATAGTAGGAATGACGTCTGAACTCGTCTCAACGTCCGCTTTGGAACTTGAAGCTACAGGCTTTTAGGGACTTGATGGTACATACGAGTTTTTGGGAGAAAAGGGAGGAGGAGCAAGTCACAGCGGAATGCAATTATTAGGAGACGATTTGTATATAACAAACTTTCAACACGCGATTATTACATTTTCCGATTCCGTTCCACGCTGACGAGTTAGATGTGTGGTATTGGAACAACGACTGAATGATACATCCGTTTACCACGAGACATGCGGGCGGTGTCGTCATGGAGTATTTACGTCAGAAAGCCAGAACCTCGTAGCTCCGTGACACTTCTTCCTGATACAGGAGAGGTAGAAACCTGTATGTTATCGACTGTGGTTACCATAATGTATAACCACAGGGCTGTAGGTTGCCCTGCCTGTAGTCTTGCTAGTTAAGATTAGCAGCCCCAATGCCAGGATATGAATATGAAGGGAATAACAAACGCTGCAGGACAGAAGGTATAATAACACCAGAGATGTATAATTATAGATATTATAGTATTATAATATAATATATATTAATTAATATATTATATTGTTAGTATTTAGGCAACTACTCTTTTCACCTCGAACCTGTTCTAAAAAGTAATTGTAACAACAACCACTCACGATTAAGTAAGATGTGTAGTTCATCGAGGAAATGAGGTTTGTGAACTAGTGAGTTTTGCGTCATCTTTGTGGTACTTTTTCACGCTGAGTTTACCGACGACAATTTTTGTAAAGTAAAGTCGTAAAAACGAAAAAAATTGAAAAAGTTGTATTTTGAGTGGATCAAAATTCAATTCAATTTAATTTTAGTTATTTAATAAAGTCTAGGAGACACTTTTGGTCGGAACTTAAATGTAGAACACGAAGTCGTAGGAGAGCTGTCGGACACCACTCGCTTTACACCCTGTACACGTTGTATTATATTGTTTATTTGTGAATTGTTCAACTACCCATTGTTTGAGATACTTGCCCTGCGCTATACCGGTCAAATTGAACTCCTCGAACCTACTCGTAAATACCGCGTAGTGATACAATCGATCAGAAACGGCCTCTACTAGTATCAGTTTTATCAATATCCTGCGGAGAGATCACTAACTTTTGAATGAACTTTGAATGAAGCTCGTGGGCGGCCCGGTAATTCTCCAGCCTCCTTTGAACAATACCAAACCGAAAGATGAGTGAAAAAAATCCGTTTCTCTCTCTCCGGGATCCACCTCGAAAAAATGGACGAACGGCTGATATTAAAACCCACGCAACCCCGTCTAATGTCTCGGGGTCTGAAAAATAATAATAAGCAAATCCCCTCAATTTAGCATGGAGAAGAGATGGAAGGGCCCTGAGGCACAGGACTCATCCGAGATACTCGTAGTAGATTGTGAGATTCCTCTACCCTTCAGCGCCTCCTGTTATTTTTGTCTGTCTCTCATCCGGGAAGAGTGTTGATGTGTCGCGGAATTTAACGCTTGGCGGCAATTATGCGATCCCGTAAGAGGAGGATTGTACGTTTCATTAAAAAATTATCGTTTTTATTCATAGCCGATAGATGGCTCATTATCACCTCCGCTTATTAACCCTAGAACGACAGTTGGGGTCCTGAGGACCCCAGTGTTTTGGTTCTCACGTGAGCGGCACGTTTCTTGTGAGCTCTGACCGCTCTCCCTCCTCCCTAAATGCATCAACACTACTCCCCCCTACCCGTCAGTGCAAGAGGGACATTCCGTGTCTAGTCTGAACTGTGTGGCCCCAAAGTTGGTCTGGGGTCCAAAAGACCCTTCGGTGTAGTTAACCACTAGTCAATTATGTCCTTTTTATTTTTTTTTATTTTTTTATTTTTTATTTCAAGTAAGTAAACTTTATTGTCAGATTTTTCACATTACAGTTGTGCACACATATTATATACATTAACACTTGGGGCGTGTCTTAGGTGCAGCCCATTGGCTGTCCTATATCAGTAAGTAGTATTAACATATTATGTTAATACCAACTAAAACTTACTGATATAGGACAGCCAATGGGCTGCACCTAAGACACGCCCCAAGTTCCTCTATATAATATTATTCACCTCAAGTTCCTCTATATAATATTATTATATAGAGGAACTTGAGGTGAGAATAACACTATACATATATATATAACAACATATATAACAACAATAAATATTAGTACGATATCAAGTATAATAATTCCAAGAAAACGAGAAAAGACGAGAGGGTTAGTAGAGTAATGAGTCCTGGGGTCTCTTCCTCTGTCCTGGTGTCCTGGTTATAATGATTGAAGGAACAGAGTTATATTAGAACTATCTATGCATTTTAAACAAATTCTAATCGAGAAACTACCTATTCGAACTTACGATTAATCATATAATAATCCCTATTATAGTAATTTTGTATATACAATGTATACTATACATACTAATGTATTAGTGACTATTCATATGATCATTTATTATTTTCAGAGCAAAATATACTAGTTTGACTATTAAAAAAAAAAGAAAAAAGCACGAATTTAAGATAGGTATTGATTGAACTTGAATCCTTATTGTTTGAGTATTAAGCTGTTGTTAACTGTCGTTCATTTCTTTATAAAAAGTATTATTTTATTGTTCATGTAGAATGAATAGGTATCCAAAATGAATAACTCAGTTTGTCTATTTTATTATTGAGGACGGATAAGGGAGGCCTGGATTGCATCTGATCGAGGTTGATTGGAATTCTGATGAGTGGGACTATTTTATTGTTTAGAAATACTGCTAATATCATTTCTAATTAGTGATTGATTGGAAAACTGAGACTGTTCATATTGTTCTCCTCGAGAGCTGATTGCGTGTATTGTCAAGACTGATTTTTTCTGTGGAACATTGTGTTAATCAGCCAGGAGCGTCTTCCAGCTCGGGATTGATTTAGTATCGCCTCGAAGCGACGAGAGAGTACAAATCTCCACCGAAACAAAACTAATTATACTGCGTTTACAGAATGAACTTCCTCGACTGCACCTCGTTGCATTTGTCACCAGAGGTTGAGGAGGGGAACCCGTCGAAGGAATTAAAAATAAAGTTTGGCAAGGAAATCCGAAATGCCGGATCGGACAATCGGTCGGAAAGATGCACCGACTTCCACGTGAAAATGCCAGAGGCGGCTGATTCTTTTTTTAAAATGCGCCTGCTCCGGTTGAGTTCTCCTATAGAGCAGGGACCTCGAGGCGAATGGGCGAGGGGAGGGAGGAAATATCAGAGTTGAAAATAAACTCATACTTTTCGTGTTCCAAGAGCGGGATGTCTACTTGTCTTGTACCTATTAAATTAACTCTATATCGGCTCCGGTTCTAACCTCCGAACAAACTAGGGTGCTTTGTTCCAGCTCGGGAGACGGATCGCTTTTTGAGGCTCGAAAAGAATAGATTTCTCTTCCCACGTCTTCAAGAGCTGTGTCATGAGCCGTATCGGAAACCTGAGCTGCTGATACGAGTACATATGAGTAGAATTTATACAGTTGGAAGTACTCATTCTTAGGAGGTACCTATGAATAAAATTATCAGTATTTTAAACGTTTATTTAGGCATAATAATAGGTGGACTACTAGATTTTATTATCGCCTTATAATGAGAACCTCTCATCTCCAATTGGACCCCAGAATGAAAACCTCCCAACTCCCAATTTCTCAGAATTTCGAATTTTTGTATCTTCGGCTCCTGAACTCCTATCGTCAAAAACATTGTCATTGTCAAAACAGTGGAAATGGACGATTTTTTCAAATACTCTTGTTTTTCTTACCATGGGTTTCCATGATTTCGTCGCGAGAGATTTAGTGCATGATAAACTCCCATCTCCACCAATTACTGCTTTCGCGAGTGATATCCTACTTATAATTTCTTCTTGATTTTATCGTTTTCGATGTTTTATTTCGGAATTTTGTTTTCCGCCGTGTTGGAGGCTAGAGGCAAACTTTGGCACATAGCTTCGTATCAACTTTAGCAAGTGCCTTTTGAAAGATTCAAGTTGCTAGGTTTAACGGGAGCCGCATGAAACCTTCAAAAACCCTTTACCATGTTTTTCCTCAAAATTTATTCGGTCAAGGCTACACCACCTCTCCACCGCCACAGATTGAGTTGAAATTTGGCCAGAGCTACGTTTTAACATGTCAAGTGCCTTTCAGAGGATTCAAGTCGCTAGGTATACGTGGAGACGAGTTATATCACTTCAAAAACCCTTTACCATGTTTTCCTTTAAAATTCCGACGGTCAATGCTACAGCCTCTCCACCTTCACCAATTGACTTGAAATTTGAAACAGAGTTTTGTTTTAACTTCAGCAAGTGCCTTTTGATAGATTCAAGTCAGTAGGTCTAAGTGGAGCAGAGTTATACATATATATTCAAAAAACCAGGTTTTGAGCCCTTAACATTTTCTTCCTGTTCAGTTAGCCTCTCCACCTTCACTGATTGAATTGAAATTTGGCACTGAGCTTCGTTTCAATTTAAGCAAGTGCTTTTAAATTGATTCATGACACCATGTTTTTCTTTAAAATTCAGACGGTCAAGGTACAGCCCCTCCACGTTCACCGATAGACTTGAAAATCAACACATTTTTGTGGATTGATCTAGAGAATGAGAACCTCCTAAGTTACAATTTCTCACTTTTTGTAACATGAAAAACTCCTATATCACGAACGACGACGTTGAGGTCGGTTTTGGTCGAATGGTGTTAGGATCTGATGTTATCATTCTGGGATCCAAGCGGAGAAGAGTGGTTCTCATTATCAGGCTACGTTATATACTTAAGTATTTTGAATTACTTTAGTGATGAAGCCTATAGTTTTTCTGCTGCCGACCATCACAACAAATGTAGATTTAACAAACTGGATATAAAACACATCAACCCATGAATGTGGATGGCAATCTACTTCGTTAAATCTTGTCAGAAACTGGCGTTATATATTATACTCCTTGAAAAAATAGGACCAAAATGGCAATAAAATACTTAATTACAAGTTCTGATCGAAGTTGACTCATAGGATGTCGGATAGGTGATATATATTTATTATATTCCTCAAAGAAATATTAACAGCTCTATCAATGAAGACATATCCACGAACGGAGGTTCTATGATTGATTATTCAAGATTGTTGGATTATTGAGCGCTGCTCCCTCACAGCCCCTCGTCAGTTTTTCTCGTCCCTCGCCGTTCTGTCTCGAAAGGAGAATTTTTTTATTTGCCGCGGTTTGACTTCCTTCGAATCAGGCCGTAGTGGACCTTCCCACAGATATCCGCTTATCCCACTTTTCAGGCCAATATATCCACCTCTCGTACCCTATCCTACACCACCCAACCGTCTCTTCCAACTTCTCACACTAATATCGTGCGGTTTCTTCTCCCACACAATGTGAAACCCTCGATGGCCCGGTCACAAAAAAAAATCCCTTTTTCCCCTTCGACTTTTCCCTATGGCGTATGAGATCTTGACCGCAAGATGCGCTACGATTCTTTCAATTGAGAAGATTAAACTTCGCCTTCTATAGTTTAAAAAAATTCTGAGGACCCACTTCAAGCATGAGATAATCTTCAAGGAACTGAACTCGCCTGTATGTAGATTTCAATTCCTTCTGACGTAAAAAACGTGTGATTCCTGAGTAGCTTCTGCAAAAGAAGTCGGTTTCATAGAGAGGAGGAGGACCATCTCCACCGCATGTCTGAGTGATCTGGTGGGATATCTGGTGCTGCAACCGTTAAACAGTTTTAACTGGGGATAATCGGTTAACCGCATTGGGCATTTCAACTTTCATAATCATAAGGACCTCTGGTAAAGCTCCTCATCATCCCGGGAATCGAACCCGGGACCCCACGCGCAACCGAACGGATTCGCACCGACGCATTAGACCGCTGGCTGAATGATTGATAAGATTTTATTGGCATAAAGGTACATACATTGGTTTAAATTCAAGTGTCTTAAGGTACATAATATATATTATACGAACAATATCGGCCTGCGGGCCTTGAATGTCTCGTAGTCTTAAATAGTATTATATTTTGTGTCTTAGCGTAAGGGGGTGGGGTATACCTTCGATACTATCGGAAACCGAAACTATCGATAGTTCAACACCACTATAGTGAAACTAGTGGTGTTGAACTATCGATAGTTTCGGTTTCCCATAGTATCGATGGTTTTTCCAAAAACTATCGATAGTATCGATAGTACTATCGATAGTTTTAACACCCGTCTCTTTTTAAATATCTTATCAAATCTGGCATCTGTTTGTAGGTATTGTCAGTTGTCGTCAGTCGTCGTCTTTCATTAGTTTTTTAGTGAAGTGAAAGCATTCCTGATGAGTTCAGTACAAAAATCAGATGCGTTATTCATGCGAAAGGCTTATTGCTGAATAAAAATACGAGTATAAACGTTCCGTGGAAATCAAAACGACTTATTTTAGGTCACTTACATGTCGAGAAAAAGTTGGTTTAGGTCAATACCTACAACCGCAGCCACACATTTCCTCAAATCGATGATACGATTGAGAACGGGGCATGAATATGAACAACTGTGATGAATGCAGTTTTTCTCATACGCCCGACGATGACCAAAGACAGAACATGATGATAAATATACCGGCCCAAGTCGAAGCCCCGTTCAACTTGTACTCCCTACTAGCATCAGCGAACTAGACAGTATATCAACCACTTTACAGTTTCCTCCAGGACATTAATCATAAAGTGTGAAATTATTTTTGCTTAAATTTATGTAAATTGAACATTATTTTATTGTATTATCATTCAGTTAATTTAATTTATTATCAGTAGGGTGAATGTATTACATTACGACGCCTACAAAGAAAATTAACAAAAAATATTATACAGGAATAAAATAGGAAACAAATTCTGTAATAGGCATATACGCAATAATTGAAACAAATTCGGAAAGTATCACGATCATTCCAAGTAGGTACATACCAGATTGTTGTCTTGTAGCGAAAATGGAGAAACTCGACAAACTCAAATCTGTTGGATCAAAATGGAATCTTTGACACGATTAATTCAAATGACTTGCAACAGTGAAATGCCCTGAGAACCTTTTCATGCTCCTTTGCTCTTTCTCAGTACGTTCCTACCGGTTTGACCACATAACTCAAGTTCAAAATCGGGGCATATTATTTTACGAAATCAATGCAAACCTCTCTTCCACCCAAAGCATTTTGCTCGCTATTAAATTAGGATCACAACATACATCTACTACTCAACTGTAGATACTGATCGATACTTTCCGGTGCAACGCCAGTTAGAAGTAAATAAAGAGGCCAATAATTCATATTACTCTCAATTCCTTGTTTTTGCCGAAGCACAAAGGATAAATCGGAGGAGTTGCCTCAGTTGAGCCAGCGGCCATGAATAGAACTCGTATTTTTCGGTCTGAGCCCGACAAGAAGAATGTCTTTTATTTCTTTGGGTTTCGTCTTGAATCCAACTCAAGAACTCGCCCACCACGCGCGCACTTGGAGAAAAAATTAAAAATCGTGTCGGGGCCCTTGAGAAGTCGGCGTTCCCTCGTTAATTTTGAGAGATTTCACCTTCCAGAATCATCTAAACCCGGTTCGCTTCATATAGGAACCGCTCCGGTTTTTGTTCTTTTCTTCGAATTTGGTTCTTATTTTTTTCGAACAAAAATATTCCGCGGAAGTCCTTCATCATTTTCAATCTGAAGCCCAGTCGTTGTTTTTCGGTTTTGTAAAAGGCGTTCCAGATTGATTGAACGCTTAAAAATTTAAATGCATTCAGCTTGGTCTGCGCTCGGTTTCTCGAAGACAGGGATCTGACGATGATTCCTACCTAATCCGAACAAGATAGAAATTTTCCATGTAGCGATTGCCCGTTATAATGATGATCTCGAAATCATGAAACCAGTTTTAATGCAGATTTTCCTAAATTCATGACCTCTTTACTAATGACGGCAATCTTTTGTGATCAATTGAGTGAAGGACAAATTGATACCAATATTTGGTATCAATTGATATGATTGGTAAACCAAATAGTTTGTGTAAATGGCCTTATAATTTCCACGAATAATAATTATTATTTGTCTTAGACATCGAGGTATGATGAGGTTGTTCGTGTTACAATAGTTGAAATAGAGTTCCTCGATTTCCAAATTCAATGGTATATATAATAACTAATTTACTCGTTTGGCCTAGATTGAGTTCTAGGACAAAATCAAGAATCTTCCTAATAGAGGCAATAATGGATGACTCATATGAACTTATGGACTTATCACTAATGTTAATGGTTATAACTAATGGTTATACACGTATTAGTTTTTGGGTTATTATGATGGATTGTTAGAATTGCCCAGGAAAAAAATCACCCCAGCTCAAAATTTGAGGGTTTACGTTTCAAGATACGTAGATTCAGAAAATCAAATTGAAAAAAAAATCCGCCCGCGCCACTTTGTACAATTATCTAGAGTTGTTCTAAAATTATGAAATTTGGTTTAGATGTAAGGACCACACCCACGATGCTCCTTGAAACTTTGCATAACCCAAGTTCAACGGGAAGGGGCTTAAAACATATTTTGAAATTGCAAGTTTGAACAAAGTTTTTTTTTTTTTTTTTTTTTTTTTAAATAAAAACCCTAGAATCATATTGGTACAAATTATTTGTTATTAATTCATCATCTCTATAAGAGTTCTATCCATCATTTCGTAATTTGGACAGAAGGATGATCTGCACAAAGAAGATACTAATCCATTTTGTCAAGCATGTGCAGAGTTTTTAAGTTGAGTTTTGATAATAATTATCAAAACGCATTATTGAAACCAGGTTTTGACAATTAACGAAAGAATTCTCGCGAAGTTTCGACTGCTGATGGTTCTGGAACATGTGAATGAATTCAAATCCATAAATATCGATAATATGTATGAATAAAATTTATTCATTTAAAATTTATTTAATATGTATAATATGAATGTGGTCTCTCCAATTAGTATGAATGAAATTTGGTCGTATAGTTGGTGTTACGAGTATGATGGTTCTTAAGGATATACTCATTTCCATTATCTTAAAGATATCATCATGAGTAGGTATGGATACGAGGAAGCCATATGCCACACTTTGGCAGACGTATCTATGTTTAATCAATCCTAACGCTGGGATTGATGGTTGACGGTTTTTCTCAACTGAAGGCCCATGGGCACCCTCCGTTTTCTCATTATCCCGAAGATTTATGCGATGGAGCATCCCCCAGTGGAACCATCGAGGAGCTGGCAGTTGTGCGATTCCGTCGCCTATACCTTCCCCTTGCCTTTCGTCTTTATGTGTGAGGCGATCACTCGATGATTTAGTGACTATCAAAACGACAACCGAAGAGCAGACTTATCACCGAGCTAGTTGTTCCCCTGGAATTCATTTGGAATTGTATCGAGCTTTATACAACTCTTATGTACTGAATAGCTACGTGATTGTTTGATTAGACACTCCAGATCCATTTCATAAGATATATTTAAAAAGAAACTATTCATTGTCATTACAAGTGAATTGCCTAAACACCTAATTTTTCATGGATTTATTTTCGTAGTTCAGTCCGCGTTTGTATGTACCAGGTTTCTGAAGGTATTTGGTCAGCCACCAACACACAACTCTCGAACAGTCCAATCATATTCTCTAACTGACTATTTATTGGGCTTCCTCTTTATGAGATCTCCGTGGCCCAGGCTCAGGATTCAGTTATGATTGTGACATCCAGGGAGTTTGAATGAACTAACAAGATTTTCACCCTTTCAATTGATGTTTATTCACTCAAACGAGAAACATCCTTTTCAATTCTGTGGATCCACTTTAGTCAATTTACTGTTCTTGTCGTGAGTTTTCTGGTGTTCCGTCATTTGATCGTACTGCGACTGTTTGAGCTGCTGTAAATCCAAATGAGGTAAAATTGATACTAACGAATTCAACTGGCTTTTAGTTTTCGGTGATATATGACTGCAATTGTAATTTTGAGTCTCTGAATCTCCACATATCGCTGATGATGGTAAATGCTTAATATTGTCAATTTCGTGATTAGGTTAGTTTCTCTTTTCTCTCCTCTCGTTTGTGATGCCTATACGCGCCCATGTGTAAGAGAAATGACATATTTATGCGTTAGATCTGTGATTCCTGTTCGATCAAAATAGGGAAGTTTCTGAGAAGAGAATCTGAACTCATCATTTGATTGAGTGAAAAGTATTTTTTGAGGCGCTTCTTGCATCACTATTTCACTAAAACCCTTCACAGTTTGCCACTCCCTTGAATTTTTGTGGTATTGAGTGGGTAGAATTTCAAGCCATGTCAAAGGGACAACGGATTACAATATAGACTAAGTATTAACTATAGGTCTGAGTACTCCTCCTCGTCTTGTCCCTTGTTTCGTACGACTCTATCGTTCTATTACCTTCAAATTGTTATTCTTTGAGGTGGGATACCAAAAAATACCTGGACCATGGGGGACCATTCTTCATAGCTGAGAATTATTGGCCTGTTACAACTGGTTATTTTTTACCCTGTGAAAAACAGGAGAGATGATGACCGTACGTTGAGATGATGGTTCACAACTCTATACCCTCACTGGCCATGTCGGGCAATCAAAACCCAATCCTATCTCTGGACTCCGTCTGAATCTCGGACTCCCGCTCAAGCCTTATTGTTCTGCCCGAACAGATCGAGTTAGTATCAATTCTTGAACGCAGGTCCCGCTAATTGCATTCATTTTAGTGCCGGCAGTCTCAAGAGAGGCGCTTAGGATGGACGTACTGTGCGATAGCAATATGTTTCCGAGCTATGAAAGTCAGGAGGCCCTGGGGATCGTTTGTGCGTCTCAATTAGACCTATATACCCCCACTACTCTCCATCCACCAATAGGAACTACATATATCTCCTGCAGCAATAAGTTATTAAGTCATTAAAAAGCAATAGCTTTTAGAATGGAGTATCCTGGGTAATAAAATACAGAAAAGAAGAAGACGGCTGCACCAAGAATCCTCTCGATGGCCTATCGCAATAATCTTGATGTCGACGAATTTGTTTTATTTTCTATTTGGTTTCTAACGAGGGATCATAGTTTCTTACGTTTCTAGAATGTATGTCGTTTTTTAAAAGGAGGATGATGGAAAGGAGCATTTACTATTCGTGCCACTGTAAGGATTTTAGCACATCTTTCATGTGAATAAAATGTCTTGGATTTCGTATTTCGATATCTAAGTAACATGTTAAGGGTATAATCATTGAAGTACCTACAGCTATTAAGAATTGTAAAGTTTTGTACATTTTTTTTGTAAAGAATTGTAAAGTTTTTATAGCGGGCGAGTGGGATTTTGAATAAACTTCAATATAAATTATAAAGCGGCCATTGCCTTCATTGCCTCCTCGTGGTGGTCCCTAGTTTTTCCTTATTGTGTTTTAATGTTTAGACTCATCTTGGACAACCCTCGGGAGGAGATTTATCTGTGGGATAATACTCAGAAATTGACGCGAATGGTCCTAACCAAAGGGCCCGGTCTCACTCGATTGATAGATCACGACTTGATTTCTTCATAATCCTTTTCAATGATCCCTCTTAGAACGGATTCCCACGAGCCAGTAATAATTATTATCCGCCTCTTACATTTTGACTATGCTCGCGTTCTGAGGGTACGTTGAATCGCGGTACGAGAGGTTTCCGTCGAATTTTTTGAGCCCCTGAAATTCGTATCAAGTCGAAATTAATCGATATTCCTCGCCTTCGAGTTTATTCAGTAGCTGAGCCACGCCACCGTGCATCGTCTCATAGTTATCCTCAATTTCAGCTACACTTACCAAATTGGCGAAGGCGCGAAAGCTTTCTGCTAAATAGTTTGTCCGCGCTTATTTTATTTTCGACCAGTAAAACATAACCTAGTCAACAGCATCTTGAATACCTATTATCAAGGAACTCAACCAACTAACATACAACAACCATCAACTAACTTTATTACTTTATCAACAATCATCTGACGGCAATAGATCGTTGTTTGTCGCTCTTTTCCACTGGCAGCGATTCTCTTTTCACGGCGTGTTCCTTCAACATCTCTGTACAATATTGACCGCAAGCCACTAACCCAATATCCATCCACCAATCCGTTCAAGAAACGTTTAGCAAACGCACACACAGTTTGTGTGACACAAAGTTCCTACAACCAAATTATATCATCGAGTTACTGTGGCCATCCCCAGTTTGGCCACTTGGGACTTCGTTTGGACTAGTCTGTGATACCCTGCATCACGTTGTTGGGCACTTCTACATCACCAAAGTACCTAGATTCTGATCATTACAACTAGCAACCACCTGGACTGGAGGACTCTTGAAGCCATCACCACAACCAGCTACACCATTTTAGTATTTATAAGTCTTGGCAGCTTCTAGTCCTAGCACTCTAAATCATTCGTTTAGCAATCCATTATAGTCAACCATACCTCATTTTAATCTTCAAATGTCTAGTTACCAATCACCTAATATTAATACTAACCCCGATACCTGCTCCAAGCACACTGCACCTAATAAAATCTTTTGACATTTTCATGTCTTTCATATGGCACATAAAAAAAAAATCGTCACGATAATCATCACGAAATTTGTCCCAAGTCGCCACAATGATGATTATGACCATCAGAAGTGAAGTTGTTCGTTATTGGAATTAGGTAGGTACTTTACAGTTTGATTTTCAGAATTGTTATTTTCCCATTCTGTTTGAGCTGCTGTCATGGTCATTACATGGTACTTCTGAAGAATCTAAGTGCACTATGTACCGAGTGCGGATTTCATGTACCGAGGTAGCTGCATGAAGTGTAGATACATCTTTAACTGGTGGTTTTGACATTTTCATGTCTTTCATATGGCACATAAAAAAATTGCCGAACTTGTTTGTAATCGTGAGAATTGTTAGAATTCGTTTTCACGATCTATTTGAGTCGACAATTGCTCTTCTTGAAGGTCCATTCGAACTCAAATAAACACGTCGAGTCGATATGAAGTCAACTTTTTTTCGTTTTCACGATGTATTTGAGTCGACAATTGCTCTTCTTGAAGGTCCATTCGAACTCAAATAAACACGTCGAGTCGATATGAAGTCTACTTTTTTTCGTTTTCACGATGTATTTGAGTCGACAATTGCTCTTCATGAAGGTCCATTCGAACTCAAATAAACACGTCGAGTCGATATGAAGTCTACTTTTTTTCGTTTTCACGATCTATTTGAGTCGACAATTGCTCTTCTTGACGGTCCAATCGAACTCAAATAAACACCTCGAGTCGATATGAAGTCAACTTTTTTTCGTTTTCACGATGTATTTGAGTCGACAATTGCTCTTCTTGAAGGTCCATTCGAACTCAAATAAACACGTCGAGTCGATATGAAGTCTACTTTTTTTCGTTTTCACGATGTATTTGAGTCGACAATTGCTCTTCTTGAAGGTCCATTCGAACTCAAATAAATACGTCGAGTCGATATGAAGTCTACTTTTTTTCGTTTTCACGATCTATTTGAGTCGACAATTGCTCTTCTTGACGGTCCAATCGAACTCAAATAAACACCTCGAGTCGGTATGAAGTCTACTTTTTTTCGTTTTCACGATGTATTTGAGTCGACAATTGCTCTTCTTGAAGGTCCATTCGAACTCAAATAAACACGTCGAGTCGATATGAAGTCTACTTTTTTTCGTTTTCACGATGTATTTGAGTCGACAATTGCTCTTCATGAAGGTCCATTCGAACTCAAATAAACACGTCGAGTCGATATGAAGTCTACTTTTTTTCGTTTTCACGATCTATTTGCGTCGACAATTGCTCTTCTTGACGGTCCAATCGAACTCAAATAAACACGTCGAGTCGATATGAAGTCTACTTTTTTTCGTTTTCACGATGTAATTGAGTCGACAATTGCTCTTCTTGAAGGTCCATTCGAACTCAAATAAACACGTCGAGTCGATATGAAGTCTACTTTTTTTCGTTTTCACGATGTATTTGAGTCGACAATTGCTCTTCATGAAGGTCCATTCGAACTTCTAATATCGGATGAATAGAACACCGTACTCGGATATGATCAAGCAAAGACTAAACTTTTTATTAGATTTGTTATAGCAACCCCAAACATAACTGTTACTACACTACATTACTCCCCCCTCACCATCTCGTCTTGAACAGCCCCCTGTCGCCTCCGAAGTTGGTCTGCATGTTTCTTTGCAGTGACTCCTGCCGTCTCGACTTCGTAGGAATGTTCTCCTGTCCTTCGACACACTACCCCTGGTCTCCAACCCTTCGCTCGCTCTTCCTTCACCCACACCTCTTCTCCTTCTTCGAACTCCCGATTTGAAGCCTTGGCATCGTGGTGTATCTTCTGCTTCCATATCGCTTCCTCTGCCGACGCCCTGACATCCGGCCGAAGCAAAGCAAGTGTTGATGGAAGTTTTCTGCCCAAAAATAGTTCTGCCGGTGAGCATTTCGTGGTTGCATGGGGGCTTCCCCTATAAGCCAACAGAACTCTCCAAAGAACCTCTCTAGGTGTTCCACCATCCCTCTTACATGCTTTGTACCTATCCTTGAGAGTTCTTATTAACCTTTCTGCCGCTCCGTTTGTCTTTGGGTGGTAAGGGGTGGAGTTTATAAACCGTATCCCCTTCTCCTGGAAGAAATCTTTCAACTGCTGTGAACGAAACTGAGGTCCATTGTCCGAAACAACTTGCCTTGGGTACCCATACCTTGCAAACCATTCGCCAAAGGTATGTATTACCTTCACCGCTGTACTTTTTTCCATTAGCTCAACCTCAGCCCATTTTGAATATGCGTCCACAGCGACGAACCAATGATGTCCATCCACCTCGGCGAAATCCACATGTATCCTCTCCCAAGGCGTCATTGGTATGTTCCAAGGATAAAGCGGGACCTCGGCCACGTTCGGTCTGTTCTCCTGGCATGCATTACAGCACCGCACGTACCTCTCAATGTCAGCATCAATGTTTGGCCACCAGACATAATATCGAGCCACGCTCTTCATGGCACTCATCCCAGGGTGTCCATTGTGCAACACTTTTATGGTTTTTTCTCTGAGCGCTTCAGGTACAACCACCCGATTCTGCCATAAAACCACTCCATCCACGCTAGCGAGCTCTGTTCTACGAGACCTGTAGGGTTTCACAACCTCGTCATATGGTGTCCCCTCTACTCCAGACAGCCACCGCTCTACCTTTCCCAGCACTGGATCTTCTGCTGTCTTCTGCTTAACTTCCTTTCCTGTTGCTATGAACGATATCCTTTTGACATCGTATACCTTTTTTACTTCGTCCTTTTCCATTGATGTTTGTTCCCATGAGTCCATTGGTAGTCTTGAGAGAGCATCTGCACACGCATTCTCAATGCCTTTCTCATACCTCACCTCATAGTCATATCTCCCTAACAAGAGCGCCCACCGTATCAGCCGATTGCTCGTAACCTTATTCAATTCTCTACCAGTCCCAAAAATTCTTTCTAGTGGCCTGTGGTCTGTTACTAGCGTGAAATGAGTACCGCAGACATACTGGTGAAATTTTCCCACCGCAAATACCAGAGCCAACGCTTCTCTATCGATCACTGCATAATGTTCTTCTGCTGCCCTCAACTTCCTTGAAGCGTACGCCACCGGCCGTTCTTCCCCTCCTGGAAACCTGTGCAGCAGAACTGCTCCGAGGCCCTTCTCCGATGCATCCGCCCGTATCAAAATTGGTTTTCTTGGGTCATACCGAGCCAAAGTTTTCGTGTGGCAGAGCAACTCCTTCACCTCCTTGAAAACCTGATCCTCCAAGTTCCCCCACTTCCATTTCATATTCAACCCCGTTAGCTTATGGAGGTGTGCACACACACCGTGCAGATTGGGCAAGAATTTTTCATAGAAATTTATAGCGCCTAGAAATGACCGAAGCTCCTTCTTGTTAGTTGGAGTAGGGGTTTTCCTCATTGCTTCCACTTTTTCCTCCCTTGGATGCACTCCCTTTTCGTCAATCCGGTGTCCTAAGTAGACGACTGATGATTGCAAAAATCTGCATTTGTCCTCCCTCAACTTCATCCCTGCCTCCTTCAACCGTTCCATCGTCCTTTCCAAATTATTTAAATGTGTTCTCCTATCTGGGCCTGTTATGATAATGTCATCCATATTGATGCTGATGTTTGGTACCCCCGCCAGCACCTCTTCCATCACTCGTTGAAAAATTGCTGGGCTTGACGCCAATCCAAACGGTAGTCGAACATACCTATAGTATCCATTGTGAGTCACAATCGTCAACAAGTTTCTCGACTTTTCTTCGACCTCGTACTGTAAATATGCGTCTTTCAAGTCGATTACTGAGAACTCCTTGCCATCCCTCAGCCTCGCCATGTGCTCATCAAACGTTGGCATCAAGTGCAAATCTGGAATCATGTTTTTGTTGACCGTTACCCTAAAATCTCCACAAATTCTGATTTTTCCATTGCCCTTATCCACATTCACAGTTGGGGTGGCCCATTCAATCGGTACTTTAGCTGGGTCCACCTTCTCAATGATTCCTTCCCGCAATAACCTTTGAATTTCACTTTCGACAGCTGCTTTCAGAGGAAATGGTACTCTCCTTGCTGTGAATGCCACCGGCTTGGCGTCCTCCTTCAAATGTACCACCGCTTTTCTCCCTTTTATCCTTCCCAGAGTACCATCAAAAAGCACAGCATACTTCTTCAATAATCTTTTGATTTCATCTTCCTTCCAGCCATCCAATTCCTTCGCTACCTGGGAAAAACCCAAACCTGCCACCTTCCTAAGTACCACCTCAGATGGAAGATCAAACCCAAACTCGAGGATCCATGGTAAACCAAAAAGTGGTGTGTCATTTTCCTCGACCACTACTACGTCCAACAGCCTTTCCTTCCCTCTTGCTGTTACAGTCACTTTTACTTCTCCTAGAGTCCTCAACGGGATCTTCCCATATCCTCTAAGTTCTTTGGTGGCCTTCAGGTCTGGTGACCCTATTGTTCTCCATACTCCCTTCGTAATCGTGGACACTCCAGCTGCTGAGTCAAACTCCATCCGAACCTTCTTCCCGTTGATTTTTACATCAATCGTCGCCCTGACCGACCCCACCTTGTTGACTTGCTTCAGCCCCCCACTGAATTCTTCAACCTCCTCGGACGAGTCTTGATCGCTGTATCCCCCAGCTTCCAGCTTCTTCGCACTCTTCTTCTGACACTTCCGAGCCCAGTGTCCCTCTCCCCCACATTTGGCACAACGTGTATTACACGCTGGGCACCTCCTAGGGTGATGTCTACGGCCGCAACGTCCACACTCACTAAACCTTCGATTGTTGTCTTGGACATGTTCCTGTACTCTATACTCGTTTTCCCAAGGCGCCTTCTTCACCGCTGAACACTGAGTGTTCTTCTTACTCACTTCTAATGTCGCCGTTTCAATTGCTCTGGCTACCTCCAGAACTTCTTTGAAAGTCACTTTCTCTCCATGACCCTTCCTTCCATCAGGCCATCTCATCCGCACTTCAATCTCCACCTTTTCGTCATCAACTGAGGCCACAAATTTATCTCGGAGACGCTCATCCACAACTGAGTTTTCATATTGGCACGCAATACTGAGATCGTTCAGCCTATTCACAAACTCAGTGATCGATTCTCCAGCTTTCCGACACATCCTTTCAAAGTCCATCCGAGCCCCGAAAATGGTACCTTTTGGTTTGTATATCGCTTGAAAGTTTCTCTTGACCTGCTCATACGTTAACTCATCAACGGATTGTGGCATTACCTCAATTTCTAACTTTCTTAACGGTTCAACACCCACGTATGCCAGTAACAAATCGCGCTTTGCAATTCCTAATTCTTCGTCTTCCTCGTTATCCTCCCACAAGCCTTTCACCTTACAAACTCTCTCAAACCTTCCAATATACTGGAGCCAGTCGTCTTCTTTGTCATAGGCTGGAAGTAGATAATAAAAGGGGTTTCTGGCGCAGGGTCTAATGAAGATAACCTGACCCATGAGGAGTGGAGAGGTAACAGTCATGTGAACCTTCCTTCCTGAGCCTCTCAGTTCACAAAGCAGTTGTTTCAAGGTTTTTGACCTTGACCGAACCCGCGACCGCTGGATTAATAGTCGGATATCATAACCGCTTCGTCACGGTGACCAATATTAGTCCTAGCGAGTTTTGTGATATATGTGTGTATGCCTCTTTCAATCAAGCAAGGTGATTAACTCTATAAATCCGTATTAACCCCCCCCCCCCACCCCGCAATGTTAATTGGTTTTGCATTATTGGTGTGGTTTTTGGTGAATTTCGTTCTGGAACGCCGTTCAAAATTTTGTATTACACGTTCAAGATGTCTAGATTTCAAGAATTACCTAATTGGCGACTTTCTACCGTCTGATGCCCGCTGTATCATCGACAACTACCTACAGTACGCTATTCAACAGTCAGATAAGTACGAATAATAAACACGCAAGTGACAAAGAGTTTACAGCGTTGTTTAGCAGGTTGACATTAATCATATTTATTAAATATTGTGCCTTTCTTAGTTGAAAGCTCCATCACCAACGTCAAGGTGAAGGCACTTCGATGGAGTCCTACGTACTAATCATTCATACTGCTTGGGGGTCTTTACGACCGCGCTAGAGGCCCATTCATTCACACTACTTTCTACAACGTCAATCATCAGTAAATTTCGTTACCTCTGATTGAAGCGTAACAGGTTAGTTCATTTTTTTTTTTAAATGTGTTAGTAGGTACATTTTCATAAAGAATTCTTTACTGAGCTATGTTTGATACAGGTAACAGCATGAATGCAATATTATGATAGTGAACACAATACCAAGTTGAATAGCAAAATTATATACAATATACGTAAATAATTGAATGTTTCTATAGTAGTATTTTTCCTTTTTATTCCAAATACCCATGTGCAACTGTTGATACGCCATCCTCCAATATTTTCCTTTTAGTGTCAAATGGGGATAAAGCTATTTTGTTAATTTGGGCAGTCGATACGTTATGTTGTTTAGATTGGATGACTACCATCTGCTTTCTTTCTATAATTCCCGAAAATAAGGAGTTATAATAATCTTCAAAACTTATTTCATTTTCAACGACATTTCTACTAATACCCTTGACTTTCTTTATCTCCCTCTCGTCTTCGGTTAGAATCTCATACATTTTTGCTCTGAGCGCTATAAACTTGGCTATTATTTTCCCATTCATTTCATCTTTGAATTTACCTAGTACTTTTTTATTTTTTAAAGAGAAACAGGGATGATCTTGAGGATAGTCGGATGTATCCATGTAGTCCAACATGTTGAGCGTTTCGATGTGTATATCCTCTGTCTTCATTGCGTATATGAAACTGTCTGTGTCCATATAACAAAGTTTCAACTTTTCAGGTCCGAATCTTGGTAACATTATATCATAATGGTACTCGTACATTGTTGTTTTGGAAATATCTAATATACTCATACCAATGTAAATAGGTTTATTGAATGTTATTGATTTTTTAGCCATGTGTACCGCGACCAGATTTTCACTATAAATAGTTCTATCTAGAAACTCGGGTTTCGCTATGAGTTTTTCCAGCTTTTTAGCGTCTGACACAAGATGAATGGTGAGTCTATTCCTAATGTTTTCCATAGTTTTACCAAAAATGGCGTTATTCATCAATTTGAATAGATCTTTTTCGAAATTGTTTTTGGCGTTCTTCCTAAGTTCTGTATTCAACGCTATGTACGGTTGTAACCACTGCGATTGTTTGAATTTCAATACCCGGTGGATCTTTGCAACTTTTAAACCGTGAGCCATAGCTTGTTTTAGCGCGATGTAATGCACTATATAACGTTCATGGTTCCCTAGATGTGGTGTCAATTTAGTTGTCGTATCACCGGGAGGTATAATATTTTCTGCAAGGAAGGGAAGATCGTTATGTGATTGGTGTAGACGTTGTGGGTATTCAACATCAACCTCCAGGATGTATCCGTACTGATCACCTTCATTCAAACTCAGTACATCAATGTCTTCTTTACACCATGTAAATCCACCGTAAGGTAGAGGTTTCGACATGGCAAAACCATAGAGATTGTTGCAGTCCTGATAGGTGAGGAAAGTAGATTCTTCTTCCTCGTTAAAATCTTTCATATATTTGTTATTTGCTTTAAAATATCTGTGAGAAGCTTGAACAATTCCTCCTCTTATGCCCTTTTCAATCATCAAAATCTGATCGTAATTAGTTAGAAGATCCAATCTCATTTGCGTGTATTTGAGCATTGCATCCCACGATAAACCGGGTAGTGTAAAGTAGTGTGCTGGGTCAAGCTTATGACTTTTGTGAATTGTATTTCTGAAATTTTCAAACACATCTGCGAGTAAGAGGACATCCGTTTTGGCGTAGTGATCACTGTATTCCCCCAATGTTTTACAATTGAAGTGGTGCCATACCCTTATTGCATGTTGATAATCTTCTTCTGTGACCCCACGTTTCTGCAATCTACTGTAGAAGGCTTCTTTAGGAGGTAGGGAGGTTTCTTCTAATGTTTCCCAAGACGAGACGTAGTCGTATGGGAATACACCTTTCCGCTTCATCAAATCAAGATCTTCCAGAGAATGAAACTTTATCGTCTCTTTGAATTCTGGTACGTTTTTTGCAAGTGCATCCAAACTTGCCGACATAAACCTGAAGGTGTCAATGTATCTAATTTTGAAACCTCCTGGTATACTTTTCGTAAATGAGATATATTTCTCTTCTGAGTTAGGAATAATCTCAATTGCTTGATCGTCGTAGCCGAGTTCCTTTACAATGAAATGTGAGTCGTAACCAGAGAGGTTGTGTATAAGTACTGGGAGGAATTTTGGGTTCCTACACCTCAGATTACAGCTATTATGTGCTGGACCCCTGTATGTACCGGTAATGTGACAATGATCACGTACTTTTACATCAATTTCGGTGAACTGTAATTTGCATAAGTAACATTTCCTTGCCGTTTCAAATATCATTTCTTGCTCTTTGGGTAGAGGGGTCATTGGGATGATTACCGAATACACTGTCGCAATAACCTCTGCTATTGATCTAACATTCTGAACAAAGTGAGAAACCGCATCTTTCCCTCTATAAACAATCGGTTCTGATGGTATATTTAATTTAACATCCTTAACTTCATCAGAGCTCTTAACATAGAGGCAATAACTCATAGGAACATGTTTTTGAATTATTTTCGTAGAGGTTCCTGAACAATCTTCCGCTACTGGTTCCAATATTGCTTCAAAATCGGCATATATGACGTAAGGAACTTTTAACATTCTCTCACACTGCTCAAACTCAATGTATGGTTTCTTTAGAGGCATATCTACACGAACTGCCTTGTTATTAACGCAGTATTCACGGTGCTCAGCTAATTTTTCTTCTTTTGATATGCCATTCTGATCATCAAATTTAGTAAAACATCTTCTACAGATGGCTATTGATTCTTTGTGTTTTGTCACCTGCCTTGCAACCAATTTTTCGAAATACTTGATGTATACGTAATGATGTGTCCCCGATTCGTTATCTATGAGGAGAAGATCGCGGTGATCAGGTAATTCATCTTTGACGACTTTAAGTGGGTAAACATTGCAATCTGAGTCCAACCCATATACGTTGATAGAAATGTTGTTCATTTTCTCGAATTCTTTGATCTGCTTTAGTGGTGTAGGGAAATCTACACAAGAAAAGTCGTAAGGATGATCGAGATTGAAATATTTAGTCACACGTTGCGCATCCTTATTAATGAATTTGGTTAGAATTGAATACTTGAAGCATAAATTATCACGATTCTGAACATTCACACAAGCCTTTTTATGCTCAATTTGCGGCGGGAGTCGGATGTAAGTGCTCCCTTTCAAAGGAATATTTTTATTAATCCTTAAACGTAACCCTTCTATATGATGCAAAGACCATCCGCTTTTTTTCAACTGAGCCTCCTCCATTTCATTTTGTAAAGTTTTACTGAACTTTGCAATCACATCATCAAGATTTGTATCAACGTAAATCGCTTTGTTTTTAGTTTTGAACGCTTTATCTTGTTGCTCACCAACCGCATTCTTAAACGTACACTCCACAAGTACATTGACCTTGATCGATGTGAATTCGTTTAATGCTTCTCTAATTTTAGTTTTCACCTCATCTTTTACTTTAGAAAGAAAAGATGGTAAATCTGAAGGCGAATCAATTCGAATGAACCAAGACTGCAATCGGTTTTTAAATGATGTTTCATATCCATGAGTCATACCTTGTCCAATTCGTTTGAGTATTACTTGTTTCTTCGGCTCCCACAGTTTGATCTTCTTTCCTCCTGCAGCATTGCAACACAAGTCTTCATGCTTCCTTCCATTGTAGAGATTTTTAAATGGTTCATCACAATATTTACAGGTAAAAACCATTCCACAACTATTTTCATGCCTCCGAATATTTTTGGCACTGAAGAATTTTCCGCACTTCACGCAGTTATTCATCTTCACAGTCAGAGTTGTTAACAGTACGAAGTTCAGAGAACTACTGGTCAAGAACAGTCTTCATCCGTGCTTATATACCACGGCCACTTCAGAATCGATTTTATTTCAGCCAATCAGAGAAGGCGTTATTTAATCCAATGAAATTGAGGGGATTGAATAACTAATTTTTCGTAAAGAAATGGTACAGGATATACAAAGTTACTAAGTATTTCAAAAAAATAAATAAATAAATAAATAAAAAATAAGAAACTCTCTTGGAAAAAGAAGGAGAGGGGGTAAATAATGGTAAAAACCACTAAAATAGCCTGGACTAAGCAATGATAGTCGAGAATGGGGGGGGGGGGGTGATGGTGAAAATTATCGGAGTCACTTGAAATAGGTCAAAAATCGTCTGAAATTAACGCTGAAAAACCAGTGGTAAGTCAATATCCTCCAATATTCGCTCAGATACCCATGCACATGCCTAGAAGTCTACACTTTTTTAATCATGACGTCAATAGCAATAAAAAAAAATAATAATAAAAAAAAAAAAATAAATAAAAAATAAAAATGGAAAATCGATTAAATGTGATCCCCCCCCCCTTTCATCCCACCGCTCCCATTCCTCTCCTTGTATAATTCATCTCTCAAAAATAACAACTCAAAAATGCATACGAAAATAATAATTTATTCAGACAAAATAAGTGTGCAAATAATATTCGCTCACATATACATGCTGCATGCATGGTTCAATATTGTTAGCTCACTTACATAGATACATAGGTGTAGAGAGCAGCAGTAAGAAATCAATAAAATGATGGTATCATTATTGGGAACTTCCTTTAAATTAGTGTGCAAATAATATTCGCTCACATATACATGCTGCATGCATGGTTCAATATTGTTAGCTCACTTACATAGATACATAGGTGTAGAGAGCAGAAGTAAGAAATCAATAAAATGATAGTATCATCATTGGAAACTCCCTTTAATCTTCTCGGTTATTAACCTTAACAATCCCAGATCCCCAGCGATATGCCGCCCCGCCAGCCGGGACCTCTCCTACTTATATAGCCTCGCGCTCGCGGGCCCCACCGCGGGACCCCCTCCAGTTCGCAGCAGTTCTTGGTGTCTAGTGTAACTATGTCGCAAACTCAGAGGGTGAACTCTACAGGTGATTTCCGACAAAAAATGCCCCCAGACTTTTTTTCTTACTCCACTAAAAATCCCACTTTTTTCACTTTTAAGATTTGTTTTGTCCTCTCAATCTTGTATCAGTAAAACGAGTCTAACTCCTTCAATTATTATTTAAAATAAAATCTGAGGACACCGTTGAAAAATGCGTTAAATTTCCTATCTATTTGGTACTAAATACGATTTTTTCGGTCAGGCCTAAATGGTGAAAAAAATGGCAAAACTTGAAATTTGAAGATTTTTAGCAAAAACACCATTTTTTCTCATGTCATCATCTTTGTCATTACGGAGGTCAATCGGCGGGCACTCCTCGGG